>CM061142.1:356904420-357329424 GCA_030789695.1 Scilla litardierei | reverse complement strand
TTTACCTTGAATATGCCGATTTTCCCTTCAAGCTCAACGGCAGCCCCCGGGGATAAACTTACTATCTTGTAAGGGCCGGACCATCTCGACTTTAATTTCCCAGGGAAGAGGCGTAATCTAGAATTATAGAGGAGTACCTGGTCATCGACATCATGGCAAACCACTATGATGTTCCTCTCATGATAAGCCGTAGTTCTCTCCTTGTACATCCTTGCATTCTCATAGGCGTGTCGCCGAATTTCGTCAAGCTCGTTGTTGTGCAAGGCTCGTCTCGTGGCGGCACTCTGGTAGTCAAAGTTCATTTTATTTATTGCCCAATATGCTCTATGGTCTAATTATACTGAAAGGTGGCAATCTTTTCCATACACTAGTCTGTAGGGGATTGTTCCGATGGGAGTTTTGAAGGCGGTGCGATATGCCCAAAGGGCATCGCCCAACTTGTGTGACCAATCCTTCCTCGAGGCGCTAACTGTCTTCTCCAGGATGCTTTTGATTTCCATGTTGGATACTTCTACTTGGCCACTAGTTTGAGCGTGATAAGTAAGAGCGACCTTATGATGAACTCCATATTTTTTAGCATTGTCTCGAACTTCTTCTCGATGAAATGGCTCCCTCCATCACTTATGATTATCCTGGGGACTCCGAAACGAGAAAAGATGGTATTCTTGAAGAATTTGGCTACCACCTTCGCATCGTTTGTCGGGGTGGCAATGGCCTACACCCACTTCGAGACGTAATCAACGGCGACCATGATATACTTATTGCCATTGCACGATGGAAAGGACCCCTTGAAGTCAACTCCCCAATAGTCAAATAATTCTATCTCCAAGACGCCTTGAAGAGGTGCTTCATTCTTTTTCGTCATGTTTCCTGTCCTCTGGCATCTATCACATTTCCTGATGTATTCATTCGCATCTCTGGATATAGTGGGCCAACAGAAACCACTTTGGAGGATTTTTGCCGTGGTTTTGGTGACAGCTGCATGTCCCCCGCATGGTTGATCATGGCAATGCGATATGATGGAGGTCGCCTCTTCCTTTGGGATACATTGCCTGATGATCCCATCAGCGCATGTTCTAAACAGGTACAGGTCGTCCCAGAAGTAGCACTTGGCATCATGTAGGAACTTCCTCCTCGAGTAAGTCGCCAACCCTTGCGGGACTATGCCGCTTACCAGGAAGTTCACTATATCTGCATACCAGGGGGCTTCAGAGGAGTTCATCGCAAATAAATATTCGCAGGTAAAAGAATCATCAATTGGCAAGCAGTCATCCCCGTGCTTTTGAATTAACCACGACAGGTGGTCTACTACTACATTCTCTGCTCTATTCTTGTCTTTGTTCTCAATATCAAATTCTTGGAGCAGGAGGATCCATCGTATCAAACGTGGTTTAGCATCCTTCTTGCTCAGTAGGTACTTCAGCGCCGCATGGTCCGTGTGGATAATTACTTTAGACCCCAAGAGGTATGATCTAAACTTCTTGATAGAATAAACCATGGCTAGCAGCTCCTTCTCCAAAGTGGTGTAGTTCTTTTGAGCATCATCCAGAGTCTTACTGGCGTAATATATGGCATGAAGCTTTCCTTCTTTCCTTTGACCAAGAACAACTCCCACTGCTTGGTCACTAGCATCACACATCAGCTCAAACGGCACATTCCAATCTGGCAGCTGTATAATTGGGGCTGAGATGAGAGCTTCCTTTAACCTATTAAAGGCTAGCAAACATGCATCCATAAACACAAAAGGAGCGTCATTGGCGAGGAGCTACATGAGAGGTCGAGCAATATTAGAAAAATCCTTTATAAAGCGGTGATAAAAACCTGCGTGCCCTAGGAAACCACGGATGCCCTTAAGGTTAGTGGGAGGCCGTAAACTCTTGATAACTTCGGCCTTGTCTTCATCAATCTCAATTCCATTGAAGGTGATGACGTGGCCAAGCACAACCCCTTCTGTCACCATGAAATGACACTTTTCCTAATTTAGGGTCAGATTATTGTCCTGACACCGTTTTAAAACTTTGGATAAATTGGCTAGACAATCGTCGAACTCGATGATATAAGCGAAAAAATCGTCCATGAAGACTTCCATAATATTTTCGATGAAATCTGAGAAAATAGACGTCATGCACCTTTGGAATGTGGCAGGTGCATTACATAGCCCAAACAGCATCTTTGGTAGGCGAATGTGACATATGGGCATGAAACGTTGTCTTTTCTTGGTCTTTCCGATGCGACGGGATTTGGAAGAACCCGGAGTATCCATCTAAGTAACAGAAATACTTGTGTTTGGCTAAACGCTCAAGCATTTGTCAATGATGGGTAGAGGATAATGGTCCTTTTTGGTGGCTTTATTAAGATTCCTATAGTCAATACATGACGTGCGTCTATATTTCATATATTCACGCACGTTTTCTTTTGTGTTTCTCCGTGTTTTCCGCCGTCTCTTATTCGTTTTCGTATTTTTTCCCGTTTTCTTTCACTTTTCTTTGTTTGTCCACGATTGCAGGAGTTCGACCACGTAGGGGACCTTTTACGATGATATCCCAAGTCCCCGGAGCAACGGGAGAAGTCACGCGTGATCCATGGGGTCAAACGGTGAAGTATTCATCTTTCTGCCCCTCACCCGGTCGGTTGGTCATCTCCAACCGATCGGGTGATGCACGCGTGCACCAACCGGTCGCTACCGCAGCTCACGAAGAAGTCACCCGACCGGTTCACAGACCGGTTCTGCGGGCGACTGTTCTCTGTCTTTTCGAGCAGAATTCCAACCGATCGGGTGACTCTCACCCGATCGGTTCATCTGTAGCTGAGAAAAAGAGCTGAAGACACGGGCGTCGAACCGACCGGTTCACCCGACTGCTCCAAGATCCAACAGGTCGCTCAAGAACTCACCCGATCGGTTCGTGAGATCGGGTGAAAACTCGCCGTTTTCTGTAATTTATCTGTAACGGATCAACCGATCGGTTGACTTGTCACCCGATCGGTTGATCTGAAAATCTATATATATGACCCCTAGGGTTCCAGAAACGGGAGAGTTGTATTTTTTTACTGTTTTATTTCCTTGTGACGGCTGTAATTGTTACTCTTAAGTAAGTTTTCAGATCTTTCTAAAATTTTAGTATTGTCTTTACTACTCCTTTACTTCCGCATTGCAATTGTCTGATTATGATTCTAACGGTTAAATTTCATTTAGATTGCTTTTTCATGAATTTTTGTGAGTAGTTCCCAAATCTGGGATTTTGGTGGAAGCCCCTTCGGGGGCTCTTCCCGATGCGTCCATAGGGTTAGGAAATCGATAGGGAGTAGGAATCTAACGGTTACGCGGGGCGTTTCATTGTCATCGGCGGGAAAAAGACCACCTTTGACCGTCGGGCCAAGGGGGAATAAACTTGGCGGTTGACTCCCTAGCCAAAGCTCACGCCTTTAGCGTAGACGCCGAATCCTAGCACGCGGGAGCGGCAGGATGAGACGTCGGGAGATATCGTTGCGGACTTAGTGCTCCCGGGATCGATCAGTGTTTATGGACACGGGAGTGCCCACTGATCGAATCCGGGAAGTCCGGTGTATCATCCTGGGCACCGACCGGAATATCGGGCCCATGGGACGCCGGTACCACTTTCAGAGGCAACGTCTCACCATTAGACCCTAATCCCGATCGCTATCCATACCCGTAGGCCGTAGCGGCGAGAGTCTCTCGTCGGGTCGGAAACCAAAGTCCCGGGTTTACTTTCTTTTTGTTCATACGCTTTCATTTCCTTTCGTGACAACCAACCACCGATTCGGGCTAGCTCGCCCCTCGGGGTGATTTAGGTCCTACCTGACCCAAGCACAACCTCGTCTCCCTGAGTTCGATATTCCCGCACCCTACACTAACCGTGAAACTTGCGGTAAACGACACCGCGCCGCCGCGACGCTAGCGGTGCGCCGGTCAAGTTTATGGCGCCGTTGCCGGGGAGGCAACGTGCTTGATATTTTAGGATCTTGAAAACCCTCGTGTCTAGCTCATATCCCTACCTCGTGATAATTTTCGCATTCTCCTTTTTCTTTTTCTTATTTGTTTTTCTTATTTTTATTTCTTATTTTATCTGTTTCTTTCCCACTTGTCGCTTCACGGGTGTTTGTTGTTTTTCATGCGCAGGAGTTCAAGGAGTCTTGACGACTTGATTCCCCTCGATCCAGAGATTAACGCCACCCTTAGGCGTTTGGCCGCCGAGAAGCGAAGAAGGGAAGATCCCGAATCCATGGAGGAGAACACCCCACCTCACAAGTCTCTGCTGGAGTACTCGATGCCCTCCATCGAGTCAACTTCCGCCATCCGATCTCCAGCTATTGCGGCCCAAAGCTTTGAGCTGAAGCCGTCTCTAGTGACATGGATCCAGCAGGACCAGTTTGCGGGTGCGCCCATGGAGAGCCCGATAGAGCACCTGGACTCCTTCTTGGAGAAGTGCGACACCTTCCGAATTAATGGTGTCACTACAGAGGCTATCCGTCTGAAGCTGTTCCCCTTCTCTTTGCGGGACAAAGCCAAGCAATGGTTAAGGGGGAAGGACCCCAACACTTTCAATACCTGGGAGAAGCTCTCCAACGCTTTTCTGACAAAGTTCTTTCCTCCGGGGAAGACCATGAAGTTGAGGAGTGAGATCACCTCCTTCTCCCAGGCCAGCCACGAGTCCTTGCATGAGGCTTGGACGAGATATAAAGAGATGCAAAGAAGATGCCCTCACCATGAGCTTCCGAAGTGGCAGATTATCAATCTGTTCTACAATGGGTTGAGGGATGACCTTAAATCTTCTATGGACGCCGCGGCTGGGGGTTCCTTCATGTCCCGAAGCGAGGAAGATGCCGGGAATATTCTGGAAAACATGGCATCCAACAATGAGCGGTGGTGCGACGAGAGAGCCACACCAAGAACTGGGGGTATACACAGAGTCGAGGACGTCGACAAACTTTCAAGCAAGTTCGACTTGCTTTCGACCCAGATCTCCGCACTGATGGTAGGAGCCGGTGGGGCCGGTACACATCAAGTTTCTGCGGTAGAGCCCGAATTCCTTGGGGAATTCGACGGTGGTGACATCTCACCACCGTTGGATCAGGCGAGCGCACTGTTTTACAACCCCACGGGGAATGCGCCATATCCGCCAAGGACAAATTCCAACCCGGCCTACTCTCCCAACAACCGGAACCACCCGAATTTCAGTTACCGCCCACCATTTCAGCCCTCGCCGCCTCAGCAGCCGCAGCAACAAATCTATCAGCCGGCTAGACCATCGCAGAATCAGGGTCAGCTGCAACCGTTTCAGCAGCAACCTCAGCAACAAACGTACGCTCCCAGGAATCAGCAGCCGTTCCAGTAGCAGCAGTATGGCCAACAGAGGGCCGTCTCTCCGGTTGAGTCTCTCTTGACTCAATATATTACCAACCAGGAGAGAATCAACCAAAAGCTGGAAATGGGCCAGCGGACCCTCACGGACCAAGTAACCCAGCTGGGGTTACAGGTGGCGAACCTTGCTAGGTCACAAAACTAATTGCCGCCACAACCGGAGGTGAACCCGAGGGGAGCAACACAAACATCGGCACTCGTGCACGAGCACGCGAATGTGTCCGCTATCGTTCTGAGAAGCGGGACACAAATCCCTTCTAGAGTGCCCCCTAGCAACCCGGAAGCACCATTGGTCGTCGAGAGACCGACTGAAAAATTAAACGACACCGGTGCTTCGTCACCAAATCCCATGACTCCGGAGGGAGTGTCTGAAGAAGAGAAGAGGAAGAAGGAAGAGAGCCCAAGAGTGTATAAACCCGTTGTGCCATTTCCACAACGGTTGGCTCAGGCGAAAATTGATGAGAAATATGGGAAGTTCTTCGCTATGGTCAAGGACCTAAGCTTGCAAATCCCCTTCTTGGAGGCAATTGAGACAATCCCCTCCTATGCAAAATTCTTGAAAGATTTGGTGACCAAAGGGTCGAGAAAAGAGAAAGTGGTGCTGACGGCAGAATGTAGCGCTCTTATCCAGAGGGATAACCCGCCAAAGCTCAAGGACCCGGGGAGCTTCTCTATCCCTTGCACGATCGGGGCTGTGAAGATTAATCGTGCACTCGTCGATTTAGGAGCGAGTGTTAGCTTGATGCCCTTGTCGATGTACAGAAGGATAGGAATGGGTGATTTGGAGCCCACCGGGATGACCCTACAACTAGCTGACCGGTCGGTCAAATATCCAGTGGGAATTGTTGATGATCTCCCCGTGAATGTGAGAGGGGTGCATGTGCCTGTGGACTTTGTAGTCATGGACATGCTCGAAGACGCACACACCCCCATTATCCTGGGACGGCCTTTCATGGCCACTGCTGGCGTTCTTATAGATGTGAAGAACGGAAAACTCTCCTTGAACGTCAGCGGAGAGAAAGTTGAGTTTGACCTGGGACTATCCATGAAGCACCCCGACCCTCCTGATGACCTCCGGTGTAATCTGCTTGAGATAGAAGAAGAAAAATCTGTAGAGGAGAACTCCTGGGAGATTCTCCTGAGAAACCCCCCCGATGAATTGGGGAATTCTGAAGATGAAGAAGGCCCCGAAGACAAAGAAGCTGCTGGAAAACCAAGTGCAGCGAGAACGACCCCTCCCGGATTCCCCAAGTTTCCCCCTGAAAGGAGAACGGGGAAAGAGCTTACGGACCTCACTAAAGACGAGGTCCGAATCCTGAAGAAGATGGCGGGAAGCGCCAACACCAAGGAAAAGCCCCCGGATCTCAAGAACAAAGGGAGGGTGGTCGAGCAAGTACTTTTCCAGCCGCTGACTACCCCGAGCACCCTCAGCTCCAACAAGGAAGAGATGCCTAAGTTTGTGCATCACCCGTATAAGCCACCATGAGCATCTCGTGCGGGCGTCGAGCCAACGACGTTAAACAAGTGCGCTTCATGGGAGGCAACCAATGTTCTAAACTTTTTCCCACTTTTTAACGTTAATTTTTACTTTATTTTATCTATTTTTATAAATAAAATCAGCCGCGAGAACATCCGTTCGGGGGCTTAAGCAAATTTCTTGGTTTTTGCAGGAAACAGGCCCCAACCGATCGGGTGACAACTCACCCGATCGGTTGGGATGTATCAGATACATACCGAGATCTGTCCCCGTATGAACCGATCGGTTGAGTAATGAAGAGACCGGGTGGAAGACCGGGTGAGCTGGGGAGAACTTTCGGAAAATTTTGAGGAATATCAACCGATCGGTTGAGTTTGAGCGCGATCGGTTGACCTGACCGGGTAAGAAGCCCTAAGTTCTCGGGAAATTTAGTTGAGCGGCCAACCGATCGGTTGACAAGTCAACCGATCGGTTCACCTGTAGCATTTCTTCGGTAAAATTTTCGACCTAACCGTCAACCGACCGGGTGACAAGTCACCCGATCGGTTCGACTTAAAACCCTATAAATACCCCCCGACACCCGCTCGTTTCCGCCCTCGCCCGATCGCGAATCTCGCCGTCGATTTGCCTTCCCCTCTTCGCCAACAACCGATCTTCACTCCCCCACGCCCTCTACTCCCCCATTACTCCCACTCTCCACCTCCTTCATCAACCCCTCCATCATCTACACCATCTCTCTCCTCCCATTCCGGATTTTTGACCTAATTTTCCCAAATCCACCTCCATTTCGAAAATTTTTGCCGAAGGAGTTCGCCGCGGCTCCACGATACTCTCGCTGAACAGTGTGGGGGCACCAACGAGCAAGCTCCACCACTCCGCTTGGGTAAACTCACTCCTATTCTTATTTTATATATTTGCCCTGTTTATTGTGCTTGCTTGTTGGCTTGTGTTAGTGTGCATCCACGATTTTTGCACTAATTCTTGCTCATACACACACACATGGCTAAAGATAAGGATAAGGGAAAAGGAATCATGAGGGAAGAGGAGCCGTCTCGAAAGAGACGAAAACAAACGCGCCCTCCTTCCCGTACACGAGCACTTACACTTGGCCCTCCTCCACCTATTATCCCCCCTGTGGACCCAATGTTGGGCCCGCATGGGTATATCTTCCAGAACCAGGAGCACAAAGACTTTTACCGCAGGCTTGATGCTCGAGGGCATCTATCTACTAAATTCCCGCATGCACAAACAATTCTCGATCTCGGTGTCTTCACCGAGATCGAATATCTTTTCGGCAACTTAGGATGGTTAGCCTTCCTTAATGCATCTGCCACTTCCCACCCGGCACTCACACTCGAATTCCTCTCCACACTTGTTTTAGAGTCCGGGTCGATCGTTAGATTCCGGGTGTGTAACCATAGTGTCACCACAACCCTGAACACGATTAATGATATATTTGGTTTCCCCAATCTCGGGGATGATTCTATCAGACACCATGGGTACACGCCCGAATTTAGCGTCGATCAATTCTGGTTCCGCCTCACATTGATCGGCGACTACCCCCGAGGTCGGGCCAAGGCCTCCTCCATCATTCATCCCGTGTTTCGTCTAGCCCACAGGATCATCTCTTCCACATTCTTTCCTAGGGACGAGTCAGGCACTGTGACTATCCCCGATCTTTTTATCCTTTGGGCCATGACTTTTCCTTATGTCCGGGATGATGATGGAGTTAGCTTCAGGGCCCCTACCGTCCCCATTCATGGCGGCGATTGGCTTGTTCACAAGCTACTCGAGATTAGCCGGGCCGGGTAAGGGAAAGTTTTGTTGCGGGGGCATCATCACTATCATATGCTCTTACCCCCAATTCAATATCCCCCTCCCCAATAATCTTCCTATTGCCGCAGGACCATCACGTCTTGATATTGACGTCCTGCGGCACATTCACATGATTAGACCCTACTCAGCTGGCCGCTACATCTTCAACTATGGCCACCCCCCAGCCCCTTACACCATTTTGCCCAACCCCGCTCGCATGCACATTGCTCTCGTGGGAGATTGGACTTTCCCTCCTGATCCCGACTTCTTTGCGGGGTTGAATCTTCCTTTTCTCCCCGCTGGCGCACGCAGATCACCGTCCCCTACCGCCCACTTAGGCGAGCAGGATATCCCTGCGTCTGCGGGAGATTTAGGGGCTGGCCCGAGTCGTCCTGTTTCTGCTCTGGGACCGATCACGTCTGAGCACCTCCTTGCGGCCATTTCTGGCCTTATCTCCTGTGCTGGCATGACCACTGCCGCCAGCACCTCTTCGACCTTACCTGGCGGCACCACCTCTGCCTCGCGTCAGTCTACGTCTTTTGGTCGCCGTCAGGTATCTGCCCGTCTAGGACTTGAGAGGGAGGTCGCCGCCCTTCGTGAGCTCGCCATGTCCTCTGTTTCCTCGGACCCATCACCATCCTCCTTTCTTACTCACCCACGTTTCCTCGCACTTGAGAGGAACGTGGCCGCCATTCTCCGCCTTCTTACTCATATCCATGGACCACCTCCACCTTCACCACCCAGGCGATCTTCTCCTCCACCCTCCCACACTTCTCCACATCCATCACCCCCCTCACCACATTCTTCTCCTCCCTCTTCACATCCCATCCCGGCATCCACTTCACCCCTCCCGACCACTTCCATCGCACTCACGCTACCTCCATCCTCCTCCGTCACTCCATACGTGCGCCGGAGGAAATTACCGGTACGCTCCAGATCCCTCCCACCACCTCCCACTACCGTCACCACCACATCTACTTCCTCCATTTCTATTCCTCTCAGCACAGCCTTGATCGCCTTCCTACCACCACCACCCACCACCACCGACACTCCTCCCATAGTTCACACCACCACTGCCCCTATACCCTCACCTCATTCCCCACTTCTCCGCACACCCCCTGCCTCCCCCGATCACCCATCCACGCCCTCTTCCGAGGATGACGAGGACTCACCTTCTGCTGCTTTCTGATTTCCCCTCTTTTGTTTCTGATTACCCCTTGCATATATCTAGATTTCATTGATCATATCATTTCGCTAGCACTTTCTGGTCTAGCTTGGGGGAAGTCTATTTCGGTGTGCTGTCGTGTTTTGTTTGTTTTTCTCATTTTTGTGTGTGTGTTTGTTTTTCACTTTTTGAGTGTCGTGTCGTGTGATTTTATTTTATTTTTATTTTCGTATTGTTTGATTTTTGATCTTGTTTTTTTTTATTTCTTTTTCAGTTTTATCTATGTGTTTTCCTCGTTTTCATTTCTTTTCGTGTCTGTGCGTATTCCCCCCCCCCCATTTTCATTGCCCTCCCGTACTCACTCTTATTGCATTGAGGGCAATGCAAGTTTCAGCTTGGGGGAGTCGCACTTCGTACGTCATTTGTGTTGTTTTTCTACGTTATTTGAGTCGTTTTCCATTGTGTTTTTCTTTTTTCTTTTTCCTTCTTTCTTTAGCTCTTTCTCCTAGAAATGAATCCTATGATGAATCGCCACAAAGTCACACACACCTAGCATTGCATCGATAATCACACTCACTAACCCTAGGATTTCGAGTCCTCTTGCATTTCACGCATCGTGGGTCCACTTAGCTTTTTGTGAGTCGTGTGTCGTGACTAGCATTTGGTGTGCTTCTACTTTGTGATTTTACTTTATATACCTGTCCAGGAATGACCCCTAGATTGTCATGCTCCGATTTGAATACGCGGTTTGCTTCTAATGTCTGCTTCTATATGCATGCTATTTATATCGTATACTTCAATTCGCATGCGTCGGGATTCCACAACTAAGGACTAGGGAAGGCGAGAATTTTCATATGCAAATACCCAAAACCCAAAAAAAAAAATTCCCGTGTGAATATTTTCATACTTGCCAAGAATAAAGGGAAGGCGAGAATTTGCACCGAGTGTTCTTCTCCACATCATCTCAACCCCCGTCGTTATCGAAAGCGCTTGGCTTAGGAGCTATTTAGCTTGTATCTTGGCTATAGTGGGGTGATTTCCTAGACCCTAGTTGTGGAGTCCCCGATGCATGATACGCTTCTTTTCCCACTCTTCTCATGCATGATTGAACTTATATTCGCCGCTCAATTCAATTCGGATCGATATTTTGGGTCATTTCTTGGATTTGTGTATATCGAGCCTCATTGCACATCGTAGAAAGCTTCACCATTTGCTAGCACACGGCCACGCTCACTCGCGCTTCACTGCGTGGACCCACGACACTTATTTGGACTCGCTTTCCTAGGTTTAGTGGTGTGATTTGGCGTTTGCTTGCTAGGTGTGTCGTTTTTGATTTTGATGGCTCTGATGGACGATCTAGGGCTTAGAGTTTTCTTTTTTCTTTCTTCCTCTCTATTTTTCCCTTCCGAGCTCCTACTCTCACTCTTCTTCCTCGAGGACGAGGAAGAGTTCAGCTTGGGGGATTTTGACGTGCGTCTATATTTCATATATTCACGCACGTTTTCTTTTGTGTTTCTCCGTGTTTTCCACCGTCTCTTATTTGTTTTCGTATGTTTTCCCGTTTTCTTTCACTTTTCTTTGTTTGTCCATGATTGCAGGAGTTCGACCACGTAGGGGACCTTTTACGATGATATCCCAAGTCCCCGGAGCAACGGGAGAAGTCACGCGTGATCCAGGGGGTCAAACGGCGAAGTATTCATCTTTCTGCCCCTCACCCGGTCGGTTGGTCATCTCCAACCGATCGGGTGATGCACGCGTGCACTAACCGGTCGCTACCGCAGCTCACGAAGAAGTCACCCGACCGGTTCACAGACCGGTTCTGCGGGCGGCTGTTCTCTGTCTTTTCGAGCAGAATTCCAACCGATCGGGTGACTCTCACCCGATCGGTTCATCTGTAGCTGAGAAAAAGAGCTGAAGACACGGGCGTCGAACCGACCGGTTCACCCGACTGCTCCAAGATCCAACAGGTCGCTCAAGAACTCACCCGATCGGTTCGTGAGATCGGGTGAAAACTCGCCGTTTTCTGTAATTTATCTGTAACGGATCAACCGATCGGTTGACTTGTCACCCGATCGGTTGATCTAAAAATCTATATATATGACCCCTAGGGTTCCAGAAACGGGAGAGTTGTATTTTTTTACTGTTTTATTTCCTTGTGACGGCTGTAATTGTTACTCTTATGTAAGTTTTCAGATCTTTCTAAAATTTTAGTATTGTCTTTACTACTCCTTTACTTCCGCATTGCAATTGTCTGATTATGATTCTAACGGTTAAATTTCATTTAGATTGCTTTTTCATGAATTTTTGTGAGTAGTTCCCAAATCTGGGATTTTGGTGGAAGCCCCTTCGGGGGCTCTTCCCGATGCGTCCATAGGGTTAGGAAATCGATATGGAGTAGGAATCTAACGGTTACGCGGGGCGTTTCATTATCATCGGCGGGAAAAAGACCGCCTTTGACCGTCGGGCCAAGGGGGAATAAACTTGGCGGTTGACTCCCTAGCCAAAGCTCACGCCTTTAGCGTAGACGCCGAATCCTAGCACGCGGGAGCGGCAGGATGAGACGTCGGGAGATATCGTTGCGGACTTAGTGCTCCCGGGATCGATCAGTGTTTATGGACACGGGAGTGCCCACTGATCGAATCCGGGAAGTCCGATGTATCATCCTGGGCACCGACCGGAATATCGGGCTCATGGGACGCCGGTACCACTTTCAGAGGCAACGTCTCACCATTAGACCCTAATCCCGATCGCTATCCATACCCGTAGGCCGTAGCGGCGAGAGTCTCTCGTCGGGTCGGTAACCAACGTCCCGGGTTTACTTTCTTTTTGTTCATACGCTTTCATTTCCTTTCGTGACAACCAACCACCGATTCGGGCTAGCTCGCCCCTCGGGGTGATTTAGGTCCTACCTGACCCAAGCACAACCTCGCCTCCCTGAGTTCGATATTCCCGCACCCTACACTAACCGTGAAATTTGCGGTAAACGACACCGCGCCGCCGCGACGCAAGCGGGGCGCCGGTCAAGTTTATGGCGTCGTTGCCGGGGACCCCTAGGGTTCCAGAAACGGGAGAGCTGAAGACACGGGCGTCGCACCAAGTCGCACTTCGTGCGTCATTTGTGTTGTTTTTCTACGTTATTTGAGTCGTTTTCCATTGTTTTTTTCTTTTTTCTTTTTCCTTCTTTCTTTAGCTCTTTCTCCTAGAAATGAATCCTATGATGAATCGCCACAAAGTCACACACACCTAGCATTGCATCGATAATCACACTCACTAACCCTAGGATTTCGAGTCCTCTTGCATTTCACGCATCGTGGGTCCACTTAGCTTTTTGTGAGTCGTGTGTCGTGACTAGCATTTGGTGTGCTTCTGCTTTGTGATTTTACTTTATATACCTGTCCAGGAATGACCGCTAGATTGTCATGCTCCGATTTGAATACGCGGTTTGCTTCTAATGTCTGCTTCTATATGCATGCTATTTATATCGTATACTTCAATTCGCATGCGTCGGGATTCCACAACTAAGGACTAGGATACCCCATTTAGCCTAAGCTATATTTAGCAACAATAGTCTCCTTTGCCCGAGTGTTTAGATTTCGACTTCTTTTTTGTTTTACTTGGTGCAAATCCCCTCGTCGTGTACCGTTCTCCCACTTGGGAGAGTACACATGTGTATAGCCAATATCCCAAAAATTCAAAAAAAAACCCAAAAAGGAAAGAAAAGAAAAAGATTGTATAGCCAAAAAGCCAAAAAAATATGCAAATACCCAAAACCCAAAAAAAAATTCCCGTGTGAATATTTTCATACTTGCCAAGAATAAAGGGAAGGCGAGAATTTGCACAGAGTGTTCTTCTCCACATCATCTCAACCCCCGTCGTTATCGAAAGCACTTGGCTTAGGAGCTATTTAGCTTGTATCTTGGCTATAGTGGCGTGATTTCCTAGACCCTAGTTGTGGAGTCCCCAATGCATGATACGCTTCTTTTCCCACTCTTCTCATGCATGATTGAACTTATATTCGCCGCTCAATTCAATTCGGATCGATATTTTGGGTCATTTCTTGGATTTGTGTATATCGAGCCTCATTGCACATCGTAGAAAGCTTCACCATTTGCTAGCACACGGCCACGCTCACTCGCGCTTCACTGCGTGGACCCACGACACTTATTTGGACTCGCTTTCCTAGGTTTAGTGGTGTGATTTGGTGTTTGCTTGCTAGGTGTGTCGTTTTTGATTTTGATGGCTCTGATGGACGATCTAGGGCTTAGAGTTTTCTTTTTTCTTTCTTCCTCTATATTTTTCCCTTCCGAGCTCCTACTCTCACTCGTCTTCCTCGAGGACGAGGAAGAGTTCAGCTTGGGGGATTTTGACGTGCGTCTATATTTCATATATTCACGCACGTTTTCTTTTGTGTTTCTCCGTGTTTTCCGCCGTCTCTTATTCGTTTTCGTATGTTTTCCCGTTTTCTTTCACTTTTCTTTGTTTGTCCATGATTGCAGGAGTTCAACCACGTAGGGGACCTTTTACGATGATATCCCAAGTCCCCGGAGCAACGGGAGAAGTCACGCGTGATCCAGGGGGTCAAACAGCGAAGTATTCATCTTTCTGCCCCTCACCCGGTCGGTTGGTCATCTCCAACCGATCGGGTGATGCACGCGTGCACCAACCGGTCGCTACCGCAGCTCACGAAGAAGTCACCCGACCGGTTCACAGACCGGTTCTGCGGGCGGCTGTTCTCTGTCTTTTCGAGCAGAATTCCAACCGATCGGGTGACTCTCACCCGATCGGTTCATCTGTAGCTGAGAAAAAGAGCTGAAGACACTGGCGTCGAACCGACCGGTTCACCCGACTGCTCCAAGATCCAACCGGTCGCTCAAGAACTCACCCGATCGGTTCGTGAGATCGGGTGAAAACTCGTCGTTTTCTGTAATTTATCTGTAACGGATCAACCGATCGGTTGACTTGTCACCCGATCGGTTGATCCGAAAATCTATATATAGGACCCCTAGGGTTCCAGAAACGGGAGAGTTGTATTTTTTTACTGTTTTATTTCCTTGTGACGGCTGTAATTGTTACTCTTAAGTAAGTTTTCAGATCTTTCTAAAATTTTAGTATTGTCTTTACTACTCCTTTACTTCCGCATTGCAATTGTCTGATTATGATTCTAACGGTTAAATTTCATTTAGATTGCTTTTTCATGAATTTTTGTGAGTAGTTCCCAAATCTGGGATTTTGGTGGAAGCCCCTTCGGGGGCTCTTCCCGATGCGTCCATAGGGTTAGGAAATCGATAGGGAGTAGGAATCTAACGGTTACGCGGGGCGTTTCATTGTCATCGGCGGGAAAAAGACCGCCTTTGACCGTCGGGCCAAGGGGGAATAAACTTGGCAGTTGACTCCCTAGCCAAAGCTCACGCCATTAGCGTAGACGCCGAATCCTAGCACGCGGGAGCGGCAGGATGAGACGTCGGGAGATATCGTTGCGGACTTAGTGCTCCCGGGATCGATCAGTGTTTATGGACACGGGAGTGCCCACTGATCGAATCCGGGAAGTCCGGTGTATCATCCTGGGCACCGACCGGAATATCGGGCCCATGGAATGCCGGTACCACTTTCAGAGGCAACGTCTCACCATTAGACCCTAATCCCGATCGCTATCCATACCCGTAGGCCGTAGCGGCGAGAGTCTCTCGTCGGGTCGGAAACCAAAGTCCCGGGTTTACTTTCTTTTTGTTCATACGCTTTCATTTCCTTTCGTGACAACCAACCACCGATTTGGGCTAGCTCGCCCCTCGGGGTGATTTAGGTCCTACCTGACCCAAGCACAACCTCGCCTCCCTGAGTTCGATATTCCCGCACCCTACACTAACCGTGAAACTTGCGGTAAACGACACCGCGCCGCCGCGCCGCAAGCGGGGCGCCGGTCAATACACATACGCCAACCAGCGACCGTCCTAGTGGATATTAGCTCATTTTTTCGTTTCGAATGACTGTCATGCCCCCTTTCTTGGGGATTACCTACACATGGCTAACCCATTTACTGTCAGAAATGAGATAAATAATATCGGCCTCTAATAGCTTCAAGACCTACTTCTTCACTTCCTCCTTCATGTTGGGATTCAATCGCCTTTGAGGCTCAATGGAAGTGGTGTCCTTATCCTCAAGATGAATCCTATGGGTGCATATGGTTTCACTGATGCCCTTCAGGTCAGCAATGTTATAACCTTTTACCTTTCTATGGGATCTAAGGATTTTTAGGAGGCTTTCTAGCTGGGGTTTGGTGAGGGCTGCATTGACAATAATGGGGTACGTGGAGTTCTCGCCCAAAAAAGCATATTTTAAATTAGCAGGAAGAGGTTTTAGGTCTACCTGAGGGGGCGCTGTATCCTCGTCATCTCTCACTTGTGAGAAGGATATGTCCTTAGTTTTTGGTTCAGAAGGTGGAAACTCTTCGTTAGCGGAATCATAGGAAGAGCAGGGAGACGATGGTACATCGTAGTAAACGTCTGCAGATTCCATTTCCAAAGCACACCTGTCAACAGAGGTAAGGTATTAAGGTACGCATTCACTATCAAACATAGGATTTGGAGAACTTCCCTGATCAATGTCGTTTTGTAATGGCGAGGGGTCTATGTACTCCTCACAGGCGTATTCTTCACATGTCGCAATCTGTGGGATGCTATCGTTGTAGAAGCGTAGTGTCTCCCTCATATCGCATATAGACTCCATCAACGACGGGGACACCATCCAAGGCATCCGCATTGTAGAAAGCATTCACAATAAAAACTGAGAGTTCTTGTGCAACCGGGTCATCTGTAGGGAATTCCACTAGACCATGGGCCCATACACAGCTACTACACTCTCAATTATATCCCATAACTTAGAATCATTCAATGGCTCTAATTGACGAGTCTCTGTCCAACTTGCATCAACAGGTAAGGCATCAATAGTCTGGAGGAACATCATGTTCTCTTCAAAGCTTATGTGAATGTCACCCTTAATGGTACCTGCATCAGAAACCTTGTTCATTATATAATCTATGACCAATTGCTGATTTACGTTACCTGCAACATAGGTTCTTGATCCGATAAACCGAGCTGCATCAATCAATTCCCTAACTGCAAATTCAACCATAGAATCGTCCATATGCGAATCCTGAAGACTATGTAGATGATACGGAGAAAAGCTAAACTCATCTGAGTCACTGTCAGATTCACTGGTCCACTGTACTTGCATCACCATCTCCATCACTTCAGATTAGTCAAGAATGATCACCAGCTGGAGGGAGATGTTAGTAGTGAGGTAGCAATAAAAAGAGAATAAAAGGGTGGAAAGGTGAGAGATGGAAATATTTGCTAGCAAACTTTTCGAACTAAAGAATAAACTGAGGTACACTTTTGTCGTCCCTGGCAACGGCGCCAAAAACTTGACGCACCTGAAACTTACACGTAGATTCCACCTGGCGGTGTCACGGTCCCAAGGCGTAGTATGGCCCCTAGGTGTCAATCCAGTGCTTTATCCGCAAGCAGACGGTGTCAAATTATAGTATAAAGGATGTCGGATCCCACAGGGACGGTGCCAGTATATTTGAATTCTCAGATTATTTCTATATCTCAAAGTGAGATAGCTGTCGGGTTGAAAAGATTGGTGGTTATATTGTTGTTGATTCAATAATAAAAGGAACTAGGATATTAGGGATCACCGCTAAGACTGTCGAGGATCGATGTTGGAATAGTATCCTTATGTTGTATTGGGGTTAAAGGATTAATCTCTCAATTCGTACCACTCTCGTGGGTTAGAATTTCGAGGTATTTCGGTGGCTCTCATTGACAAAATGGCGGTAGCCGTCAATGTAGCGATTTAGTTCATCGGTGGATCCCCTCAAGGCACTAGCCGGGCATGGTCACGAGCCTTGATTAGATCCACCGATTTCCCTATTTGAATCCTAAGGATACCCCTTAAGCACATCAATTCCACAGACCGTAGGCATGATCTCAGTACTGGTTATCATAGGGATTCGGTAGGATCGACTGAAATACTCCCCTTTATTCCCCATTCAACCTAGAAATCTAGATCGATATCTCCCCCTAGGGTCTTAGGGCTAACCCATCAACCCTAGAAGAGACAACTCACTCATGGCGATTTTAACGAATAAAAATATGATTTTTGCAAGAGAAAAATTCGTAGGAAATTAATCGGATAAAGATTAAGAAGCTTAGGTGCCAAAGACGAAGAAAAACAGCAAGCAATAGTTCCAAAGAAACCCTAAGATTCCCGAATGCAAGAATAGCAATAGAACTCCAAAATTTATCCGATAATCTCCAAGAATTTGATCTAGATCTAACAAGTAGTTTCTAATCTCCTCTACAGAAAAATTCCCAAATAACAAACAAAAAGATCGACTCCCCGAAACGCAGCAGCCAGATCCCCTCTTCACTCCACCAAGCACGCAACAGACAGCCGCATAGAATTTCCAAAAATAGCCTTCAGCGTCGTCGACCGAGTCAGTGACTCGGTCGAGCAATAGATTGCTCAGTCGGCTTCTCAGTCGAGCAACCGTCTTGCTCGGTCGAGCACGACAGTAAGTCGTGCTCCTCCAAAATATGCCGCTCTATCTGCTCGGCCTGAGTCAGCTCTGCTCAGTCGAGCAGACAGCAGACTCGATCGCCAAAAGCTCTTCTCGGGCCATGCAGGAGGTTGATCGTTCTTCGAAATATTGGCACTGCTCAACCGAGCACCATGGGTGATCGGTCCGAACAGCCTGTGTATCTGTTCTTCTCCTTTGTCTTGGCTCTGCTCGACCGAGCAGCTGCTCTGCTCGGTCGAGTCACCTGGAAAAATTATTTCTGAAGCTCCTGCAGCTTCTCCTCTCTTCTTGATCTCTCCTCCACTCCTCACATAGCTCCCAAAACTCGACAAACTCCTGTAGAGCTTTGCCAACAGGCTCACGGGCGTGTCAGATGTGTCCATATCCAAAATGGGTCTCAAATCGCTCCAAAATCCCTGAAAATCCATAAAACACTACGAAACTCGAATATAACGTTAGAATTGCAATATCATAGGAAAATACAGGATTTGAATGCGAAAATGATATGAAATGCGATGTCATGTTGCTATGAAAAGATGTACATCAGTTATTCATTCGTTCTTTCATATCCATTTTACGCCATTTATATATCTGATCTATGCTTTGCACAGATGTCGGCTTTTGGCATGGAGTTGCACTGTCGGGCTATTGACCTGGCTGATGTCAAGGCTTGACTCAATTTTGAGCGTCAACGAGCAGATGACGCTGAACAAAGAGTTTCTGAACTCGAGGCTCAAGTAAGAAGGCTGGAAGAGGATTTGGGAAAAGCACTGGAGGCCAAATCCAATGCTGAATGGGCAATGTCGAAGCCCAAGGACATCGTCAACTCCTTATCTGGTGCTAAAAAGGCTGTTGAAGCTCGATGGGAGAAAAAAATTCCAAGTTTAAAACTAGGATTGCTGACTTAGAGCGCTCGATGAAAGAAAAGTCCGAGCTTCAAGCTAGGATTGCTCATTTGGAGCGCTCGGCAGTTTCAGTTGAGGCCTTAAGAACTGAGCTTGCCGCTAAGTTATCCCAAGCGATGAAAGAATTTCTTGCGCTCGGGGGTGGCGGTTCTTCCTAAGGACATTAGCCTTTTATTTAGCAACGTCACGATATTTTGTATGAAATAGTCGATGTTTATCAAACCGTTTTGAAAAAAATTATGATTATGACGAAAATTTGTGTTTGTTGGATACAACGTGTAGTTGGATACAATGATCGATGACTTTGTGTTTGATGCTAACAAACGTGTGTGAACTATTTAATGTGTGTCTTAAGTGTTTTTCAGGAATGACACTCTTGTAAATATTCAAAGTGAGACTGAGTAAAAGTGATGGAGAATGTTCCATGCATTAGCCAAGTGGACTAAGTCAAAGATAGCGATAATGGCTACAAATATTGGACTAAGTCAAATGTAATGATCACTTTCTGTCGTACGTATTCTGTACGTATTTCTATTGGATTATTTGTACATGATTTTATTTATTATCGTCCATAGCTCGAACGCGCGATCGGATTGCAAATTCGCGATCCTCATAACTATGCTATTGCGCTGATATTATTTTTATGATTTTCGGGTAACTTTGAGTTGATGGCGATATTGTAATAATTCAAAGGGAAAATCACACAAAAATACCCCAACGTTTGGGGCCTCTTTCATATTAATACCCTGAACTTTTAACTCATACACAACAGTACATTTTTTAGTTTTTTGTTTAATTTATACCCGTTTTGCCATTTACCCTATTCAGAAAAATAATACCATAACGTTTGAGATATCTTTCAAAAAAATACCCAAATCCCATTAAAACCCAAATCACAGGGGGATTTATTTGAAAGATACCCCAAACGTTAGGGTATTATTTTTCTGAATAGGGTAAAGGGCAAAACGGGTATAAATTAAACAAAAACCCAAAAAAGGTACTGTTGTATATGACTTAAAAGTTCAGGGTATTAATATAAAAGAGGCCCCAAACGTTGAGGTATTTTTGTGTGATTTCCCCTAATTCAAATATCTTAACTACATCGAATTCATAATCAAATCAAATCTAATATCTTAACTAAAATGATTTTCTAAATAAAATTTAACTTAATAAAACCTAATAAATCTTAATAAATCCTAACCACTAATCATTTCCCATGAATTGCTCTATAATCTCTTTCCACGAATTGCTCTATAATCTCTTCCCGCGAATTTTGGCATGCTTCTTGCAACAAACTTCCCATATTCTCTTCTATTTATTACACAATATTCAAAATTCCCATATTCTCTTCTATTTATTACTCAATATTCAAACTTCCCATATTCTCTTCTATTTTTTACGCAATTTTCAAACTTCCCATATTCTCTTCTATTTATTACGCAATATTCAAACTTCACATATTCTCTTCTATTTATTACGCAATATTCAACTTCACATATTCTCTTCTATTTGTTAGGCAACATTCAAGTTCCCATATTTTCTTCTATTTGTTAGGCAATATTCAACCTTCCTATATTCTCTTCTATTTGTTAGGCAATATTCAACCTTCCCTACAAAATTGAAACAAAACAATGAAGACCTAACTCAACCGCAAATCCCTCTCTATGCGGATCTTCAGCCCGCAACAAACCATGCAATCTTTCGTGCGTGAGATCCCAACCAACCCAGCATGACCCCCGTCCACGTCGCCCTCTCCTTCTCTTCTTCTTCTTCATAAAACCCCGTGAACTCCTCAGTCGAACTCATCTCCTCCTCCCATCGAAACAAATCAACCCAACACCCGCAAGCCTCCCACAGCGCACCGCCTGTAGCAGACCACACCACCCACAAACCCCGACTACTCATCTCCTCCGACCCAAACTCCGGCCACCTCTCCCATCGTCTGCCACCTCCACGTCGATAAACCACACGCCTCAACCCCTCAGCAGGACCCCTCCGATGATCCTCACACAACCAAGCCCGACCCCGACCTGCTCCTTTTCTCCACTCCACCGCCGATCTCGCCTACAGCGACAACCCGCATGCCGTCCAGTCCCAGTCACTGGCGATCTCGCCTACAGCAACAACCCGCACGCCGTCCAGCCTGCCATACCGCTGTGCACCTCAACCCACGTCGTAGCCGCCGCCTCTGACCTACAAGCACACGCAAAGAAGACACTAAACACGTAAGTTTCTAAAATATTACTTTGTTAATATTTTAATATTAGTTTGTTAATATTTTAATACTAGTTTGTTAATATTAGTTTTCTAAAACAGCATGTTAGTATTGATAATATATAATACTTTAATAATAGTAGTTTTAATCTTGTCTAAATCAGTAGGTTAGTTTATTATTTTATGTATATCAGCTAGTATATTACAATTAGTATATTAATGTTAGTATATAATTGTAACCTAAGTATAACAGTTAGTATATAACATAGGTTATTATTTAACCATTGGTTATGAATAATGTTAGTCCTATTAATCAGTATGTTAGTTTTGTCACTTTATAAATATAACATTATGTAAGTTATTATGTAACACAGTAAGTTATTATAATGTTAGTTTGATATATTAGTTTATAATGTTAGTTCTGTTAATAAGCATAGATTAATATATATTAGTTTTATTAGTAATCTGAACATTAGTTTATAATAATATTAGTTTGGTAATTAACATGATGTTAGTTATGTTAAAATCAGTATGTAAGTATTATATTAATGTTAGTAATAATATTACTGTTAGTAATAACATTATATTTTATATAATCCAGTATAGGTTAGTTATAATGGTAATTTATTGGTTAAAAACTCCCGTTTGATATCAAATCTGTGATGCAGAAACAATGCGCCTCACACTACGATCACCTGGACATCCACCATCGCCTCAAGGCAAGTACTTAACTGTAATTGAATTTTGGGACAAACTGCTTAAACTGGTACTAAAATCTTATTTTGAATATGCTCGTCAACTTAATAACTAAACTGCATGCTCTTACTATGCATGTTGCATCTGATTAAAAATGGACATTTCATATTAATGTTTCTTCAGTAAAAGAATAACTTTTCTCTGCTTTTAATCAAATTGAACCAAACTGGACAGAGGGTAGGACACAACCCTCGAAACATAAATGAGAACTCATCGATTACAGATGGAAAGGAAACTAGTCGATGACTAGTTATGACACTTGGGTGGGGTTGGTCCATTGTACTAGGGTTCGTAGATGTAGCTTGACCACCTTACGGCTGCCTGCATACCACACTAATGGAGACAAGCATCTTGGCTATTTCCAGGCTAGTGATGTCAAGAAGCATCACGTTAAACCCCGGATGATAGGGTGCATTAGAACATACTATCCACCCAGACATGGACTTATCACAAACAAAAATAACTGAAATACTCAACTTGCAACTACCTTTACTTTTGAACTGAAATTCATATGTTACTTCAGCATGCACATACTTTAATTTTTGCACTCATTACTCATAAATGTGTACTAACGCTCTTTTGTTCCTTCCCAAGTTAGTTCCTTATTCCATTACTTTAAAAATCTTGCCGAGCTATTCGCTGTGTGAAATATATGTTTGGTTCAGATTCTGATTATATTGAGGACCTCGCTTCTGAGGATCCTATCTTGGAGGACGACACCGCTGACCAAAGTTACGAGGACACTGATATCCTCCTTACTGAAGATTTGGAAGAGCTGTTTTAGTTTCTAGTTTATTAGTTATATTTGTTGTTTCAGGTGTTTTACATTCATCAATAAAGTTGTACGGCCATGCTAGGCCTTAATTCCTTTTTGTACTCATTTTCTAAACGCTGCAATAAAATTGTGATCATTATTTATGATGTTTCTGATGTTTTGCATGCAAGGACCTGAATTGCTAAACACAACGCTTATTGTGCTTAAGTTAATAAAGAAAGGAAAAAATTACTTCTTCTTTACTTTAAGCACATGCGAACCCGCTCACGTTGTCGCTCACAAGTACAATGGGAAGCGGGGTGTGACAGGGTTTAGTGGTGGCCCATGCATGTCCTCTTGCATTTTGTGAGACATATCATAAACAGTATAAGTATTATTACTAACCAGATCGTTTAGATAAACTTGTGCACAAATGTTTACTTTGTTTGTTTGCAGCATGGCAGGAAGGCCAACACTCGCAACGAGAATGGAGTCAATAGGAACGGTACTCCCGACATCCACGAACTCATGGGAGTCATGAGAAGCATGTTGGAGATCCAACAGCAGCTAATTCAGTAAGGACAACTAGTTGTGCAACCTGCACCACCGCATCCTCGAACTACACCTGGAGCCAAGCAATTTCGGGAATTGAACCCGAAGAGCATCTCCGAAAGTGAAGGGCCACTGGGAACTGAAGAATGGGCCATAAGTACGGAAGACGACCTGAGTCTTTCTCGTGTTGATCAGGTAGGATGGGTGGAAGTCGCCAAGAAGCAGCTTACTAGAAATGCACAAAACTGGTGGGACACGGAAGAAGCCCGTCTGGTCAAGCCCATCTATTGGACCATGTTTCGAGAGCATGTCGATACTCAATATTTTCCTCGATCAGCTAAAAGGGAACTTCAACAACGATTCGTCAATCTGGAGCAAGGCAATCGTACTGTTGACAAGTATGAGGCAGAGTTCTCTATGCTTAGTCAATTCGCTCCACATCTGGTGGAGGCCCCCAAAGACCGTGAGTATCAGTTTCTCCAAGGTCTGGACTTGGATATTCAGGCTTCAATGTCTTTGGAGAATCTGACTACACATCAGGATGTACTAGATGCTGCTAGGAAGCGTGAGCTTATCATGAAGCGTAAGAAGGTGCTTCAGACTGGAGGGAGCAGACGTCCACTGGAGCCACTCAGGAGCAATCTCAGGCCTACACAAACTGCACAATTCAAGAGGCTTGCTACTCCTGCCAACAATTGTTCTCAGCTGGTGTGCTTCCACTGCAAGTGGACTGGCCATCTCAAGAAGTACTGCATAGAGCTGCTGAATCAATGTCTGATATGTGGAGCCTTAGCGCATGCTACCAGAGACTGTCCTCGTCACACTAATAAGTCGATGACTGTTGGATCTTCTAGACCTATTCAGCGTGGAGCTCCTGGACCTACTCAGCATGGACCATCTCTGGCTCCACAACGAACGACTTTTGAACATGTGAGGCAGAACCAGCCGAGGTGTCGGGTGTTCACCATGACAGCCGTTGAGGCTGAGGCTACGGAACAAGTGATTTTAGGTAATGCCTGACCTTTCTTTTCTACTGCTTATGGTATATGTATAGTAGATCTATTCGTAATAATTGTGATGGTTGTGGTGTATGTGTGTGTGTATATATATATGTAGTGTTTATGGACCCATGTGCATGGATCTCTGTCCCACTAATGTATGAGTGGGCATCTACTTGGTATGTTAGTATAGTATGTCTGCCTATTGTGTTTTATATACATATGCAGTGATATACGTAATACATAGATAGTTATATATATGGTATTAAGTGTCATACTCATATGTATGTGTGGATAGCTATATCAATATAGGGATATCTGGGTGTATTAGAATTGGTATATGGCTATCTACTATGAGTGTATATATCTTAGATGTACTAGTCTATATTTGGGTTTTTTTAAGGTGCATGTTGGCTGTAATGTACATGATGATATCACCTCATGTTGGTGTTGAGGATGTTTCTCATGTTGAACCAAATGCAACACAAGTTAATGCCGCTGCTGACTTTTCCTCAGATATTGCTTATGATGTTGCAACACAAGATGCACCACAAGATGCACCATGCATCTCAGCTGTCCCAGATGTACATGTTCCCTCATCTCATCCTATCCATACTGAGGATGATCTGGCTCCTCCTCATGCTCACAAGCCAAGGACCTCATCCAAGAATAGATCTGCTCCCTACAGCTTTGCCTCTCCATCTCCTTCCAAGAGGGCTAAGGTCCCTGCTGCCACAGGTTCTGCATCACCCCCCCTTAATTACAATTTCAGATGCTATGAGTAAGCTATTTTTCGAACAAGCAAGCAAGAAGAGATGGCCCCTGTACTCTGAAAAGGCCATCCTAGCTGAGAAGCATCTGTCTATTGCTTCTTTCTCAAAGACTTAATTCATCTCTATTTTGAAGGAGATCAATTTATATCATGATGCCACTTGTTTTAAGTCATATAACCCTGTGCTGGTCAGGAAATTTTGTTGTAATCTGTCTATGTCTACAGGAGACTCTTCATCTAGATAGGCTTTTCACTCTTTTGTCAAAGGAAAATTGTCACTTTTTCACCCTCTGTAATTAACAAACTTCTAAAGTTGTCATGTCCTGCCTCTCTTTCTTCCTTTGTGGACACTATTAGTAATAACCATGACACCTTCATAAAGGTTGTCACTGCTAAAAAGTTGATGTGTTGGCCCAAGTCCACCTCTTTTCCCTCTTCCTCCTTGTCTACCAAATATTTTCTACTTTATAGGCTTGTAACAAGGAACTGGCTACCCACCTTTACTCTTTCTGTGGTAACCAAAGACATATGCAGACTGCTATATTCTGCTGGGGCTAAGCAACCTTTCAACTTGGAAAGAGTGATCTTTGACTCCATCTTATCTCTGTCAGAGTCCTCTATAGCCTCACCCTCATTGCCTCATCCCTGTCTTATCAACCTGTTGTTACAATATCAGAAGATATTGCCCTCTACAAATGAACTGTCTATTCCTACTTAGAGCATTAGATTTACAGTTAGATCTGTCTCAGGGAAGACCGATGACATTTTCACTGTGCCTTCATCATCACCTGAAATTGGAGCTATCTCTTCATCTCCTACTTCTCCTGCTAGGCAACCCACTATTGTCCCCCCTTCATCAGATCCTATGTGCCCTGCTGGTCCACAATCTCTTATTCTTGAAGACATCTCCATTTATGAGGTTGCCTTAAAGGATGTGAACAATCAAATGAGGCTTCTTCAGGCCCAAAAGATCATATTTGAGGCTAGAATTTTTCTTCTGAAGTCCAAGCTGCCTTCTCCCTCTTCAGAAAATCAGGATGATGCTACTGGAAGTGTTTCTAAATGAGGTAACCCTTTGGGATTTATGCCACAAAGGGGGAGAGTTTGCTTGTTATTTGCTTGTTATTGCTGTTGTTGGTGATGTTGGTTGGGCTGAGTTAGTTGCTATTATTTTTGCTATTAGTTGGAGTTCTGATATGTTCTTTTATGCTATTGTTGGTGGGTTTAGATGAAAATCTTATGTGGAGACATTTGTCTGCATTCTTTTGCTATGTTTGTCTCAGATTTACTTAGTACTTTTCGCTAATAGTACTGTTCTCTGATCCTGTATAATCAAAGTTCTTCTCCTGCTGGTATGTTTTGAGGATCAGCTCATCTATTGAACTTGTTTGTTCTGGAAATTGCTCTTGTGCCTCTGAATTTCTAAATTCATATTCTACATGACTCTTTAATAGTGATTGTGCCACTAAATGCCAAAGGAGGGGTTTGTTGGGTCACACGTGGTGTGATTATTTCGTTATTAGTGGCACTAGCTTATATTCTCTGGGATCTTGGTCGTCTTGAAGAGAGAGTCACTTAAATATTCATGTTGATAGTTATGTTGTAAGTCATGTTGCAACATGAGTTGCAACATGCTAGTCTAACTTATTGAAGAGAAGTTTTAAGACTGCAGGGTGCTCGCGACAGGATCAGATCTTTGATTTGCAACAGCAACAGATCTTATACTCTCATTTAGTTATCCTATAACTTTTCTGTTATATGTCTTTTGAATAAGATTTCCTGAAGATCTGATTGAAGGTTATTTCCCACAAATTCCTTACGGTTTCTGATATGGATGTGATCACATGCCCTAGGAGATTCCTAGATTTGCAGGCTGCCAATCTGCATGTTATTTTATTGGGTGATTTACCATATCTACTTCGAGATTGAAAGGGATCGGAGTATACAAAAGTCGTGCAGATTGCGGCTAGGGTTTGTCACGGTCGCTTTTCGATCGTGTGTTTCGTGCGCGTACTTTCTTTTCCATACACGTATTTTTCGTTGCTTCCCCTTGTATCCCAAACGCACGATGTTATATATCATTGTGACCTAGGAAAGAGTAGTTATTTGTGGAATTTTTTGTGAACGTCATTTCACGGGTCGTTCTCCCACAAATCAGCTTTGATTGAAGGAATGTCATAACTTTAGACTTCGACATTTGATCTTTTTATTTTTAGTACCGTTTTTCGTGGACCTAGCACATGACCGATCATCGTAGTCTCGATCCTCCTATCAACACGGTCGTCCCGATATTTTTCTTGTATTTATCGGACACCATTAGATTGATAATTCACACTAATCACCTTTAATCTGTAATTAGCCTAGACTTATCCTTAATTAAAAATCATTTCAATTCCATAGGAATCTTACGTATCATGATATATCTCCCTTAGCTATTGACCACACTAGTTCTACCCTCCCCTATCACACACACTCTCTCCAATCAAGCCTAAGTCCACTCTTTAACAACCCCATTTAGCAAAACCCCTCTTTGTTTTCAACACTCACGCACCCGAGGGTTTTTCTCACGCAACCAGCCGCCATCAACCAAAACTGTCGCACAGCCGCATCCCTCCACATCAAACAGCTGCACCCACTTCCGTCGCCGGCCCTCCTCCACGCAAACCGCCTAGCAAAGACCCCAAAACTGCCGCCCCTTGTGCCGCAATCAACCACGGCCTGCTCCTCTCCCCTAACACACATCCGACCATCTCATCCCCCTAAACTGCCTGCCGTACCTACCAACGCCTCCATTAGCCACCCAGCAAAAGCCACGGCTAACCACAAACCTGCCGGCCACCTTTTTCCTTGGCAGCGAAGCCACACGCAAACCCGACAAACAGCCCCCTTGTCCACAAAAAATGCCGAACTAGTCCTCTCATTTGCCGCACTGCACCCTCCCATTTGTGAACCGCACGACAGCCTCCCCTTTCTCCCAAACTGCCATCTCCCCCACATATTGCCGCCATCACTTGCGCAACGACCCCACGGAATCCCCCCTGACGTTCCTCTTCCTCCCGCGGCCACCTTCGCTGATGTCCATTGCCTCTAGTTGTCGTCGTCTTCGCCTCTAACCGTCACCATACCTTGCTCACTACCGGAATCCAACCCCTGACATCTATACCCGACGTTAGTGTAGCTTTCGCATCGTTTTCAGGTAATCCCCGATCTGTAGGTACCCAAACACCCGCCTGTTTAAAAAAGATAAAAATCGTAATATTTCATTGTTTTGGTTAAATCACTAATTGAAGATTAATTAATATGGGACTATAGGTTGGTGATTGGTTTTGAGCACATAGGAAGACTCTGGACTCTTTGATTGTGTGATTTGCGGCACGATTATTTCAGCAAGTGAAGCTTGCCCTGTAAATTGTTAAGCCATGTTTTAGGCTATTCTGAATATTTGTGTAAAAGAGGCTAGGCGATGAAATGATAGTCGCCTAGACAACATGCTTGATCTAGCTTGACAACGAAGCGAGATCCGACACCATACTTGATCTAGCTTGACAACGAAGCAAGATCTGACACCATACTTGATCTAGCTGGACAACGAAGCCAGATCCGACACCATACTTGATCTAGCTTGACAATGAAGCCAGATCCAGCACCATTCTTGATCTAACTTGACAACGAAGCTATATCTGACACCATACTTGATCTAGCTTGACAACGAAGCTAGATCCGACACTCTTGCCATGTCATTTCATGCATATTACATGTCACATTTACTTTCTGATAAACTGTACGCATTCAATAGCTGCTTGTTATACCATCATGTTGCATATCACATGTCTTTCATGCATTTGAAAGTATTGTCATGAATGTGTAGCACACGCTACAAATAAAATGTAAGCAGCGACGAGTAGGATTCTGACTCCTATAACATGTAATGAGGCTAGGTGCACCCATATGCCAAATAAAGAACAATTCCTTGCTCGGGTTCCAGAAGCATGAAATGTAAGCTGCGACGAGTAGGATTCTGACTCCTATATCATGCATGAGGCTCGGTCAACCCTATGCCATAAACACTTCCTAGCTCGTGATCCAGAAGATGAGCGCCAGTTCATACACATGTGGAGGGGTAGGGTTAAGCGACCACTCATCGTAGAAGTGTGCCCGTACAACAACTTCAGCTGAAAGGCGTAAACCCTGTGCACATCGTGAATGCATGTTTTTTCGTGAAATCGTGAATATTGTTTAGTAGCTCTTGATACGACATGTCATGCATTGCAAAATATCATGTTCATGTTTAAACTGATGCATTCATTAAAATATTATGCCATGTCATCATCATTTTAAACTGCTAGTTGCATTCCTTTACTCTTATGTTTCCTTTCACAAAAGTCTCTTTCTTTTACCTTTTGGAGACTTTTGCTGATATGCGCCCTGTTCTCTTTGGGCGTCGCATGTTAGGTTTTGAGCCTGAGTTAATTGCTGACGTCGAGCTTGAGGCTTCTGCTGACGTTCAGTTCGAGGATACCGAAGTCCTACTCTAGTCTCAACTGGTGGCCATTTCTAGTTGTTGTTTGTTTTCCTAGTTGTTGCTGTTAGGTTGTTCAGTGTGTAGCACTGTTTTAGTTTTGGCTATGCTTGGAGCCTTCTTTTCAGACTCTGTACTTTCTTTTTATGACTCTATCTCTGGATGCTTCGAATAATGAATGGATGTTGTTTTTTTGAATGTTGGTTATTATTTGCCTGATGTTGTTTTTTTTGATCTAGCATGTGACCGATCATCGTAGTCTTGATCCTTCCGTTGACATGGTCGTCCCGATATTTTTCTTGTATTTATCGAACACCGTTAGACTGATAATTCACACTAATTACCTTTAATCTGTAATTACCCTAGACTTATCTCTAATTAAAAATCAATTCAATTCCATAGGAATCTTACGTATCATGATATATCTCCCTTTGCTATTGACCACACTAGTTCTACCCTCCTCCTCTCTCACACACTCTCTCCAATCAAGCCTAAGTCCCCTCCTTAACAACCCAATTTAGCAAAACCCCTCTTTGTTTTCAACACTCACGCACCCTAGGGTTTTTCTCACGCAACCAACCGCCATCAACCAAAACTGCTGCACAGCCGCATCTCTCCACCTCAAACAGCTGCACCCACTTTCGTCGCCGGCACTCCTCCACGCAAACCGCCCAGCAAAGACCCCAAAATTGCTGCCCTTTGCATCCGCAATCAACCACGGCCTGCTCCTCTCCCCTAACACACATCCGGCCATCTCATCCACTTAAACCGCCTGCCGCACCTCCCAACGCCCTCCACAAGCCGCCCAGGAAAAGCCACGGCTGACCACAAACCTGCCGGCCATCTTTCCCCTTGGCAGTGCAACCGCTCGCAAACCCCACAAACAGCTCCCTTGTCCACAAAAACTGCCGAACTGCTCCTCCCATTTGCCGCACAGCACCCTCCCATTTATGAACCGCACAGCAGCCTCCCCTCTCTCCCAAATTGCCATCTCCCCCACATATTTCCAGCCTACCTTGCAAAACGACCCCACGGAAGCCCCCTGCCATTCATTTTCCTCCCGTGGCCGCATTCGCCGCTGTCCTTTGCCTCTAGTTGTCGTCGTCTTTGCCTCTAGCCATCACCATACCTTGCTCGCTACCGGAATCCAACCACTGACGTCACTACCCGACGTTAGTGTATCTTTCGCATCGTGTTCAGGTAATCCCTAATCCATAGGTACCCAAACACCCGCCAGTTTAAACAAGATAAAAATCGTAATATTTCATTGTTTTGGTTAAATCACTAATTGAAGATTAATTAATATGGGACTGTAGGTTGGTGATTGGTTTTGAGCACATAGGAAGAATCTGGACTCTTTGATCGTGTGATTTGCGACACGATTATTTCAGGCAAGTGAAGCTTGCATTGTAAATTGTTAAGCCATGTTTTAGGCTATTCTGAATATTTGTATAAAAGAGGCTAGGTGATGAAATGATAGTCGCCTAGACACCATGCTTGATCTATCTTGACAACGAAGTTAGATCCGACACCATACTTGATCTAGCTTGATAACGAAGCTAGATCTGATACCCTTGCCATGTCATTCCATGCATATTACATGTTACGTTTACTTTCTGATAAACTATACGCATTCAATATCTGCTAGTTATACCATCATGTTGCAAATCGCATGTCATTTCATGCATTTGAATGTATTGTCATGAATGTGTAGCACACGTTACAAATGAAATGTAAGCTGCGACGAGTAGGATTCTGACTCCTATAGCATGTAATGAGGCTAGGTGCACCCCTATGCCAAATAAATAACAATTCCTGGCTCGTGTTCAGAAGCATGAAATGTAAGCTGCGGCGAGTAGGATTCTGACTCCTATATCATGAATGAGGCTAGGTCAACCCTATGCCATAAACACTTCCTGGCTCGTGATCCAGAAGATGAGCGACAGTTCATACATACGTGGAGGGGTAGGGTTAAGAGATCACCCAGCGTAGAAGTGTGCCCGTACATCAACTTCAGCTGAAAGGCGTAAACACTGTGCACATCGTGAATGCATGTTTTTTTCGTGAAATCGTGAAATCGTGAATATTGTTTAGTAGCTCTTGATACGACGTGTCATGCATTGCAAAAATATCATGTTCATGTTTAAACTGCTGCATTCATTAAAAAATCATGCCATGTCATCATCATTTTAAACTGCTAGTTGCATTCCTTTACTCTTATATTTCCTTGCACAAAAGTCTCTTTCTTTTACCTTTTGGAGACTTTTCTGACATGTGCCATTTTCTCTTTGGGTGTCGCACGTTAGGTTTTGAGCCTGAGTTAGTTGCTGACGTCAAGCTTGAGGCTTCTGCTGACGTTCAGTTCAAGGACACGGAGTCCTACCCTAGTCTCATATGACGGTCATTTCTAGTTGCTGTTTGTTTTCCTAGTTGTTGCTGTTAGATTGTTTGGTGCGTAGCACCTTATCTTTGTTTTAGTTTCGGCCATGCTTGGGGCCTTCTTTTCAGACCCTGTACTTCTTTTTATGACTATATCTCTGGATGCTTCGAATAATGAATGGATGTTGTTTTTTTAATGTTGGTTATTATTTGACTGCTTTCATTATTATTGTTGTTGTTTTTTCATTGCAATGCAAGAATTTACGAATGGACGAACACACAGACGCTTATCAGACTGTAGCTTCATAGCTTCAGTCAGAGCAGACCTCTTCGCGTCTCGCCTTCCGTACTTGGGAAGCGGGGCATGACAGGGTTTCATCGCTTTTTGTGAAGATTGTGATCGCTTAACTCCGGGAGGGAGGCTGAGGGCTACGAGGTAGGAATCAAGGGAGTTGATTCGAGTCAGTTGTGCAAGGGGATCTTGCTTGCAATACTCCATGGGTTTGGTACAGACCATCCACCTCGGTTTGTATTGAGGGTGAGCTTGTTACTCCTAATAGAAATCCGGTATTAGTGATTGTATTCATTTATATTATAGTGGTGTAATCTGATCTAAGCGTTAAGACAAATAAGAGTTGAAAACTTTACTTTAGATGTTTACAAAGTGGTTTGCCATTAGGAAGTTAAATGCAGAAAGTTGTTTTAAGGCAAGAGATCCACAAGTTTACTTTTGGGCGACGAATGCCCAAGGTTACCTATGGGCAATAAAATTAGATAGTAAACTACAAGTGACAAACTTAGATGGTTACATCCAGACAGTTAAATGTAAAGGGTTTCCTTCAGGGAACAAATGTATATGGTTGCTTAAAGGCAATTAAAGATGAAGTTTATCTCTGTATAGTTAATCACTAATGGTAGCCTACAATCATCGAACACAAAGATTTGACTCTAAGAGTTGAATGAAAAGGGCTGCCTTCTGGTAACAATTGTATATGGATGCTTTCGTGTGATAAAAATAACGGTTTCCTTTTAGGTAGTTAAATGGAAAAAGTTGCCTTTGTGCAATAAATATAGGTTTACTCTGAGTAATTAAGGATAAAGGATTACATTTGGATGACTAACGTAGAGGTCTGCATCGAGGCAATTAAATGTTGATGGGTTCCTTCACGTGACAAACACAAAGGGTTCCATTTGGGCAATAAACATTTAGAGTTTTCATCTAGTGACAAATGCGCAGGTTTGTTTCTGGGCGCATGGTGGCCTTTTGGCTTTGAAATGTAAAGGGTTGCCTTTGGCACCGAAATTAAAAGTGTCCCATTGACTAAACCTGCATATTTTATTTTTTATGAAGTTAAGAAAGTAAAGGATGGAAACAAGCTTATACCAACAAAAAAAAAGTATGGAAGGAAGCTTAAAGTTTCAATGGAAACAAACAAGAGTATTGTTATTCGTATCATAGAAATTTATGAATATACCACACTACTTGATTCACCACACCTATATTTTTAACATCAGATGTTCGTATTTGGAGATCCGAACGGCTCTAATACTTTTATTCTTCCGTTCGGAATTGCAAAGCCGAATAATATAATAAAACATGTATTGTGTTCGGAATTACACATGTATTGTATTAGAGCCGTTCGGATCTCCAAATCCGAACATCCGATGTTAAAAAATAGGTGTGATGAATCAAGTAGTGCGGTATATTCATAAATTTTTGTGGTGCGAATAACAACACTCAAGAAACAATCAAGCTTATTGCTGTGTTGGGACTACATTAAACAAACTACAAACAATAAAGAAGATGTTGTGAATGGAAATAACCAGAGTCGGTTAGGATTGTGGGTATCTGAGAGATACGCCCATATCTATGTATTCGATGTATCTACTATCCTACCATGCCTATAAATAAAGGGCTGGGGGTTCCTCCCCCAGTAGTTGATTCATAACACGTTATCAGCACGAGCCTCTAAATTTTTCCTTTCCACAAATTATTTTCCGTTCGTTGCGAAGGCGAAGGCGAAGGCGAGACGGGAGATCCACGAGCGCGGTGAAAGGCTTCCTCCATCAAGGGTCGTCATCCGCGTAGGGCTTCGAGCAACCGTCGCTATATCCGGAGGACGGATATAGAGGTAAAAACTCTAAAAACAATATTTTTAATCATACGTATGATTGCCCCTCATGGGGATTCATCGTCGCCTTGAAAACGACGGACTTTTCATCCCAAAAATCAAATTTTTAAGGGTTTTTGGAATTTTTTCTTAAAATCAAACCCTAAATCAACCCCGCCGGCGGCCTCGCCGCCGGCCCCCCCCTCCCTGGCCACGCCGTCCCCCCCATAGGGGGGGCAGCAGCCGCCACACCCCCCCTGCAGGGGGGGCGGCGGCGGCCCCTGCCGCCGCCCTCCCCTGCAGGGGGGCGGCGGCCCCCTGGCCGCGCCCCCCTCTGCGGGGGGGGGGGGGGGGGGGGGGGGGGTTGCGGCCCCCGCCGCTCCCCCCCGCAGCGGGGGGCGGCGGCCCCCTGGCCGCGCCCCCCCTCTGCGGGGGGGGCTCCGCAGCTCCCCCCTGCAGCGGGGGGCGGCGGCCTCCGCCGCGCCTCCCGTTCAGGGGGGCGGCGGCGGCGCCCCCCTCTCCAAAATCCTAATTCCAAAAAAAAAGAGATCTGTGGGCCTGAAGCCCACAGCAGATCTGTAGGCTTCAGGCCCACAGATTTTCAAAAAAAAACAGATCGGTGGGCCTGAAGCCCACTGCAGATCTGTGGGCTTCAGGCCCACAGATTTCCAAAAAAAAAGTCAGTGGGCCTGAAGCCCACAGACCTGCTGTGGGCCTCAGGCCCACAGTCAGATTTCAAAAAAAAAGCCTATGGGCCTGAAGCCCATAGACCGCCTGCGGGCTTCAGGCCCGCATGATGGTTTATTTGAAAAAAAAATGGGGAAGGCAAAGGGCTATAAACTCGCCTCAAAAGGCAACTTGTTAGCCTAAAAATTAATTTGAAATGGGGATTCAAAGGTAAAATATTCGTGAAAAATCACGGTAGACTACGGGACAAATATCGGGCAGGAAAGGACTATTTAGGGACTTTTGGGGGGCTGTTGGGATGATGAGGGAAACTTTTTCTTCTGACAAAGAAAATGTTTATTTTGGGCTCTTAATCAATTTAATTGATTAAACCCATTTACTTTACAACCTTTGCATTGTAATGATTTTTTCTGCAAAAATCATATTTACATGCTTTGCATCTCTGGTATATTCTGTTGGATATTATATGCGTGGTTGTGCATTGTATTTAAAACTTAATAATTAGGAAGATCCTTCGACCGCTCTGCCGTTAGTAACCTAACCTAACGGTGTATGACGGTGCCCAGTGGTCCAATAATTATTAAGTGTTTAAATTATTTATCCATCTCTGCGAATATTAAATGCATGTGATGCCTGTGATGAAAATGTCTGATGAAAATGTTGATGAGCACAATATTTCTGCATGAATTGCTAAATGTGGTTTTTGGATCGGCCGTTTAGTCCCACAGTTTATTTCCTGCACTTTTCTTTTATTTTTGAGAGAAATTGTAGTGAGGAATTTATGTAAATGACAAAGAAAGAAGACCAACTTCCATGGAGACGGAGGCCACGCTTGAAGATGGAGATATCATATGGGACCCACTGGGTTTTCAAAGCTGTATTTTCATTTTCTTTAAAGCTGCAAATTTGTATAATTTGGAATGTGGACTTTTTTGGACTCTTTCTTGTGGGACTGGCCGATCCACACATTTAGTTTTTCCTTAAATATTACCTTCGCATGAAAATGTTTTCTCTGATTAATTATTAATTCATGCATGTTTGTGCTCTGCTAGATAAATGGCTAATATTGCAAGCGTTAATTTCAAAGTACTGGAAGCATCAGGTAGAAACTATCTAAGCTGGCAGCTAGATGTAAAGTTTCACCTGCGGGCAAAGTCCCTCATCGCTGCTGTGACTGAAAAAGAAAATGTTAGCGATATAGAGAAGGTGCAAGCCATCACCTATATTCGCCGCCATGTGGACAAGACCTTAAAGGCTGAATACCTTACGGTCAAAGATCCACTTGAGCTATGGACTGCCCTTGAGGACAAGTATAAACATCAGAAAGATGTTATACTCCCAAGGGCACGATATGAGTGGGAGAACATGAGACTACAGGACTTTAAGTCCATTGCTGAGTACAACTCAGCACTTTTTAGCATCACCTCACGCCTGAAGTTGTGTGGTGAGAATGTCTCATAAGATCGCATGCTGGAAAAGACGTATATGTCCTTCCATGAAAAAGATGCGATACTCATGCAGCAATACCGTGAATACAGGTTCACCAAGTATTCTGAGCTGCTGTCATGTTTACTCATGGCTGAGCAAAACAGAGAGCTTCTTCTCGCCACTCACAATATGCGCCCTCCCGGCACTGCCCCCTACCAGAAGCTCACCATTCCTCTTCCTTCAAAAAGAAGAGAGATAATAAAAGAAAAGAAAGACCACAGAAGGGGGGTCAACAGAAAAATGCCAAGGGTCATGTACAGCAGCAGCGAAATAATGAAAGTAAGCGGAAGTTCACGTGGCACAGAAATGACAAAAATGATTTACCCCCACCCAAGAGGGAATGGGAAGACCAGTGCCATAATTGTGGCATGAAAAGCCACTGGTCCAAAATGTGCCGAACTTTGTAGCACCTCCAGGATTTGTATAAAGAGAACAAGAAAAATAAAGCTGAAACAAACCTGATGAACTCTGATGCTCCAGTCAAGTTTTCAGCTGACAACTTCGAAAATGATGACTTGCTTGATTAGCCTTTATTTTTATCTTAGCAATTTGTTTTGAGAATAATTTATGAGAGCATTTTAATTATGAAATTTGTTCTGAATGAAAATGTTTAGTAGACAATAAATGAAAATGTTTATCTGAATATGCATGTGCCTAACGATTCATCTTTTAATAGATGAAATTGCTCTCACAAATAATTAGTAGACAATAAACACGTACGATCTCTTTCAATACAAAGCCCAATATCAGGGCTATATTGAAGATCCAGGGAATGCAACACTGTTGCCCCCAAACGACACAAAAATAAAGGATGCACTAATCCCTCCGAATTCCAAAAGAAACTTTCTAAGTTTCAAGGACATCTGTTTCAACGGATTCCACTTGGAAACAGTAAATGTAAATAATAAAAAAAAATTACCGTATGCAACGTTTCAAGAACAAGGAGTAAAATCCATACTTGAACGTTTTGAGAGCCTTATAGGCCTCCACCATACGAAGATTCGGAGAAAGGAAGCAGAATTAAACGGAGCACCTGAAGTGCCCGACATCAGCCGAGTTTTTACTCCGGCATGATGGACTTGGCCACCCTGGATTTGTGATGATGCATCGCATCTTATCCTATGAGTATGACTTGAAGAACCAGAAGATTCTTCAGAAGGGAAAAAATCCCTCGCATCCCTTACTATAAGGGAAAACTAATTGCAAGGCCATCTCCACGATAAGTTGAAAAAGAATCTCCACGCTTCCTCAAAAAGAATACAAGGAGATAGATTTGGATAAAATCCACCACCCCTAGTGGGCCATTTCAGTACTTCACTGTACTGATAAATGCATCCTCAGAATATTCGTACGTGTGTCTACTACAGACCCGCAACTTAGCTTTTCCAAAGCTATTGGCACAAAAATAAAAATGTTGCGGGCACATTTCCCAGACAATAAAATGTTGTAAATAAGTCTGGTTAATGTTGGGAAATATACCTCCCAGTCTTTTCAAGAGTACTGCCAATCAACGGGAATTGAAAATGAACATACAAGTGCCGCATGTTCATACCCAAAATGGGTCGGCAGAGTCACTGAAAAGTAGACTCCAATGAATTGAACGTCCATTAAATCCCGATTGCCTATGGATGCATGGGGACATGCAAACTCTGCATGCTGCATCGTAAATGAAAATAAGACCCTCTGGAGGTCAGAGTCTCCAATGCAACTTGCATATGGAATGCCACCGAACATTTCTCATCTGAGAATCTTCGGTCGCGCAGTCTTAAATCCCCATTGCACCACCAAAGAGGACCAAAACGGTACTCAACGTCGCCTAAGTATCCATGCAGGGTTCGAATCACCCTCATTTATAAGATACCTAGAACCCCAAACGGGGGACGCATTTAAGGCACATCTTGAAGACTGTGATTTCGATGAGACGAGTTTCCCAAAAATAGGCCCAGATACTAGAAAATCTGGCGCGAAGAAAATTATAACATGGGATACAAAAAGTTTGACCCACTATGATCCGGTAACAATACAATGTGTAGATGAGATCCCGAAGATCCTCCACATACAGAACACTGTTTACCAATTACCGGAATCATTTATTGACAACCAGAAGATTGTCAGATCACACATCCCTGCTGCAAAAACTCCAGCTAGGATTGACATCCCCAAGAATGGATGCAATCCACCAGCAGCAGAAGTGGCTGATCCTCAACAGAAAAGAGGCAGACCACCAGGCTCTTAGGACAAGAAACTCCTGGAGACCTTAAGACAATACTACCACAGGACAATGAGCTCCTGTCCACACCATCACCCTTCCCGAAATCCACTGCAGAGGAATTGCCGGGAAAAAGTGAAATTAAGTAAATGTTGTACGTACTGGGGATGTGTTGGACAGATAGAACATAAATTTTCGACAATGTATTCACGTATCATATTGCCATATACATCGCAATGGCGATGATGTTTATAAATTATCGTTCCACACTCCGTTGCTAGAAGGCAAACGTAGAGATTGGCCAAACGTGGAACGTGGCAATAAAAGATGAGCTGGACTCACTTATGAAACGTGAAATGTTCGGACCTGAAGTCCAGACACCAAAAGGTGTCAAACCTGTGGATAAAACAAAGTATTGCAAACATAAGAAAAATAAATACAAAATCGTATGCTATACGGTACAACCTATAGCCCAAGGAAAATTTCGCTGAAACTAGGGATCGAACAAATTCAAATGAGCATGTCTCATAAATGATGCATCAGTCTCCCTAAGTTATCAAAAGCGAATACCTTACGATTTGGCGAAGGAAAATTTTGGATATGCTGTTATTGGATGTTGTGACGGCATACCTTCGTGGATATCTTGTAAATATAATTTCCACATTTCCTTAAAATGCCTGAATAGACTTCGGGATGTCTATTCAAGAAAAACAATAAGTATAATAAATAAATGTACAACCAAGAGAATCACTTGACAAGTCAATGATTCCTACTGAAGGTTGTCTTTGCATCTGTGCAAAGAACATGATTAGAGATCTTAGTTGTAGACAACTAACATCTCATCGGATCTCCTGAAGAGAAAACCGAAATAAATGTACAAGCCTGACTTTTAAACATGAAATAAAAAGACCTAGGCAAATATAAAGTCATGGCTCATAGAATCCTGTTATAAACGCCCAGAAGTGCGTTGGAGACATTAAAAGGACCATTGTCATCCAAAGTACACCTACGGTGGTATACTCAATGGATGTAAAAAAAAGAACCCTTCTGATCACTGGAAGAGGGGGAGGATATAACTGGTCCCAAAGTCCCTTACCTAAGTGCAATCAGGCACTCCTGGCTAACTGCATGCGTCCCGATACAGCAATTACAGTAAACGCATTAGCCAGATATAGTTGGCACCTAAAAAGGGCCATTAGACCGGAGTTAAGCCTTCTGCGCTTCCTCCAAGGGTCAAAAGATTCGGGCTTACAAAATGAAGTATCATCCTCCAATGTTCATGCAAATGCAGGTTTCAGGTCCAGTCCCTATGCTGAGAAATCACAGAACGGGTACCCACAGTGGGATGGCCATCCCATGCAGATCTGCAAAGCAATTTATGAAGGCGACATCTTCCTATCATTCCGAGATCCTCACCACACCAATGGTGTACTTGAGGGCGCCTGCTGGTACATCACATCCCAATGACGATTGGGATAGAAGCTGGTATTGTGGAGCTAACCACATAGTCTGAAGACATCATCAGAGGCGACGAAACCTAGCACACCTCTCCAGAGTTTCTGGATTCAGCAGCTGCTTGATGGTGATAAAATTTGTAATCTGTGTACATTTTCGGAATATTGTAAATAGGAGTGATGAGATAAGCCTAAGAGATCTGAAAGCCTAAGAGCTTTTACAGATTAGGGGGAATTGAGGGAATTTGTACTCTTTTCCCTTAGCTATGGTTTTTCCCACTGGGTTTTCCATAGCCAAAGATTTTAACGAGGCAAATCACATCAACTCTGGATCCTGAAGTATCCACCCCTCTGTGACGCTCGGAATCCAGAAGTATTCATGAGCAGAGTCACTTGTACAAATCAGGGGGAGTTAAAGAGCGTTTGTACTCTTTTCCCTTAACTATGGTTTCTCCCACTGGGTTTTCCATAGCTATAGGTTTTAACGAGGCAAACCTCACCAACTCAGGATCCTGAAGTATCCACCCCATGTGAGACTCTTATTACGCTCAGAATCCCGAAGTACTCTTGAGCAGAGTCCACACCTATGGCTGGATAACGGGGAGTGTTTTGAATGGAAATAACCAGAGTCGGTTAGGATTGCGGGTATCTAGAGATACGCCCATATCTATGTATTTGATGTATCTACTCTCCTACCATGCCTATAAATAAAGGGCTGGGGGTTCCTCCCCCAGTAGTTGATTCATAACAGAAGATTTTTATTAAAGATTGTCTTTAATGGAATAAAGCAATAAAAAGTATGTCAAACAGCATGACTATTTTTGAATAAAACACACCGAAGTAAGGAAAAAGCAGTAGTAAATTTTATTTCAAAAAACTAACTCTTGGCATTGTAACCTTGAAGTATACTAAAGCAAAAAACCCAAAATAGAGGGCATGACAAGATACACGGTTCGGGGTAAGGATATGTAGAAATTCTATAACATACCAACTGGGATGACTTCATTGTTGTCTTCCTCAATGGCCTCAATCTCAGGGGCATCATGGATTGAATTGCCTTTTGCATCACCAGTAACAGTATCGATATTGTTACGGCCTTAAGTCCGGCCCGGCGAATAGAGGTCCAAATGGTTGGAGCCCAAGCAAACATCTCTCCGACCAGTCGGAATAAGAACAAGCCCAAATGGGAAGCTCCCACCACCACTGGAAAGCTCGCCTTGCTGAACGGGAAGCTCGACGACAAAGTCGAGAGACGAGCTCGGCAGCTGGTCGAGCAGGAGGCTCACCAGCCAATCGTACAAAAAGCTCGCCTACTCACCGAACACGAATGACAGACAAAGAAAGACTTCGGATGCCAAGCTCGAACGCCGAGCTTGGCACTCTCTGGGGGCGACCAAGCAGGCACAAATATCTCTGACATGGTGACGTATGGCCTCTTATGCCTCCAATTAATGGCAGAGGTTAAAGACGAAAACTAATGGTCGCCTGTCGCGCCTCTATTAATACACAAATAACTCTGAAACACTCTGACACTCCATTAATGCTAGGTTGAGGCGGTGCGATAATACCTCTAACACACTCGCCGACTATCACTTCCCCATTAATACTCCATCCAAGCTCCAGCTAAACAGAAGCGACAGTTGATTAAACGGCACTCAACCGACTCTCGCCACTATAAATACCCCCCCAGCCACCAAGGAGGGGGTTGGTTAGTTGAAATCATAAACTTACATTCAATACAACAAGGTCGGATATCGTCCATACATATGTGCCTTCCACTTAAGCTCGCCACGCAAAGCCGTTCTAATTTAAGATCGGCCAGCATGTCCGACTTTCTTCTAAAAGACTCATTTACTGAATTACCATCGGAGAGGCTACGGGTTGACAGCCAACCCAGCCTTTCTGACGAGCTATCATTCTCGCAGGAAGCTCGGCCCACCTACCATGCAATCAACGACCAATCGGCAACCAATCGAAGTCCTTGGATCCTTCACCAACAAAATGCATTCTAAGGTGTATTAGCCTCTTCTACGACCCAACCACTTGTAATCATTGTACCTTTGATTCTCTATATACAAATTTTATTGTTGGACGGATTTGACCCGCAACAATTGGCGTAGTCTGTAGGCACTTAGGGTTACACCCATGTCAGACCTCGCACGCAGTCACCAAAGCTCCCGTCGTGGTAAGATACCCATGGCCGAGGAGCCACGCTCTCCCGAAAGGACTACCCCACTGGATTTGCCTCTTGAGGGGTTTGTCGCGGTCATTCAAACCGCGACCAGCAATGTCTACGAGGGCTTCGAAGCCTTCACCAAGATGATGGAAAGCTAGGCCGCCACCAGACCCAAGGGGTCCCCTCCGCCCGAAGGCCCCTCTAGGCCCTGGAACGTGAGGTGTGACATCCTCCCCCAGTTCGAAGAAGAAGTGACGCTCAACAAAGGTAGCTCGATGAAGAGGAAGTGGCAGCTCAGCAAAGGCAGCTTGATGAAGAAGCGGCCGTTCGACAGTGCCGGTTCATCGTCGCCACGAGAGAGAGGCTCCAAGAGGGGAGCCGAGGAGTCTCCCAGGCGTCGGCCCCGGTAATACAAGAGAGTCACAGGCCAAATAACGCTGCTAAGATCCAGCGGTGCAGGAGATTATAGAGCCCGAGACAAGAAGGATGATCGCACCGGAGTAGAAGTCCCCACATGTCAGAACACCACTCTCCTAGGCGTAATGACCGACGGCGATGGATCCACGATTGAAGTATGACCCCCAGTGAACAAGAGAGGAACTCCCCAGAGCACCAAGGTGGTTCATCCGGTGGTTCCAATCAGAGGCAAGAATTCCAAGGCTACAGGGAACGTCTCCCGAAGGTCACCTACGCATCCCCTACACCGAAGAGTCAACCCACTAACCAGGAGGGTGATCTCAACCCCGATACCTCATAGGTTCAAAATCCCTCAATTTGAATTGTATGATGGTTTGGGCCATCCCCTAGAGTAAGTGCAACGATACCTGGAAGTTATGGAGATCCTTGGAGCGGATGACGTGCTCCTTTGCCAAGCTTTCCAGACGACCTTGAAGAAGTCGATTGTGGAGTGGTACAATGGCTTGTCTAACCACCCCATTGATTCGTTCGATGATCTCAACCGCAAGTTCTGTCAGCAGTTCTTAGACGGGAGGAGGAGGAAGGCATCGGACTATCTATTCTTGATAGTCCAAAAAGAGGGGGAGACTATCCGAAAGTTCTTACAGCGCTTCAATGAAGAAAGGCCCAGCGTGACGAGCTACGGAGATGAGCTCGTTATGGTGGCCATCAAGAATGGGCTCATCAGTCAGAGTCTACTCAAATCGTTGCTCCATGATCTGCCCGTCAACCTCGACACCATTTTATCCCAGGCAGAGAAGTTCATGCTCACCGAGTATGCTTTGTGGATGTTGAAGGAGGTCGTACCCACCAAAACACACCGCACCGAGGAACGACCTAATTTCCGACCGAGGCAGGAGGACCACCCCCAAGGGCATGATCAGGACCGCCCCCGAGGGCGTGATCAGGACCACCCCTGAGGCACAACCAAGGAGGTGACCGAGGGTGTGACCAAGGAGGCCCTTGAGGGCAAGACTGCCCTGGCCCACTGAGAGGGTTCCTCGCCCCCCGGGAACCCCGCTCTGAGAAACAGGCACGAGAGAGTGCCAGAGGCTCACTACACGAGGCTTAATGCTCCTTAAGTGGAGGTTATGACGGCGGCCATGGCGAACGGGCTTCTCAGAGACGTAACTCCAAAGAAAAATTCGAAGCCCTCCACAAGAAATCAGCAAAACTACTATCGATATCACCTGGACTATGGTCATTAAACCGACGAGTGCTACACCTTGAAGAGGGACATAAAGAGGCTAATCCACGACAGGCATTTGTAAAGATTGGTCGACCAAGGAAGGCCGAGTCATGAGGGTGGAGTACCCGCAGGAGCTTTTCAAACAACCCACGACGTCGAGCAAGTCACCCTTCAAATGCCTGAGCCGATCATGTGCATGAATGTGATATGCAACTGACCGGCCTCAGGTGTTACAACAGCATCGGCACGGAAGGCTTATGCTCGAAAAATTATGACGGTGGGTACTGGCACATGGGCAAAGCAGATGAGGGAAGCTTGTTCCCCCACCTCCTTCTCTGATGACGACCTTGAGAGAGTTGAGCTGCCACACGAAGATGTCATCGTCATCGATGCTTTCATTGGGCTGGCCATCGTAAGCAGACTTCTGATCGACACCAGAAGCTCATGCGACATCTTATTCGTGTCCACAATTTAGAAGATGGGGCTGAAGGATACAGAGCTAAAGCCATGCTCGGGCCAATTTTCGGCTTCATTGGTCATTCGGTGCCTATTGTCGGAGTAATTACCCTGCCCGTCACCCTGGAGGAGTAGCCAAAGGTCGTCACTCAGATGACGCAGTTCGTCGTCATCGATGTTGCTTCGGCATACAACGACATCATTGGGCGGCCCTACATGACCGCCATTGAAGCACACCCCTCGCTGCTGCATCAAATGGTGAAGTTCCAGACTCTGCATGGGGATGGATAGGTGCAAGGATGATAGAAGCTATCTCGAAGCTGCTACGTCGGCTCAACCAAGTACAAAAAGTCCGAGCAAGCCCTGCTGATCGACCTCTTTGACAGACGGGAGGACTTTGTTCATCAACAGCCGACTCCGAAGGAGGGCATAGAGGAGGTGCCACTTCAGAGGAAGCAGACAAGACCGTGTCGATAGGCACAAAGCTGGCCGCCAAGCTGAAGGCGGGGCTAGTCGACCTCCTTTGGGCGAATGCTGATATTTTCACGTGGTCGCCCACGGACATGCTTGGAGTCGACCAAACGTTGATCTCCCATGAGCTACATGTTGACCCGGAAGCTCGACCCGTGAGGTAGAAGAAGCGGAGCGCGGGAGGAGAGAAGTGTTGAGGGATGTAAGCCCTCAGTTCATTTGTATTTGATGCAAATGGATTTTAATATTAAAGAAGTGGATTATTGCATATGATGCAATCGAAAATAATATATGTATTGTAAAATATTTACAAATATATTTTATAAAGGAATAGAAATGAAGAGGATTTTTCCACGAAAGTCGGGGAGAAAACCGTGCTCAAATCGGAGTTCAAACAGGTGCAGTAAAGCAATTTAAAAGGAGTTTTAAATTGGGGAAAAGCCCAAAGAAAATAACCATTTCCAAAAATTTTTTAAAGGGTTTAAAAAAATGAAAACATCATTTTGGCCCGGCCCATTGGGCTTGGCCGAAATTCTCTGGCGCCCTGAAAGTGGGCTCCAGGAGTGCCCGCCACAAAGGGCGCATGCCCACGCGCCCAGCAAGCTGGTGCACCGGCTTCAAGATAATGGGGCCCCTTGTGGGCCCCACTACTAGGGTTACGAACCCTTTTGATGATGTTTTTGATGGCGGCTGTTTTTAAGCGAAAAGAAAATTTTAGTCCAACTTTGTGACGACGTTTGAGGGGTCAAACAAAGTCAGAACTGAGCCCCGTTTGTTTCTATGTGTTCACCATTCAGTGCTCTTCGATTTGATAGGTCGTATCAATTACGAAGATCAACGACGAGGGATGAAAAATTCGCTAAAGATTGGCTATTGTGAAAGGCAAACTTTAATTAATTTTTCCTCCAAAATTGTTTAGTCCCACATCAGATATGATAAGAAGGGGAGGGCTTAGCCGCCTATATAAATAGGGGCCAAAACTCTCCTTGAAAACTCGCATCAAGTCTCCAAATCCGAGAAGCTCTTAAAAGTTTGGAGCACGCTCGGATTAAGACTTAAATTAATTATTCCCTCTCTCCCTAAATTCTTCTTTGGTCCTAATCAGGCTTTAGAAAAGCAACGAAGGAGCTCCGATCAGATCCGAAGTCTTGACGGAGGATCCACTCAAGGTGAAATATTCTTCAGTGCGTGGTTGGCGCGGTGACAATGGTGTTGCTTACCTCGGGACACGGTGCGGTTCGGGAAGTCGATCGACTCGGGACGAGGAGCGGCTCGGGACACGGTAGGGCTTAGGAGAAGCGGCGTGGGGCCAAATAAATGTTGCTTAAAATGACGCTTCGCATTCTGTGAAAATGAAGTGAAAGGTATGTAGTTTAAGTTAAACATGCGTTTATAATTGCAAATGTTAGATAGATCTATCCTTAGGGGTTGGTCTGACCCAACCCCGGGATAGTAGAGATCTTGGCTTGGGTTGTTCTCTTTAGGGCTAGATTTAAAATAGTTTTAAATCAGTTTTTTACGATGCTAGTTTCTTTTCGTCGTTTGATCGACTTAGGCCGGACATCGATTTTATGGCCCTAAGGACTCAGAAAACCCAACATTGGTATCAGAGCTATGGTCTACTTGATCTATGATTTGCAATTTATAAAATGTAGCATGTTTCTCCATGAGATGGAGATTGAATTTTAAACTATTAAAATTGTCGTTTTAAAGCAACGTTTTTATTTTCGAAAATTGGTTTTGAAAATTAGATTTAATTTTACTTTAATATTAAATCTTTAAAATTATATGATAATTTTTGTTTTAACTTAAAATTATGAGATAAAATTTAAGTTGCATATTTAGCAAGGAAATTTTATGTGATAAATTTTAATTGCTTTGTTATGCTTAGCTAAATTGATTAGTTGATAATGATTATATTAGTTTTGTTGATTATGTGATAATTCAAGAAAAACTATTAGGATAGCCATTAAAATCTTTCAAAAAATTATAAGATAATTTTTTAATGGACATGCTATGATTTAAAAATTGTAGCAACAAATTAAATTCATGTTTAGGGTAGCCCTCTCCAAATTATTATTTTAATTATTTTAATAATAATTTTGAACATAAGGCTATGATTTAAATTGTTGCAACTTGAACTTTAAATGCCTAATACATGATTAGGATAGCAACATAATAATCCTTACAGTTGACAAGGACATTAATAAAAGTTATTAACCAATCATAATAATTTTGAATTTTAGGATTCAACTAGTTGATATGATAACTAGTTTTAATGAAACCATTTCTAATTGATGGGACACATATGAATAATAAGTTTCCTTCAATGGACCGTAATCCGATCTAGTATTTTTTGACTAGTATTGTGGATAACCCTAGCTCGACTAGGCATAGTGATCATGGCCTAGACAAATCCCTGGCCGTGTTCTGCTGGACTGCAAGGATGCAAATTATGATTATGTAACATCGTCGATTATAGATGTTGGATTTTTCCAGGACCCTTAGGGCAAAAACTATGCACGTCCAAAGTCGGAAGGACATTAGAATCAAAAAGGTTGCATCGGAAACTTTATTAAACAATTTAATAAATCTTTAACCCTAAGAATCATGCACCCTAGCTAGGATAATCTACTAACTCGTGTTGGGTCCGACTAACCCGAAGAGAGATCTAATCTACAGCAAAATATGAAAAGCACAAATAAAGCTGACTTACCTGGAACTTTGCTTGCACCAGCAAAGTGTTTCGATCTGTGTCCCGAACCGCACCATTGCACGAGCTGAGCCGCTTCTCGAACCGCACCGTACTGCGCCTCGCCTCGAGCTGAACCGCTTCCCGAGCCGCACCACGCCTCCAAGCCAATCACTCGTCGTTTTGCGTTTTTGGGCTCGTTTGAGCTCTGATTTGAACGTTGTTTCTTCCTGTGGATTTCTCTGGAAGTTGCCTTCGTTCCTATGCATCTTTGTCAATTTAATACCTAGTATTAATTTGTCCCAAATGCTAAAATCTTTAGCTTTAAGTTCATAACTTACTTGTGAGACAAATTACTCCATTTCATCAAATGCATTCATCTTAACATTCTTCCTATTACTAAGATGTGAATACTACTCGGTGTGAGACCCTACAGCCTGACCCTACTACATGTTGGGACTTTAAATCCCTAGACGACAGTAACCATGAGCAGCAGGTGTCGTCCCTCTTTCGGTATCATAATACTGTGATTGACTTGTCGATAAAAGTGTTGTCGGGATCACTCTGACTGTGTCCATGACGAATACCGCTGTTTAAGTCCCTTCGTTTTAATTATGTCATTTGCATAGTCTAGGGTATGAAAAAACTGTCCACCCCACTAGCTAGCACTGGCCAGTATAATTAGGTCTCTGGTACATACATGTTGTACTTCCTACAACATACCTTGGCCAAGGTTTTACCAAAAGCTGTACGAAGCCTACGACAGTAACTTCCCATTAACAGAAGAGACGAATCCTCTCTTGATCTCTACTCGCCATGTACGCTTCAAGTGTCACCCAACCTAAGACCATTCAGCAGGCCTTGCCTCAAAGCTAGATCATCTATCTACGCGACACTGGTGAAGCACAGGTTCATACAATGATCTCTATTCCTAAGGACCAACTTTCCTATCATCACTAGAGAGTTATTAATGACAGTTAGTTAATGTTTAACCATTTGATAACTCTTTATTGGGTCGTTCAGTGGACTCATTCTCTAATGAGCACCGGTTTCTTATCTCCGACTTCACTGAGTCGCATGACTATGAGATCATCAAGACAAAGACACAATGGTCTGTCTGATGTACCGATATCCCTATTTTGATGCATCGTATGACCACTAACATTGTAAGACTCTAGCTCCTATCGGTCAGACATTTCTCATAATCGCGATCTCAATCTCGAAACATGTATCACCTAACTATGAGGCTAAGGAAATTATCTAAGCAACATATAAATAGAAAATTACTCAGACAATTGATACCATACTTTCATTCATGAACAAGATGTTTACAAAGATAAATTGCCTCGAGGGCATACATCTCTCAACATCTCCCACTTGCACTCAGGCCCATTTATCATGGTATCACATACCACATTTACACACTAGTCTTTCCAGACGATCACATGCCAGTGCCTTTGTGAATGGATATGCTATGTTGTCTTCTGAACAGACTCTAAGGAGTTCTATGTCTTTCATCTTCTCAATATCCCATATCAGGTGATACTTCCGAAGAATGTGTTTGGATCTCTTGTGGAATCTTGATTCTTGAACCAGACTGATGGTTGCATTATCATCACAATACAGAGGTATTGGATCTTTAACTGCATGCACCATCCTCAGCTGGTTTATGAACTTTCTCATCCAGACAGATTCCTTTGCCGCATCATTGGCTGCTATGTACTCGGCCTCCATCGTGGAGTCTGCAACAGTGTCTTGTTTGGAACTTTTCCAACTGACTGCTCCTCCATTGAGAGTGAAAACATATCCAGAGATCAATTTGCTATCATCTATATCACTCTAAAAGCTGGAACCTATGAAGCCTTCAACTTTGATCTCTTCACTTTCATAAATCAAGACCAAGTCTTTAGTCCTTCGCATGTACTTAAGAATTGTCTTGACGGCTTTCCAGTTTTCTTCTCCAAGGTTAGACTAATTTCGACTTACTGCACCTAGTGCAAAAGCAACATCAGGTCTGGTACAGATCATGGAATACACGATAGATCCCACTACTGAAGCATATGAGATCTTACTCATATGTTCCCTTTCCAAGTCGGTTGGAGACATCTTCTTGGAAAGGTTTATTCCATGATTGGCTGGTATAGAACCACTCATACTGTTTTCCATGCTAAACCGTTTTCGCATGGTGTCAATGTACCTGGCTTGGGACAGACCTAGAATCCGTCTAGATCTATCTCTATAGATCTTTACACCTAATATGTAGGATGCTTCTCCCAAGTCTTGCATGGAGAAGTTAGTTGATAGCCATTCCTTTACAGACTTCAACATTCCTAAGTTGTTGCCTATTATAAGAATATCATCCATGTATAATACGAGGATGACTAAAGAATTTTCACTGGTTTTCTTATAAATACATGGATCATCTTCATTTCTGACAAAACCAAACTCTTTGACTGTTTTGTCAAAATGGATGTTCCAGTTTCTTGATGCCGGCTTAAGTCCGTAGATAGACCTATGCAGTCTACACACTTTTCCTTCACTCCCACTGATGTCGTCTCAAAAGATGTGAGTGCTACTCCCAAGTGCAGGAGATCGATCAAGTAGTAAACCTGGAGAGTCAGGTATCGAATCCACGGGACAGTTGACCTGTAAGCCAAAAGAATCAATTTCAAAAGATTAATAAAGCGATGAAAAATTACCACCTTTCGATTGTGAAACAATTGTGATGATGATTTAAGTAAACAAGGAATTAAAACTAAAGAAAGTACGGAGAGTCGTAATAGAGAGCAAATAAGAGGAGCATGTGTCGGTTGTGATTTCGTTAAGGGTTTTGTGATCGATGATTTCAAATATCTTTTCTATAACTCAACGTCTCATCCGGCTAGGGTATGAGAACGTTGGAAAGTATGGCGATAAAACACGTAAATAAGAGTGCCCAACAGTAGTCGCGTAAAACATCAATTTCATGAAGAAAGTACGTACAAGTGCCCTCTCGGGTCACGATACATCATCTCGGATCGTATCACGAATAAGTCTTACTCAGATCATATTCAATTAAGCATGTGCACGTCTCCGCTTAGCATACTTAATATGATTATACATAGAAATCGATGAAATACGCGATTAAAACATGTATAAAGGGCGAAAAGATAACAAAATCAACGATCACATAGCCCTAACTACATCACAACCAACACACGAGGTCACTAGCCATGCATGGAGATGAGAAAACTCAGTTTCATTAGCAAATACATGATCAAAACGTCAAAATACATGCTAAATACGTGAAATACAGAAGTAAAATTGAGATTTCTATCACCAAAACTCTTCAAAAAGCCTCTGAAATTCTTCTGTAAGACCCTCTATTCTCTGTTTCCAAATCCCCAGAAAATCTCACGAAAATACGCTCTGTAACCCCTCCAATACGCTCAAAATACGCTCAAAACTGGTCTCCCATACCCTCTAGAATACTAGGGTATTCATAGGGGATTTTAAGTCGGTTCGGATCCGAAATTTACGCTCAAATATACCCAAAACTCGCTCAGATCCGCAACCGACGAGCGGCGCAATTCTGGGCCGTTGGATGAAAGCGGGATGCGCTGAGGAGCCGACACGTGTCGACGCGGATCGGATCCGCGCCCGCATCCACGTTTCTCCGAATCCAACTCGGGATCATTCGTGTCAGTCCGATCTCGAGGCGACGGTGAGGATCATCCCTCTTCGTTTGTGCGGATCGGCGAAGCGGGGTTGTCGAGCGCCGTTGGATCGCTGATCGACGTATGGGATGAAGCCACGTCGCAGCGGGGCGTGCTGCGCTTTAGAATTCGAGCGGAGCCGATCTCTGCCATCGGATGAGAGATCGACGGCTAGTACGATGCCACGTCGCCCGCTGTTTGCCTGCGCTCGAGGACTGTTGGATCACGATCCGACGGTTGATAGAAGGCCACGTAGCCCGCATTCGAATACGTATCAACGCCGATCTGGGCCGTCCGATCTTGATCGCACGGTCATCTCTTCGCCCGCTGTTCATTCGCTCTCCTCCGTCTGATTAGGCGGGAGCCGCTTGGATGTGGCCACATGTCGCCCAATGAACGAGCGTACGTACGTATTTCGTATTTACACCGTATTTCTCGCGTATTTCTCCATTTAAATGGTATTCTACATTCAAAAATACACAGTAATTAGCACAGATCTCAGAAAAATACAAATAAATAGTCGTTAGAATCGTGAGATCGAGACCAAGCCATGAAAAATATAAAAAGGCAGAAATACTCAATAAAATTCATGTTTTGTGCACAAATAAAGTAATTTCTCTAATAAATGATGATATTAAAAATAAGAACGTATAAGAGGCCAATTAAGCATCATATAAGCACAAAATAGGGCTAAATGGGGGGTTAAATATGCAATATTCAACCCGAATCACACCCCCCAACTAGCGTTTTGCTAGTCTCTAGCAAAAAGAGCGATGAAATCGAATGATAAATAAGACAATAAATTCTATCAATTGCTTATGGCATGGCTCAATAATACGCTTTCCAACATGATCTAAACTATCAATATACACAATCCATGCTCACGATCAATCGCAAGATATTTTCTCTAATTTAATTTGAAAAAATAGCATGCAAGCATCGTTTTGTGCAAACGAAAGTATAACACATCGTTATATTCTAGTTTTCTCATCTCAAAGGAAGTGGCATCTCAAAAAGATCATTCAAATCATGGGTATTGAAGTTGCTTAGCATATTCACAATTTCTTTTTTTCCTTAGTTCCGTGTAACGCGCATCAGGCAACATTTGCGGAAAAATGTATAGCTTGGATCGCTCCATTAAATGAGTGAGGTTCCGGTCAATGGCTCCCAAATCAGACGATAATAGGGCATTAGGCCAAAAAGGACCCCTCGGACTGTACTACTCGAGCCAACCAAGTTATTTATTTAGTGGCAAACTTATTCATTTCATTTTTTTCTTCATTTTTCCCCTTTTTTGTAAGCAACTCAACACCCATAAATATGAACATAAACATTAGTAATACTGGCCAAATTCCTCTTCAACTTGAAGACTTTTCTAATAAATCGTGTATACTTAAGTTTTTTTTCATCACCATAGCATGCATGAAATAAATTCAAACTATTTCGAGATATTAATCATGGCAATTGAAAGTTTTCATGAATAGCATATTAACAGTAAATCCATGAAGGAATAAAAATTAATTTACGACATAAACAATTTTTTAGAACTCGATCAATACGTAATCATCCGAAAAAGTGACACTTCAAGAGGGCTAAGGTGATGTTAGAGGGTGAGGGATGGTGATTTATTCTCTTTTTTTCTCTCTTTTTTATAGAAAAAAAATCCTAACCAAAAAAGTCTAATACACTCCCCCAACTTAAAGACAAAATTTGTCCTCAAAGTTGAAAAGAGCATACTAGAGGCAAAAATCCTAAAAAAATGTAAAATAAATAAAAGAAAATCTACTACTACTGAGTTAAGGAAAGAACACACCGATTTAAGTGCCACCCGAAGGTGGATCCGCAAGCTCCATGGTCGTGTCCTCCTTGGTCCAGAGTTCTTGAAAGTGTTTCAGTCGTTGCCCATTGACTTTGAACTCGCTTCCATCCTTTTCATTCACCACAATCACTGCTCCGTGTGGAAAAACTTGTTTGACATGAAATGGACCCGACCACTTGGAACGTAGCTTTCCTGGAAATATATGCAATCGTGAGTTATAAAGAAGAACTTTGTCCCCGAGCTTGAATTCTTTTCGAAGGATCGCCTTGTCGTGCACAGCTTTCATTCGTTCCTTCGCCAACTTTGCATTTTCATATGCCTCCCTCCGTAACTCCTCAAGCTCCAAAATCTGTAATTTACGAGAATCATTTGATGAGTCATCAAGCAAATTTAATGATTTGATAGCCCAATAAGATTTATGTTCTAATTCAACGGGAAGATGACAATTTTTTCCATAAATTTAACGGTAAGGGGACATCCCTAGAATGGTCTTGTATGCCGTCCTGTATGCCCATAAAGCTTCAGGTAAGCGAAGACTCCAATCTTTGCGCGTGGGATTCACCGTTTTCTGAAGTATATTCTTGATCTCCCTATTTGCAAGTTCTGCTTGTCCGTTCGTTTGGGGGTGGTATGGAGTTGAAATTTTGTGCGTCACCCCAAACTTCGTCATTAAATTTGCGAAGAGCCTATTGCAAAAGTGGGAACCTCCATCACTGATAATGGCCTTTGGCACTCCAAAACGTGCGAAAATATTTTCTTTCAGGAACTTTAGCACGATGGATGCGTCATTAGTCCTGCAAGAAATAGCTTCCACCCATTTAGAAACATAATCAATCGCAACGAGTATGAAGACATAACCAAACGAAGGTGGAAAAGGTCCCATAAAATCAATCCCCCAACAATCAAATATTTCTATTTCTATCATGGGATTTAAAGGCATCATGTTTCTTTTTGTGATTCCCCCCAACTGTTGACAACGCACACATGATTTACAATAAGCATAAGCATCTTTAAACATGGTGGGCCAGAAAAATCCACATTGTAAAATTTTTGCAACAGTTTTATGAGCAGAAAAATGTCCTCCACATAACCCATCATGGCAAAACTGTAAAACACTACTAATCTCATGATCGGGTATACATCGTCTCACAATTTGGTCTCCACAATATTTAAAGAGATATGGATCGTCAAAGTAGAAAGATTTTACCTCGTGTTTGAAACGTTTAAAATCAAGAGAGGACCAATGTGATGGAGTTCTACCTGTCACCAAATAATTTACTATGTCCGCATACCATGGTAAAGTAGAGACGGTGAAAAGTTGCTCATCGGGGAAGGAATATCTTAATGGTGTATCTGATGACTCTGTACCCACCGTCAATCGAGAGAGGTGATCTGCAACATGATTTTCTACTCCCTTTTTGTCTCGTATCGCGATGTTGAACTCCTGCAAAAGAAGAATCCATCGTATAAGTCTAGGTTTTGCATCCTTTTTAGATAATAAATATTTGAGTGCAGAATGGTCCGTATAGACGACGATGGGTGATCCCAAAATGTAGCTCCTGAAATTGTCCAATGTAAATACCACCGCAAGTAATTCCTTTTCCGTTGTCGTGTAATTTCTTTGAGCATCGTTCATGGCCTTACTTGCGTAGTAAATAACATAAGGAACTTTTTCTTTCTTTTGACCAAGGACTGCTCCTACTGCGTAATCACTCGCATCGCACATTATCTCGAAAGGAAGAGTCCAATCTGGAACCTGTAAAATAGGCGATGAGACAAGTAAAGATTTCAGTTTTTCAAAAGAACTTTGACACTCTTGTGTCCAAATAAATTCAGTATTTGAAGTTAATAAATTGCAAAGAGGTCGAGAGATAGAGCTGAAATCCTTTATGAAGCGTCTATAGAATCCTGCATGTCCCAAGAAGGAGCGAATATCCCTGACGCTTTTTGGCATTGGCAACTTCTCTATTACTTCAACCTTTGCCCTGTCCACCTAAATACCTGCTTTAGAGACTAAGTGTCCAAGTAGCAAACCTTCCGTAGTCATGAAGTGGCACTTTTCCCAATTGAGTAGCAAGTTCTTCTCTTTACACCTGCACAAAACAAGGGCCAAGTTAGATAAACAATTTTCAAAGGAAGTACCATATACAGAGAAATCATCCATAATACTTCTACTATCTTTTCAACCATATCACTGAAGATGCTCAACATGCAACGTTGAAAAGTAGCAGGTGCATTGCATAGACCAAATGGCATTCTCCTAAATGCGAAAGTTCCAAAGGGCCAAGTGAAAGTGGTTTTCTCTTGATCCTCTAAAGCAATCTCTATCTGATAGTAACCTGAGTAGCCATCTAGAAAACAATAATACTCATTACCGGCCACTCTTTCTAAAATTTGATCTAGGAATTGCAAAGGAAAGTGGTCTTTTCTTGTTTTCGAATTAAGCTTCCTATAATCAATACACATTCTCCATCCAGTGGTGGTTCGCATAGGTATGCGTTCATTATTTTCATTCTTAACCACAGTTAAACCAGATTTCTTAGGCACGACTTGAGTTGGACTAACCCACTTGCTATCAGAGATTGGATAAATAATTCCAGCATCAAGTAATTTAAGAACCTCACCTTTTACCACTTCTTTTAACGTCGGGTTCAACCGACGTTACATTTCACGCGTGGGCTTTGAATCATCCTCAAGATAAATGTGATGTGTACAAGTTAAGGGATTTATACCTTTGATATCTGGCAACGGCGCCAAAAACTTGATGTCTGCAATGGACCATCCAATGGCCCCTTTATGTTCCCTAAGCACATCAAGCAATGAGTGTTCCTGTTAAAGTGTAAGTTTGGAGGATATTACCACAGGGAAAGTCTCTTCTTTTCCTAGGAATGCATACTTCAAGTAGTCCGGTAATGGCTTAAGCTCAAGCTTTGGATGCTCCACGTCAGAGGGTAGTTGTGGTGGCAGTCCAGATGGCAATGGTTCAAACCTCGGTGCCCATGCTTCCCTTGATTTTTCTGGAGTACCCTGCATAAAATAAGACTCATTAATATCATCAAAATTATAGTCAATATAGTTAGAGTCACATTCATACTCAGCCTCAAAGTAGTCTTCAATCAAGTTTTCAATAAAGCATACCTCTTCAATACTTTCAACACCCAACTTACATGATTTAAAGATATTTAATTCAAGCTTCATATTACCAAACGCTATTTTCAACTGTCCATCCCTACAATTGATTACGGCATTGCATGTAGCGAGGTATGGACGTCCCAAGATGACATGAGTGATGTTACCAAAAGGTGGTCCATGTATGTCTAGGACGATGAAATCCACGGGGTAATAGAACTTGTCCACCTGAACCAAAACATCCTCCACACAACCTCTTGAAACTTTCATTGATCTGTCTGCTAACTGTAGCACCACTGGCGTTGGTTTCAACTCTCCCAAACCTAGATTCAAGAAAACAGAGTAAGGCAAAATATTCACACTCGAACCCAAATCAAGCAACGCATTTCCAAAGCTCTTTGTTCCTATAGTGCAAGGAATAGTAGGAGAACCTGGATCTTTGTATTTAGGTGGGGTATTATGTTGAACTATGGCACTTACCTGTTGCGTGAAAAAAGCTTTCTTTTTCACATTAAGCGTCCGTTTCACAGTGCATAAGTCCTTTAAAAACTTAGCATAGGCAGGCACTTGGTTTATCGCATCAAGCAAGGGAATATTAATTTTTACCTGTTTGAAGATATCCCTAATTTCTGACTGATACTTATCTTTTGAAGGTGGTGTTAGCCTCTGTGGAAATGGAGCTGGAGGTGTATATGGTTCAGGCTCATTTTCTTTGACCTCCTCTTTTTCCAAGCTTTTCTTCTTCTCCTGCAACTTTTGTGGTACAAGCTCATCCTGTTTCTCCTCGACTATTTGTTCATGCCTAGGTGGCTCTGGCTTTTCTATCTCTTTTCCGATACGCAAAGTAGTCACCGCCTTACATGGTTTTACGTTGTCACCTGAAAAAGAAGAGGAATTTATGTTAGGATTTGCAACAGATTGAGCTGGTAAAGTACCTTTTTCTATGGACGCAGCAATTTTAGAAAAGTTTTCGTTAAGCTGCTGAAACTACTGCTGAAATTGTTGTTGTTGTTGATTCTGCATCTGCATCATTTGCTGAAGTACGACAGTGATATCAGCGCTCTGCTCCTTTTTCCCTTGATTGCTCGCATGATTTGGATGCTGGTAGGGAGTGATCGTCTGTTGCGCCGGCTGCTGTGGTCCCCATCTCAGATTTGGGTGATTCTTCCAAGAAGAGTTGAAAGTGTTTGAATTTACCCCTTGATTGGACACCCAATTTACTTCAGTTTGTGGGTTCCTTATGGTCTCTTTCATAGCAGGAATCGCGGGGCAAACAGACGTGTCATGAGTGGGCTGCTCACAAATGGCACAAAATGGTCCAGCTTCGACTGCTTTTGTTGCTCTCAACTCTAGGCCTTGTAGCCTTTGCGTAAGTAGTGCATCCACCTGCGCTCTTATTGCATCGTCTGGCTTTAATGTGTGCATGCCTCCTTTAGCTGGTAGAAGTGGCTCTGATCTGTCAAACTCTGAAGTAGACTCCCATCTCCGTGCATGCTCCGCTATAGTTTCCATGTAATCCCATGCCTCCGTAGGAGTTTTCTGAAAGAACTCGCCGTTGCACATCATCTCCATGTACTGCCTAGTCTGCGACTGCAGGCCATCGTAAAAGAATCCAATAGCCCGGCCTTTATCGTATCCATGGTGTGGGCACGTGATCAGAAGGTCCTTGAATCTATCCCATGCTTGGTCGTATGACTCCCTCTCCTTCTGCGAAAAGGACATGACCTGTCGCTTCAAGGCATGGGTCCTCTGCAAAGAAAAGAATTTTTTTAGAAACTCTGTTTGCAATTGTAACCAAGTAGAGATAGATCTAGGTGGCAAAGACTTAAACCAATGTTTAGCTTTATCTTTCAGCGAGAATGGAAATAGTTTAAGATAAACAGAATCAGGGCTAATCTTTCCATCCAACTGTGTTGAGCATACTTCTTCAAAGTTTCTGACATGCAAATAAGGGTTATTATTTTCAATGCCATGGTAAGATGGTAAAAGTTGGATCACACCTGGCTTCAGATTAAAAGTATGAGCATCAGCAGGCAAAACTATGCATGAATCAGTCACCACCCTAGATGGCATATAAATTTCCAATAAAGGCCTTTCTTGTGCAGGTTGCGTGATGTGTGCTCCATCATTATTATTAGCCATATTTTCCGTTCGTACTAATCTATGTGAAGTAGGGGATCTATGCCACATAAACTAGCAGAAAAAGATGTGTTTTTTTAGAAAGCAAATAAAAATTCCTACACTAAAAGATGGAAAGATCTCACCGAATATTCCTCGAGAGAAACTGAAAGTTTGGATCACAAATACCGCTGTCCCCGGTAACGGCGCCAAAAACTTGATGTCGTCTCAAAAGATGTGAGTGCTACTCCCAAGTGCAGGAGATCGATCAAGTAGTAAACCTGGAGAGTCAGGTATCGAATCCACGGGACAGTTGACCTGTAAGCCAAAAGAATCAATTTCAAAAGATTAATAAAGCGATGAAAAATTACCACCTTTCGATTGTGAAACAATTGTGATGATGATTTAAGTAAACAAGGAATTAAAACTAAAGAAAGTACGGAGAGTCGTAATAGAGAGCAAATAAGAGGAGCATGTGTCGGTTGTGATTTCGTTAAGGGTTTTGTGATCGATGATTTCAAATATCTTTTCTATAACTCAACGTCTCATCCGGTTAGGGTATGAGAACGTCGAAAAGTATGGCGATAAAACACGTAAATAAAAGTGCCAAAAAGTAGTCGCGTAAAACGTCGATTTCATGAAGAAAGTACGTACAAGTGCCCTCTCAGGTCACGATATATCCTCTCGGATCATATCACGAATAAGTCTTACTCAGATCATATTCAATTAAGCATGCGCACGTCTCCGCTTAGCATACTTAATAAGATTATACATAGAAATCGATGAAATACGCGATTAAAACATGTATAAAGGGCGAAAAGATAACAAAATCAACGATCACATAGCCCTAACTACATCACAACCAACACACGAGGTCACTAGCCACGCATGGAGATGAGAAAACTCCGTTTCATTAGCAAATACATGATCAAAACGTCAAAATACGTGCTAAATACGTGAAATACAGAAGTAAAATTGAGATTTCTATCACCAAAACTCTTTAAAAAGCATCTGAAATTCTTCTGTAAGACCCTCTATTCTCTGTTTCCAAATCCCCAGAAAATCTCACGAAAATACGCTCTGTAACCCCTCCAATACGCTCAAAATACGCTCAAAACTGGTCTCCCATACCCTCTGGAATACTAGGGTATTTATAGGGGATTTTAAGTCGGTTCGGATCCGAAATTTACGCTCAAATATACCCAAAACTCGCTTAGATCCGCAACCGACGAGCGGCGCAATTCTGGGCCGTTGGATGAAAGCGGGATGCGCTGAGGAGCCGACATGTGTCGACGCGGATCGGATCCGCGCCCGCATCCACGTTTCTCCGAATCCAACTCGGGATCATTCGCGTCCGTCCGATCTCGAGGCAACGGTGAGGATCAGCCCTCTTCGTTTGTGCGGATCGCTGAAGCGGGGTTGTCGAGCGCCGTTGGATCGCTGATCGACGTACGGGATGAAGCCACGTCGCAGCGGGGCGTGCTGCGCTTTAGAATTCGAGCGGAGCCGATCTCCGCCATCGGATGAGAGATCGACGGCCAGTACGATGCCACGTCGCCCGCTGTTTTCCTGCGCTCGAGGACCGTTGGATCACGATCCGACGGTTGATAGAAGGCCACGTAGCCCGCATTCGAATACGTATCAACGCTGATCTGGGCCGTCCGATCTTGATCGCACGGTCAGCTCTTCGCCCGCTGTTCATTCGCTCTCCTCCGTCTGATTAGGCGTTAGCCGCTTGGATGCGGCCACGTGTCGCCCAATGAACGAGTGTACGTACGTATTTCGTATTTACACCGTATTTCTCGCGTATTTCTCCATTTAAATGGTATTCTGCATTAAAAAATACACAGTAATTAGCACAGATCTCAGAAAAATACAAATAAATAGTCGTTAGAATCGTGAGATCGTGACCAAGCCATGAAAAATATAAAAAGGCAGAAATACTCAATAAAATTCATTTTTTGTGCACAAATAAAGTAATTACTCTAATAAATGATGTTATTAAAAATAAGAACGTATTAGAGGCCAATTAAGCATCATATAAGCGCAAAATAGGGCTAAATGGGTGGTTAAATATGCAATATTCAACCCGAATCACCCACTGACTTTGAAACCTTCTGGCCGAGTCATGTAAATCTGCTCCTCTAAGTCAACATTTAGAAAAGCAGTCTTTACATCCAATTTGCCAGATTTCATAGTCATAATGGGCATCAATAGCAAGTACGATCCGGATAGGCTTGTGCATGGCGACTGGTGAGAAAGTCTCGTCATAATCTATTCCTAGAATCTGACGATAAACTTTCACAACTAGCCTAGCCTTGTACATTTCTATCTTCCCATCTGCACCAATCTTCTTCCTGAAGATCCATTTGCAGCCAACAAGAACACTTCCATTGGGCATGTTCTATAAAGTCCATACCTCATTTACGTGTATGGATTCAATTTTGGACTTCATTGCATCTAGCCATTTTTCAGAGTCTCTACTTTTAATGGCATCTTGGAAGCTAATAGGATCATCATCCAATATGACGCCATCCTTAACCCCTCCGGCTACGAGAAAACAGTAGTACCTATCAGGGGCCTAAGGAATCCTATCAGACCTCCTAACGACTAGTTGGGAAATATCAAGTTCTGATTCTCCCACTGGTTCTGACACATGTTCTTGTGTTAGTTCTCCTCCTAAGATTTCGTCCAGATCTACCACATTACCATTAGCTTCCTTCATAAGGAATTCCTTGTCTAAAAAGGTGGCATATTTAGAGACAACAATCTTTTGTGTCTATGGATGGTAGAAGGTGCACCCTAATGAATGCCTTAAGTACCCAATGAACTTACACAAAACAGATCTATCTTCCAGGTTGTATGGATTATACCTTTTGACGTATGCAGGACAACCCCACACCCTTAAATGATTAAGGCTAGGTTTCTTGCCAGTACATATCTGATATGGTGTCGTTGGCACAGATTTCGACGGAACCTTGTTGAGAATGTAGATAGCAGTTTCTAGGGCGTAGCCCCAGAGGGATGTTGGTAACTCAGCTTCACTTATATTAGATCGCACCATGTCTAACAAAGTGCAGTTTCTCCTCTCTGACACACCGTTATGTTGAGGTGTGTAAGGAGGTGTGAACTGAGAGAGAATCCCATTCTCTTTTAAATATGTAAGGAATTCGTGGCTCTAGTATTCTCCTCCTCGATCAAATCAAAGGATTTTAATACTTTTGTCAGTCTGTTTTTCAACTTCGTTACGGTACTCTAAGAGTCGCTCAAATGTTTCGGATTTGTGTTTCATCAAGAACACATGTCCAAACCTAGAGTGATCATCAGTAAATGAAAAAAAAATCAATATCCTCCTTTGGCTAATGTAGACATAGGTCCACATACATCAGTATGTACTAGACCCAAGAGTTCAATAACTCTCTCACATTGGCTTACAAAAGGAGTTTTGGCCATCTTACCTTTGAGGAAAGACTCGCAAGTGTCGAATGACTCATAATTCGGGAGGCCTAAGGACCCCTCTTTATGTAACTAGCTAAGTCTCTTCTCTGCGATATGGCCTAGTCTACAGTACCAAAGATAGGTTTCATTACAACCTGATTCCTTATGTTTTCGTGTATTAACATTTAATACAACTTCATTATTCAAAGTGTACACACCATTGTTGAGAGTCCCAAAACCTAGCAACTTACAATCAAAGAAAATGTTCATAACATTTTTGTTGATAGTAAAATTATAACCTTCTCTGGCCAAGGCTGAAACGGAGATAATATTGCGTAGGAAATTTGGGATATAGTAACATTGCTTCAGAAGCAAGTAATTTCCATTTGCCAATGTGTGTTTGGCGTCTCCCACGGCTACAACAACATTTGCTGTGTTGCCGACCTGGAGAACGACTGACTTCATTCTCTTCGAGCCTTCTTTTAATTCTCATTCCCTGTAACTTGTTACAAATGTGAGAGCCTGCACCGGTATCTAATACCATGCATTAGAAGTCGTGAAAATAATTACACTTTGTATGATTATAGAAGTTGAGGCATTAGAATGCAATTTCTTCTTATGTTTCCATACTGCTTTTGTTTCCCTTTGCTAGTCATTATTTTTATATCCAGTTGATTTATTCTTATCTTGGATATATTTAATTTCACCCGTCATGCTGCAAAGAATAGATCTCCTAATATTAGCATATGTTCATTATTATTTAAAATATAATAAGATTTGCTTTTATCAAATTAAATCCTCGTACTATTTTAAATATTTTTAAGCCATAATAATAAACAATTTATTATAATAGAAAATTTGTGGGAGATGGATCCAACCACCCTGAGTCTCACAACCTTGAGTGTGCACAACAAATTGTTTGACTCTGCAGTCGGTAGATGAACTCTTCATCATTCATATCATATATAACTCCATATATGTTTTATATGACTCCTTATATGTTTTACCTATAGTCACTTATGATCATGAGTGTGCTCATCCAAATCATAATGACTAGCCTGGTCAGACCCTTGTTTTCGTGTCTAGCTTAACTTACGTTGGTGCTCGGTGTATTCACGACACGACGGTTTGGGTCAAGACACGACTTACATTTACTACTACAAAATGGACCTTTAATAGCACATCTTTAATAGCGCTTGCCAATTATAAGGGCTGTTAATTAGAGGCACATATAATAGACATCGCTTCTTTCTGCAAGCACTGCTAAAAGTCGGATAATAGACAACGCTTCTTTCTGCAAGCGCTGCTAAAAGTCGGATAATAGACATCGCTTCTTTCTACAAGCATTGTTAAAGGTTAGATAATATACATTGCTTCTTTCTACAAGCATTGTTTATTAGAGGCACAGATAATAGACAGCGCTTCTTTCTACAAGCGTTGTTAAATGTCGAATAATAGACAACGCTTATTTCTACAAGCACTGTTAAAAGTCGAATAATAGACATCGCTTCTTTTCTGCAAGCGCTGTTAAAGGTCAGCTAATAGACATCGCTTCTTTTCTGCAAGCGATGTTAAAGGTTAGATAAATTTCCCCCAAAAAATTTTATTTGCGTGGGCTTCCCAAATGTTTCTCACTTTTTCGTTCCCCGGGCTTACCAAATATTAAAAGGAAATATTTCCCCCTCTTAGTTTTTTCAAAAAAATTCATCACCCTGGTGCCCCCCACGTTATTTTTTCCCTTTTCAGAGATTTCAACCCTAAACTTCCACTCAAACCCAAAAATTTCTCCGAAACATCTGATCAAAATTTCTCATTTGGAGCCTATCGATCGAGTTCCCAAAATCATAAATTTCACAATACCCTAGATCGAAAATCTCTCTTTTCTTTGCTCCCAGCCATCTACCTTATCTGTTCGATTGATTAACGTGTAGCGACAACAGTGATCTACATTTCGTCGATTAAGGAATCTAAATTACAGTGAGGGCTAGGGTTTGCTGAGATAGAGGGTTTGTGTTTTTTCATCGATGGAGCCTCGTGTGGGGAATAAGTTTCGGTTGGGTCGTAAGATCCACATTAGATCCTTTGGGGAGATTTATTTAGGTGAGTTGTGAAAAGATTTGATTTTGATGAACTAGATAGTAGTTTAGTGATTTTGTTTTTTATTGTTGTTTCTCGGTACCTATCAAGACGAATGAAGAAGTGGCCATTAAACTCGTAAGTATTGGTTTGAGATTCTCAAGGTTTACTTATTAATCGATGTTGTTAGTTAGGAATTGCCTAGCATTAGCATTATATTGTACTAAGTATATTGTATGATTAGTTTTAATTTTTTTCATGTACTATTGAATTGAGGACAAATGTTTCTCAGTTTATGAGTTTAATTTTTTTCCCCATAAAATTTCTCTAGACTTTGTTAAAATGGAGAAATATACAAAAATATTGAGTGTCTTATACATCAAGGGAAGTTCACCATTTCCTTTAGCATGTTATTTCAAATGTCCGATATCATGTAATCTTCACTGCTCGTTTGCAACCTTCTTGGTTGGCTACATTTTTCCTCTATGCCAATAACATTATTACAAATGTTCGCTGTAGAACGTATTTATCATCTAAATATGCTTGGTGTACTAAGCGCAACTTTAGCATGGATATCTGTTGAGAATATAAATTTTAGCTTTCTGAACATTATTACAACTTTGGCATTAACATTACTAGAACTATCGCTTTTTTGAACTTTAAAAATGTTTTTGATATATTGAAACATTTACAGCAATGGTTGTGCAGATACATCAAAATCTAGTCTCTTAAGTTGGCAAATGCGTTCCAACATCATTGGGGGGATTGCTCGTGGGCTTATTTACCTCCATCTAGATTCTCAGCTTAGAATTATTCACATGGATCTTAAAGCTAGCAACATCCTGTTTGATGAAAATATGAACCCAAAAATTTCAGACTTTGGTATGGCAAGAACATTTAGAGCAGACGGGACTGATTAACATTCCAAGAGACTGGTTGGAACACTGTATGCAAAATTTGCATATTTTTCATCTTAAATCTTTGCGACAACATTATTCTAACATCTGGATACAGTGGCTATATGTCTCTAGAATATATGATGGATGTCATTTTTTCTATGATCAAACACAGAAGAGAAATACAATTCTCTTCTTTCCCAAGAGAATTTAGTGTTTGCTTATCAAAGATAATTTCGTGTTTTTACAAATAGTACAATAATATTAAATTACACTATTTTTGCTTCTTTTCCTTCTATATATTTCCAGTATATCGCAGTGAATATAGTTCATTAATTAATCTTCATTTTGGCTTGATTATTTTTTTAACCTACAGGAAATGCCTTTTGGATGGAATTTACTGTAAGAGGACTCTCTTCATTATTACTATTTATTATTATTCTCATAATGTTTTTCTTATGCAAAAGTAGTGGGAAGCTTATATATGCAGAATGCTATGATTCTGTAGTAGTTTGATTTGTTTCCCTGCGTCGGTGGGTGGGTGGGTGTCTCGTTACTGAGTGGTAAACGGATTTGTTTTGAGGATTCTAAGGTAAGAGGCCAGTGTGATATGATTGTCGTTTTATCAAAGAAAATGTTTAATTATATCAATTTATCTGTATGATTTTCTCTTGTTCTAGTTCTATGTAATTTGTTTTGGTGGTGTATGTTTTGAAAGTATATGTTTTGATTTTTTGTTGGCAGCTTCATTTTTCAGTTCCTAGAGAATTATGGTGTGAGAAAATTGGAAGCTTTCTTTGGTCTTCTAATTGCAACAATGGCTGTTTCTTTTGCTATAATGTTTGGTGAAACCAAACCCAGTTCGAAGTAGCTTCTAATTGGTTGGCTGCATTTTGTGCTCTCATTATTCATTAAATTGCACTAGAATTGTATTTTGATTAAATACATTGTTCTCTTTGCAGGTGTTGTCGTTCCAAAATTGGGTTACAGAACCATAAAGCAAGCTGTGGGTGTTGTGGGTTGCCAAATTTGTTTGCACACACATTATTATTTATTTATTTTATCTCTAAGTATTGGCCATTTCTAGAGTTGAACTAGCATCATCATAACTTGCTTAATGTATACCACAAGGAAAATGTTTGTTTCAGTCTTCTTTACTGCTAACGGATTGTGTGGCTACAATTTTATCACACCTATATGTATGCTTGCAATGCAATTCCTTTGGCATGCTTTTACCCTGATTTTATTAAAGCATTCATTTATTGGTGAATACGGACATGAAATGTATGTTTCTTCTGTGGGTATCATATTACTAACTATTTTGTAGAGCTATTGTGTATCTGTTGTGTTTCTGATCATCCTTTTTGTTTATCACAGGCAGGCAAAGATTCATTACATAGGAGCGACACTTGTTGGAGTCGACAAATTCTAGAACAGTTATTATCAGAAGTTAGAGGATACTCAGTTTGGTTAGCATACCATTTCTCAACCGTGATTTCCTTTAACTGAAGAGGTTCAAGTCTGCAGACCCCGCTTGGTTCTACCTTCATGTGTTGTGCCATTTCATCGTCTATGGTGTGGGAGTTGGCGGGTGGGCTACTAGCCTTAACCTTGGCAGCAGGTCGAAGGGGGTAGTATACGCAACTCACAAGAACATTGGCATCGCTCTCTTCAGCATCGACACCTTGCAAGTATGAGAACCTAACCTTCATCCTGCTTGTAAGCTTGTTATGTCGATCACTTAATTGAAACATAAAAATCATTCTCTAATAACCACTGAACTGGCTAAAGACCAATAATATGACCCAAAGGTTCCTAATGGCTTGAATTGGATGACTTCAGTTGTTTGCTTTGCTCCTGATGCCAAGCAAGGATCATAAATACCGAGTCTACTGGAATATGTACCACTACGCAATAGGATACACGATGATCATACTTGGCATAGTCAATGTGTTTAAAGGCCTGCAGATCTTTAGCCCTGAAAACAAGTGGAATGAAGCGTATATCATCGCGATAGTAGTCTTGGGTGGCATTGCCGTTTTGCTGGAGGCTGTGACCTGGATGATAGTTTGTATTTGTTTTCAAATTTTTGTACATAATTTTAATCGCTTGATTGCAAGTTTGTATTGGCTGATGCCACTGATTTTAGATTATGATTAATAGTTTGTCACCTACAATTTGATGCATATATCTAAATCCCTTTGGCCTCATTTAATTGGTACCATCATTTGAAGTGAAGTCCAGCAACATGGATAAGTTTCATCATAATCGTAGTCGTCTATTAGACATATCTTTAATGGGTCTCTTACATGATCCGAATTTGTGCATAAATATCGTTACAATCCATCGATAAACAGTTCTATCGTTACAAGCGCTGTCTAAGGTCCCAGATAGACAGTGCTTGTTTAGTACAAGCATTGTCTATGGTGGACATTTAACAGTTCTTGTACTAAAGAAGCGCTGTTAAAGGTCCACCATAGACAACGCTTGTACTAAACAAGCGATGTCTAAGGTCTCAGATAGATACCACTTGTTTAGTAGAAGTGTTGTCTATGCTGGACCTTTAACAACGCTTGTACTAAAGAAGCACTGTCTATTGGGACCTTCGACAGCGCTTCTACTAAACAAGCGATGTTAAAGTTTCCAATAGACAACGCTTCTTTAGTACAAGCGCTGTCTATGGTGGACCTTTAACAGCGCTTGTACAAAAGAACCGTTGTCTATTGGGACCTTTGACAGCACTTCTACTAAACAAGCACTTTTAAAGGTTCCAATAGACAGCGCTTCTTCAGTACAAGCGCTGTCTATGGTCGACCTTTAACAACGCTTGTACTAAAGAAGCACTATCTATTGGGCCCTTTAACATCGCTTCTACTAAACAAGCCCGGTTAAAGGTTCCAATAGACAGCGCTTCTTTAGTACAAGCGCTGTCTATGGTGGACCTTTAACAGCACTTGTACTAAAGAAGCGCTGTCTATTGGGACCTTTAACAGCGCTTGTAAAGCGCTATTAAAACCAGCCCCGCTTTAGCAGCGGCGAGATAAACAGCGCATATAAGCGCTATTAAAGACCTTATTTAAGCGATGTTAAAGGTCCATTTTGTAGTAGTGATCATATGTATTAAGAAGTTGGTTTCTATAATGTTGCCATGTCACAGCTTGAGTGTGCTCAACAATTGTAACATGGATCTATAGTTGCCAAGATCTAAAACAAGGAGGGCTACATTTTATCTTGAAAAATATTATTAACGTAGTAGACTTATGTATAGTCCGGTTTGTCATTTAATCCTGATTCGCTTCATTGCAGTCCAGCAGACACGGTCAGGGAATTGACTAAGACAGGATCACTTGTCCCTAGTCTAGCTAGGGTGATCCAATAAACTTAGTCAAGCGCATTGACCGGATCATGGTCCATTGAATGAAACTTGTCATTTTTATACATGTGCCATAGACTAAAAAGCTTTTATTTGAACTAGTTAATCCTATCAACTAGTGAATCCTTAAAATTCAAAATTTTATGGATTTGTTAATAACTTTTATTAAGTCCTTATCAACTATATGGGATGATTGATTGAGGTGCTATTATAATCGTCCATTAGGCATTTAAAACAATTTTAAATCATAGTAGAAGAAATCTAAAATTATCTTATAATCATTAGATGGCTTTTGATGGCTAACCTAACAAGGTTTTCTTGTGTTATCAAATACACAAGAATAAACATAGCCATTTTAAAATTTCAACTTAATAACATCACATGAATTAAGTTCCTAATTATCACATAATTAATTTTATGTTTCAAACAAATATAACATGCAAATCATTTTAATTTTGCAGCATTAGATCAGCGTAGATATGGCTCTGATAACAATGTTGGGGTTTTCAAGGACCCTTTGGGCAAAATCTATGCACGTCTTAAGTCGGACAGACATTAGAGTCAAAAAGGTTGCAGCGGAAAATTTATTAAACAATTTAATAAATCTTTAACCCTAAAAATCATGCACCCTAGCCAGGATAATCTACTAACTCGGGTTGGGTCCAACCAACCCAAAGAGAGATCCAATCTACTACAAAATATGAAAATCACAAAAAAAGCTGACTTACCTGGAAATTTGCTTGCACCGGCAAAGTGTTCCGATTCGTTTCCCGAGCCGCACCGTACCTGAGCTAAGCCACTTCTCGAACTGCACTGTACTGTGCCTCGCCCCAAGCTGAACCACTTCACTAGTCGCACCGCGCCTCCGAGCCAATCACTCGCTGAAGAAGATTTCACTTGAGCAGATCCACGTCAGAGACTTCTGGATCAAATCCAAACCTCTTCGCCATCTTGCTAGGACTCGATTGGAGGATAGGAAGAAATATAAGAGGATGAGAAATTTAAGTCGTCGATCAAGCGTGCTCAAAAATTTGGAGCTTCTCGAATCTTAGACTTGGTGCTGTAATGACCCAGATGCCAGATACGTTAGGGTATATATGTTTGTGTGATATACAATGTGTATATGCATTTATACTTGTGTAGTGTGTATAGTAACTGCGTGATGTGTATAGTAAATAGTCTACCACATGCCTACTTGTATGATTATGTGGGTGAATGCATGTAAGTATGCATGACTTATATGTATGCCTATAGTAGCTAGCATGGATGAGAAAGTCATGGATGCCTATGTGGTTGATTTTGTGATTATAGTGTATATAGTAGTGTAGTGTATATAGAAAATATTGCCATTGTATTAAATATTATGCTTGTAAGTAATGAATGTCATGGATGACATTGTGGTATGTAGTATATGGGGGGTGTGTGTGAATGTGTGTGTGTGTGAATGTATGTAGTGTATTTATGCATGAGTGTGTAGGAGGGGCAATTGTATTTCCCTTTTATTAATGGCAAACTTGTAATTAAGACACAAAGTTAGTGGGTATTTAACAAGAGGCTCTTGCAATGGCATGTAATGTAATTAATATACCAAGTTGGAGGGCAATTATATAAGGGCTTTGTGCAATGGCAAACTTGTAATAAAAGGAATTCTAGAAGAAAATATCTCTCCCTTTAATTATCTCCTCTTCTTCTACATTCTTCTCTTTCTTTCCTTTTCTTTTTCTTTTCATTTTCCTTTCTCTCTCTTTGTTTTCTTCATGGGGGCCGAATTCTATGACATACCAAAAAAAATCAAAAGAGGAAAGAAAAAGAGAGAGAAGTGAAGGAAGGAGGAGTGATGGAGGGAGAGAATTAAGGAGATGCTTGTAAAGGAAAAAGAAGAAGATTAAAGAAGGAGCAATGAAGGAGGGCTTGATTGAAGGAGGAATCAATAGAGCTTAAGAGGAAGTTTTGAAGGAGTTAAATCAAGCTACATGTGGTAGGAAGCCCATCACTAATGGTTTATTATGTTAATCCATGATAAATTTACTTAGTTTCATGCAAACCCCATGGCTGAATCTGTAGACAGAATCTGTTGCTTCTTCATCTGCGTGTATATCTTAATTTAGGCATTGATAAATTCTGAAAGAATTATATTTGTGTAGCTCTTGAAATCGTACCACAGATTCATATAAATTTTGATATATGTTCAGCTCAGGGATTAGGAGTAATAATTCTTTCTTTACAACATGTCTGGTTGTCATCCAGTCTGGACACAGTTGGGAAAAATTGATCTCAATCCCTGTGCACAACACATAAATTAGTGATCTTGGTCTCGTTGTAAAGTTAACAACCTACTCTACAACTTTCCCCTAGTGCATGTTCTCGAGATTGTAACTGCAAGATGACTTAAAATGGCTATTGATATTGCCCCCAGTATCTGTCTGAAAAATAGATTCAACTGATCTCACGAAACAATTCAACATAAATCCCCTAGTGCATATTTCTGCATGAAAGTTTATATGTGAATCTAGCATTACCATATCTACAACTGTTGTTTACAAAGTTTTGCCAAATTCATATTAGAAATGGCCAGTATCTGCTACTGTGTATGGATGTTGGTAAACTTCCAGCAAGCAGAATTGTTTAGTAATGTTTTAATTTGTGTTCTGGTGTTAACCTCACGTTCAGATATTAATTATTAATGTTGCTATAAGGTAATGATTTACAGGTTATGGATTGCCAATGCAATAGTGGTAATGTGTATGATGCTCATCAGGTATTTGTAAAAATGCCCAAGTGAAGGCAAATGCAAAAAATGTGAGAAATACCCATTTCTATGGTTGTGATATGAGATAATGAGATATGAGGCACTACTTAGAGTAAAGTGGCACGGGCACGCCTTGGAGCACCTCTTGAATCCATAGTAGTTGCCAATGTGGAATGTGAATGTGAAATGCGATGCACACACGGATATAGGACACGAAGGTGGAGTGCACGAGCATGGACAAAATGCCGCGATAGGAGGCAGGAGAATTCACCGTTGGCCACCTTTTGATCCCTTAGGTGAGTCCACATTGATAACAGAGTAGTCTCGAGACACATGCAAGCCGGCATCGCTATGGGATCCCTTGCATTGCATATGTTGCATCATGTACATCATTGTGCATCATTATGTATCATTACACATTATGTGAGATGTGATGCATATTTGCTTAATAAGTATGTTGGGGTAGTGTATAGTTGTGCTTAGTAAGTGTTTTGTATATGTATTGGGACTTGTTGTGATATGTGTGTGTTACGTGGTTGTTTCACATGTCATTCATTTCTAATTGCAACTGGGGATTGGAATATCAAGAGGAAATATGGACACGGGCCTAGTAGTATAAAAGCGAGATAACCTGATATATGGCTATGTGTCATTTGATACAAGATGATATGATGGGGCTATGAGCCAAGTGATGCATGACTTAAGAATTCATTAGTTGTTGGTATTTTAGTTGATGTTACTTTCGGTTATTTCTTTTACTTAGATGTTTACACTAGTTGCTTCTTTTCTTCCCTCACTTAGTTACGCACTTACTTAATTGTTTCGTTGTAGTTGTATTTACTTTAAGCACTTCATTTCCTTATAGCTTGTGTTGTAGCTCCTTTATTTTATGCCATGCTATGCATTGTTTATTTAGCGTACTTGCATCTAATTATGCCTTGCATTGTTATGAAACGTACTTGCGTCTAATTTCCCCTTGGATGGTCGCATTCATGGTTGGATAATATGCTATTACAGTTTGGATATCCTATTGGGTCATGCATTGACGTGCCCCACCCGTTGTTTTTCAAGTGTTGGAGTTGGTGACAGAGATGGAGTTTGGTGTTAGGGTTGAGGTGTTTGGTTGTAGGATTTGTTGGTGAGGGGAGATGTGAGGGATATTGTACTCTTTGGTTCTTTTCGAGGATGAGTTGTTTCGTTGTACATATGTATAATATGATGTATAATGGACTTGATGAGGTATATTTATATATGTAAAGTCTGATGTTCCCTTGTTGCTTCTGTGTTGCTCTGTGTTGGCTCTTAATGTTTTTGTTTTTCTTTGGAAACATTACAGGTACAACCCCAGCAGTGCGCAATGGACCTGCTCTGAGTTTTTGTATCTCCCTTTGTAACACTCGTCTCTTTAGGAATATCTGGGATGGATTCGTATTTTTCGGGTATCCTGGGGAGCGGAGCGTTATATTTGGTGGCTCATGCAGGTCACCGCACTGTGGCTGGTAAGGGTAGCTTGTGTAGGGTTCCGAGGATAGTTTAGTCTTAAGGTAAGTAGGAGTCCTGCCTTAAGATAGAGCTCTGACATTAGAAGCCGAGGTGTAGAGTCCCTGAGGCTAGACATGGATAGTTAGTTGGCAATATAGATGTGTGTATGTGGCTATGTGTTGTATCGATATACAAGTATCATATGTCTATTACCAAGTACATTTGTGTGGTATACTTGTGTGTGTGATTGTGGATACACCTGTATATATCCATATTTGTATGACTATGTGTCTGTATGTTGGTATTCAAAGTATATGTGTTAGTATGTGGTTGAACTATGAGTTGTGTATGTAGTAGATTTCTTTGTATACATTGAGTATGTATGTAGGTGCGAAGACCTATATGTATCTCGATATATGTATCTGGCTGTGTTGATGTATATATGTATGGAATTATTTGGATGTAAATGATGTATGTTTGGTTATGTCGATACTTATATGGTTGTGTATATGTATATAGAGATATTTGTATGAATGTAAGAGGTTTGTTGTAATAAGGGTGTTATGGTTGTGTGCATGTGTGAATGTATATGTAGCATGTAATAGGAGCATATGAAGCACGCGTTGTATAATGCTAGTGTATATACGGGTATACATATGTAATATGTGGATTATTGTGTATGAGTGTATGGGAGTATATGGTATGTGCCTAAAGGTATGTGAGGGTATATTGGCGCCTGACTAATATTGGGATGTCAGTGTGAAATATGGATGTGTGTATGTATATATTCTACTGTATTCGTATGTTGTATATATTTCGACATGGCATGGGTTGACCTACCATGTTTGGGTGTATGCATATATATGTGTGCAGAAGCCTATGTGTGAGGATGTGTATAGACTTGTATGCGTGGATGTTGGCATATGGGTATGATGCTTATTTATGTATTAGCTTAGGTATAGCGGCATGTGTGTAGCTAAGCTATACTTAGGTTTACACATGGATGCCAGAGTATGGATGTATGGTGGGATCACGAGTATATCTTCATGTGTGTATAGAAGGGATATTAGTGTGTATGGGGTATGACTTGTGTATGAGTATTGATGTTCCTAGCGATTATTACCCTTGATTATATTCTTATTAGTGTTTTATATTTGTGGTGAGATATATTGTGTTACATTGTGATACATATAGGTGTATGGAATTAAGATGTGTTAGCTGGTTAGCTAGTATATGTATGTAGATAATTATGTGTATGTGTTTGTACTTCATGTGTTGAATTGTTCATGTATAACCTGAATGTAGTAAATGTATATTTGTATGTAGGAAATGGGTGTATGTATAAGGATGTTGTGTTGTTTGTGATGTGTGATTATCGGGATGTCTATGTCTTGTAATGTATCCAAAAGTATAGGCACGAGCGTATGTATATATGTTAGTCGGTATATGTATGTGCGTACTTCTGCTCGTATATACGTGTGTGTGTACAGGTATGTATCTGACTGACTGTAGAGTGTCTGATACTATGCGCAAGTCATGTCTGGCTGTCTGAGTGAATATATGCGTATATAGTCTATTATGTAGTATGCATGTATATGAGTGCGCAATGACTATGTAACGTTGTTTGTGTTTTGTGGGTAGGGTAACCTTTCGTAGCTAGTCCTATCCCACCCCGGTTTGACACTTGACCTAGAAAGTCCGAGGATGGACTTTATTTTTAAGGTGGGTAGAGTGTAATGACCCAAGTGCCAGATACATTAGGGTATATATGTTTGTGTGATATACAGTGTGTATTTGCATTTATACTTGTGTAGTGTGCATAGTAACTACGTGATGTGTATAGTAAATAGTCTACCGCATGCATCCTTGTATGATTATGTGGGTGAATGCAAGTCAATATGCCTGACTTATTGAAGGGAATTGGCAGACCCTTAGGGCACAAAAACTCTATGCATGTCCTAAGTCGGACGGAACATAGACACAAAAACAATAGCAGCGGAAGAAAAACTTATGTTAACTAATTAACATGCAGTTAAAAACAATTTTTTAACTTAGCACTAAGGTCCAAGACCCTTAGCCAAGATCTATGCCGACTTGGGATGGATCTGAACATCCCAAGAAGGATCTAGCCTACTGCGACTAAATTAAACTAATGCTAATAAAATACTTTAACCACATACCCGGAATCTCAGCCCTGGGGCAGGCGAGATGTTCCGTGCCGTCTTCTGAGCTGCTCCAGTCCCACGCCGATCCGCTCCTTGAACCGCTCCCCGAACCGCTCCTCGAACCGCTCCGCATCCTGAGGCGATCAATCCCCCTTCTGCCGAGCCAACCACGCGCCGAAGAAAGTTTCACGCGAGTGAAACCTCCGCCTAGATTTCGGATCCAGAATCCGAATTCCTTTGCGGCTTTGCTAGAGCCCGCAGGAGTAAGGCAAAAATAATAGGGAGATGAGAAATATTAATTTAAGCTTAGATCCGAGCGTGTTCCAACATTTACGAGAGCCGCTCAGATCCAGAGCTTGGGACGAGTTTTGAGGAAGGGGGGAGACCCCTATTTACATAGGCAGCGGACTCTCCCCTTTTCTCAAAATCCGATGTGGGACTAATTATTTGGGTTAGTTAAAATCAAGTTAGTTTGCACTTCACAAAGTGAAACTTCCGTGAATTTTAACTCCCTCACCGTTGAGCTTCAAGATCGATACAACCTATCAATCCGAAGGGTGTTCAACGGTGAACGCATAGGAAAAAACCGTTCGTCAATCGGAGTTCGTTTGACCCTCCAATTGAGTGTCCAAAGATCAGCCCAAGGCTAGTTTTTCACAAAAACTGAGCCGTCAATTAAATCTGCACACTTAGGGTTCGAAACCCTAGAGGTGGGGCCCATGGGTGGGCCCCACGTGTCCAGCGTGCGTAAAAATCCGCCTGGGCAGAGCCCAGGCCGCACCTGGGCTCGCCCAGGCGCTGGGCAGAGCCCAGGCACGCGCCTGGGCTCGCCCAGGGGGGCCTGGGCTTTGCCCAGGGCGCGCCTGGTATAAGCCCAGGCTTACGCCTGGCTAGCCCAGGCCGAGCCTGGGCTTAGCCCAGGCAGAGCCTGGGTTAGCCCAGGCAGCCTGGTCTGCCTTGTATTTACTGGGCCTGACCCTTTGGGCTGTTTTGGCTCTAACTTGAGCATCTGGTGTCCGATTTGGACGCCGTTTGAACTTGGGTCTAGACCAGAACATTCCCGTCTTACCCGTGAACTTTTCCTTGCGTTTATTTTATTAAATATTGTATTAAAAAATTTAATACACATTTAATCGCTTTCGCATCAAATGCAAAATAGTCCTTATCTAGGCTTAAATTACCATATTGCATCAAATGCAATTATTCCATCCCTTGCATCAAAAATGCAAAATATTCTCCCTAACTAATTTCTACCTATTACTAGACGAAGGTCGCACTCTTTGTGTGACCCTACGGCCTGACCCTACTACAGGTTAGGCTCGAAACCCTATACAACAAAGACCACGAGCAGTGGCTGCCGTCCCTGTTTTAGCGTCATCATAATGTGGTTAGCTCATCAACATGAGAATAGTTGGGACCACCCTGATCGTGTCTGTGATGATTTCTACAGTTATAGTCTCTTCGTCTAAACTATGTCGTGTAGATCAAGTCTGGGGTACGGTCAAACTGTCAACCCCAATAACTTGACTCCAGTTAGTTTCGATCAATCTTTAGTCAATAAATGTTAGACTTCTTCCAACATACTCTGTGCAGAGTTTTTACTAAAGACCAAACTAACTCTACGACACTAACTCCCATTGACCGGGAGAGAGCAATCCTCTCTTGGTCATTACTCGCCTCGTACGTTTCAAGTGACACCTAATCAAAAGACCTTTCGACAGGCCTTGCCTCGAAGCTAGGTCAATTGATCTAAGTGGCACCGTTCACAAACAGGTCCGTCAAAATGACCTCAAGTCAAAAGACCAACTAGCCTATCATCACTCAGAGTTATCATTGACAGATTGGTCAATATAACCATATGATAACTCTATTGGATCATTCAGTGAACTCATTCTAATGAGCACCTGTGCCTCGTCCTCGACTTCACCAAGTCAAGCGATCATGAGATCATCGCCACCGCTAAACGGTGAAGACTAAGACACAATGGTCTATCCGATGTTTCGATATCCTTGTCTCGAAACATCTACAACCACGAACCATTTTAGACTTATGCTACAGACGGTCAAACGTTTCTCTATGATCGAGATACTCATCTCGATACCCGTTTGACCTTGCATAAAGTCGCAGGACTTTACCTAAGTTGATATCTAATGTTAACTACATTACAATATAACTTAGATAAATTATTATCAAACAGCTTACTGTTATTTCGAACAAGATGTTTGTGCTATTCACACAGGGATAAATGGCCTCGAGGGCATCATATTCCTACATCTCCCACTTGCACTCAGGCCCATTTATCTCGATATCTAATATCGTTTTTACACATAAGTTTTCCTGACTTCATGTGATAGAGCCTTCGTGAGTGGATCTGCCAAAACCGTCTACACTATAGACTTAAGGGGTTTTTATGTTTATATTAGACCAACCTTTTGAATCTTATTTAAATAATTCACTTGGTCTATCGGAATCTATAATATTTTATTTCCCTGGATCTTATCTAGTTCATCGTACCTTACGATAATAATTTTAAATTAGTTACTGGTCATTTCAAATGGTTCATATCTATTTCTGATAAAGTATCAAACTCTTTGATTACTTAATCAAAATATATGTTCCATCCCTTTGATGCCTCGCTTGTAATTTACACGCTCCCACTGACCTTGAAAACCCTCTGGCTAATTCATATAAGTTGGTCTGTCTAAATCATATTTAGAAAAACGAACTTATAAGTGAACGCTCCAATTTTCAAGGTCAACTTAAGCGTTTTACATCGGCTTTGGTCCGAGTAGATCTGTACACATATGTTGGTGAAACCGGTTTCATCATAATTCGTTTTATAGGAATTAGGATGAAAACCGTTCTCGACCAACAAGATTGTACTTCACTATTTTCTTTCTGCACCAACCTTTCAACTTAAAGATTTACTTGCAGAAAGTGAGGAAACATTTTCCTTGGGCACGTAAACTAAATTCTCAAATTTGTTTACGCACACGGACCTATTTTGATTGCATCAAGTTTTAAATCGGAGTTACTACTCCGAATTTCATCCCGGAAGTTGACTAAGTGATCATCAGTTATGATGTCTTAACTCGACTTTTCGTCTCACGAAATTCGAGTAAATATACAACTTCCTCGTGATTGATTTAATGAATATCTTATTGATAATGTTCTCATAGAACTTTATCAAAACCTAGGCATTACTATCTAGGACTTAACCCAGAGGGAGGACTTAACTCAGAGTCACTTACAATGGATCACACTAAATCTAATTAAGTGTGATTCATACCTTTTAACACACCAATGTGTTAACAGACTTGATCTGAGAGAAAATCACATTTTCTTTTAATTACACAAGATTTTATTTAGCTAAGTATTTGACCATTCGATCTAATCGAATCAGTTTAAATACTTTAGTCATTTCGTTCTTTATTTTATCAGACTTGTGTTTCATCAAGAACACGTGTCTTAATAAAATATACGAATAACTTATTTTGGTTAATCTAGACTCGGGTACATCAGTATGTACTAGACTGAGTTCGACAACTCATTCTCCCACTGTCTCATAGATGGGTTTCGGCCATTGTATCTAAAAGGCTAAGACTCACAAGTGTCCGTAGACTTCATAATACGAGAGGTCAGACCCCTCTTTATGTGACTTGTGAAGCTTAATCTCTTGATACGGCCTAGTCTAATTTTACCATATAAGTTTGCTACTATCTTGTGTATTTATATATTAACATTTAATATATATATAGTTATTTACAAATTACTTAACACAAAACATTACTTCAGAAGCAATGTGACGACATTCGTCAAAATGTGTTAAACGTCTTTTGTATAACAATTTATTCTGAAATCGTGACATCAAAATATGTCACATTTTCATTTCCTCCTACTTATTCCTTTACTAATGATAAATTAAACTATATAACTCGATTGACTTTCCGAAGTGCCTTCTTCCTTTTCTAAATCACATTTAGATATCAACATAAATAAATAGCTATACAAGCAACTTATGTATCCAAACGCTTGAGCTTTTGCAATCTTGAGTGTAGCTCAAGAAGTTGCTTGTCTCAAGATCCGGTTGGGATACATAGTCTTGCACCGCTCATGCACTCGTATTCGACTCAAACGGTTTAATCGAATTCTCGAACTTTGCGGATCAAAATTGTTTGTCCATACAACCTTGAGGGTAGCTCGACAAGTTGTAGGGAGAAACATACTTTGAATGTCCTATATGTTCAAGCTGCCTCATATAGAGACGAGTGACATGTAGTGTGAATTTATTTGTTGGACCCAGAACTTAATGAAATCATATTTCTTAAGTCTGTTCTTTAGAAGGTCATTTAATGTCAACGAGAATATAGTTTAATTCTATCAATTAGAATTTAACCAGATATTCAATTAATCAACCTATTTAACCAGTTAACTAATTCCAATATTATATATTCGGATTCCTTCGGTAAATATAGTCTTGCCCTAGTTTTAGCATATGTTCAATATTAAATATAGGTAGATTGGCTTTTATCTATCTATATCCTCCAACTATATTTACGATCGTTTTAAAGCTTAATAACGAACGATTTAATCGAATTAAAATTAATGGGCAAGAGTTCCAACCACCTTGAGTCTAAACAACCTTGAGTGTAGCTCAACAAGTTGATTAACTCTGCGATTGGAAGATGACTCTTCATCGATCATATCGGATATGACTCTCTTATTCGGTTTTTGCCCCTAGCCATTTGTGATCATGAGTGTGCTCATCCAAATCACAATGTCTAGTCTAGTCGGAACCTTGTTTTCGTGTCTAGCCTGACTTGCCCCGCAGCTCAGTGTATGCACGACACGTTGGTTTGGGTCATGTCTTAGACTAAATCAAGTCAGACTACATCGTTGACTTAACTTACGCCGACGCTCGGTGTATTCACGACAACATCGGTTTGGGTCAAGTCAAGATTTCATCTTTATGTATTTAAGGAGTTGGTTTCTACAAGGTTGCCATGTCACAGCTTGAGTGTATCTCAACAACTGTAACACTGGCCCTATAGTTGCTAACCCCTAAAACAAGGAGGGCTACGGCTAATCTTGAAAAAGATCATTAACATATTTGACTTAGATTTAGTCCAGGGTGTCATACAATCATGATTCGCGACATTGCGGTCCAGCGGAACACAGCCAGGGAATTGACTAAGCCAGGATCACTACCCCTTGGACTAGCAAGGGTTGACCCAGAACTCTTAGCCAAGCACATTGACTGGATCATGGTCCATTGAATGAAGCTTGTCATTTTTGTATGTATGCCATAGACTAAACAGCTTTTATTAACAACTAATTAATCCTATCCACTAGTTGCATCCTTAAATTCAAAATTTTAGGATTTGTTTAAGAACTTTTATTAAGTCCTTATCAACTATAAGGTTCACGTGCTATCCTAATCGTTATTAGGATTTTAATAAAATTTTATTAACAACGCTAAAAGAGAAGTCCTTTAATGAGAATTAATTTCATACCATTTATAATTAAAAAATCATTAAAGGGACTACCCTAATCAGGAATTTGGTTTTGAAGTGTTGTTAATGTTTTATTAAAACATAGCTTGTCTATAAAATTCAAGTAATAAATTTTAATCATTTTTAATGGATAACCTAAAGGGTTGTCTTGTGTTATCAAATAAGGGACAAGAAGAACTAGCCATTAAAATAAAGCTACACTAATTTATCGCATAAAGATAGTGCACAACTATTTAACAATTAAATAGACTAAGTTTATCGCATAAACAATTTTAGACTTTTAAAATCAGTTTTAAAAATATCTTATAAATTTAAAACATCACTTTAAAAAATTTTCCATGTTCAAAAATTTATGACATACAATTTTTTAAACATCTAAAACATTTTTAAACTTATCGCATAAATTTAAAGCCTTAAAATCAATTTTAAATTTATCACATAAATATAAAACACCATTTTAAAATTTCTATGCTGAAAAATTTATCATATATAAATTTTTAGGCAACCAAAATAACTTTAAACTTTTAAAGATTTAAAATTAGTTTTAAAATTATTACATAAATTTTAAAAATGTTTTTTAAAAATATTTCATGTTCAAAATTTTATCACATAGAATTTTGAACATCAAAAATTATTTTTAAAATTATCTTATAACTTTAAAAAAATTTAAAAGTATTTAAAAGGCATTAATAGGTTTAATGAAATCGCAGTGCTAGATCGACTACGCAAACCTAGGCTCTGATACCACTGAAGGGAATTGGCAGTCCCTTAGGGCACAAAAACTCTATGCCCGTCCTAAGTCGGACGGAATATATACACAAAAACAATATCAGTGGAAGAAAAACTTATGTTAACTAATTAACATGCAGTTAAAAACAATTTTTTAACTTAGCCCTAAGGTCCAAGACCCTTAGCCAAGATCTATGCCGACTTGGGATGGATCTGACCATCCCAAGAAGGATCTAGCCTACTGCGATTAAATTAAACTAATGCTAATAAAATACTTTAACCACATACCCGGAATCTCAGCCCTGGGGCAGGTGAGATGTTCCGCGCCGTCTTCCGAGCTGCTCCCGTCCCACGCCGAGCCGCTCCCCGAACCGCTCCCCGAACCGCTCCTCGAACCGCTCCGCATCCCGAGGCGATCAATCCCCGTGCCGTCGAGCCAACCATGCGCCGAAGAAAGTTTCACGCGAGTGAAACCTCCGCCTAGATTTCGGATCCAGAATCCGAACTCCTTTGCGGCTTTGCTAGAGCCCGCAGGAGTAAGGCAGAAATAATAGGGAGAGGAGAAATATTAATTTAAGCTTAGATCCGAGCGTGCTCCAACATTTACGAGAGCCACTCAGATCTAGAGCTTGGGACGAGTTTTGAGGAAGGGGGGAGACCCCTATTTATATAGGCGACGGACTCTCCCCTTTTCTCAAAATCCGATGTGGGACTAATTATTTGGGTTAGTTAAAATCAAGTTAGTTTGCACTTCACAAAGTGCAAACTTCCGTGAATTTTAACTCCCTCACCGTTGAGCTTCAAGATCGATACAACCTATCAAATCCGAAGGGTGCTCAACGTTGAACGCATAGGAAAAAAACCGTTCGTCAACCGGAGTTCGTTTGACCCTCCAATTGAGTGTCCAAAGATCAGCCCAAGGCTAGTTTGTCACAAAAACTGAGCCGTCAATTAAATCTGCACACTTAGGGTTCGAAACCCTAGAGGTGGGGCCCACGGGTGGGCCCCACACGTCCAACGCGCGCAAAAATCCGCCTAGGCAGAGCCCAGGCCGCACCTGGGCTCGCCCAGGCGCTGGGCAGAGCCCAGGCACGCGACTGGGCTCGCTCAGGCCTGCGCCTGGGCTATGCCCAGGCACTGGGCACAGCCCAGGCGGGCCTGGGCTAAGCCCAGGCTTGCGCCTGGCTAGCCCAGGCCGAGCATGGGCTTAGCCCAGGCAGAGCCTGGGTTAGCCCAGGCAGCCTGGTCTGCCTTGTATTTACTGGCCTTGACCCTTTGGGCTGTTTTGGCTCTAACTTGAGCATCTGGTGTCCGATTTGGACGCCGTTCGAACCTGGGTCTAGACCGGGACATTCCCGTCATACTCGTGAACTTTTCCTTGCGTTTATTTTATTAAATATTGTATTAAACAATTTAATACACATTTAATCGCTTTCGCATCAAATGCAAAATAGTCCTTATCTAGGCTTAAATTACCATATTGCATCAAATGCAATTATTCCATCCCTTGCATCAAAAATGCAAAATATTCTCCCTAACTAATTTCTACCTATTACTAGACGAAGGTCGCACTCTTTGTGTGACCCTACGGCCTGACCCTACTACAGGTTGGGCTCGAAGCCCTATACAACAAAGACCACGAGCAGTGGCTGCCATCCCTGTTTCAGCATCATCATAATGTGGTTAGCTCATCAACATGAGAATTGTCGGGACCACCCTGACCATGTCTATGATGATTTCTGCAGTTATAGTCTCTTCGTCTAAACTGTGTCGTGTAGATCAAGTCTGGGGTAAGGTCAAACTGTCAACCCCAATAACTTGACTCCAGTTAGTTTCGATCAATCTTTAGTCAATAAATGTTGGACTTGTTCCAACATACTCTGCGCAGAGTTTTTACTAAAGACCGAACTAACTCTACGACACTAACTCCCATTGACCGGGAGAGACGAATCCTCTCTTGGTCATTACTCGCCTCGTACGTTTCAAGTGACACCTAATCAAAAGACCTTTCGACAGGCCTTGCCTCGAATCTAGGTCAGTTGATCTAAGTGGCACCGTTTACGCACAGGTCCGTCAAAATGACCTCAAGTCAAAAGACCAACTAGCCTATCATCACTCAGAGTTATCATTGACAGATTGGTCAATATAACCATATGATAACTCTATTGGATCGTTCAGTGAACTCATTCTAATGAGCACCTGTGCCTCGTCTTTGACTTCGCCAAGTCAAGCGATCATGAGATCATCGCCACCGCTAAACGGTGAAGACTAAGACACAATGGTCTATCCGATGTTTCGATATCCTTGTCTCGAAACATCTACAACCACGAACCATTTTAGACTTATGCTACAGACGGTCAAACGTTTCTCCATGATCGAGATACTCATCTCGATACCCGTTTGACCTTGCATAAAGTCTCGGGACTTTACCTAAGTTGATATCTAATGTTAACTACATTACAATATAACTTAGATAAATTATTACCAAACAGCTTACTGTTATTTCGAACAAGATGTTTGTGCTATTCACATAGTGATAAATGGCCCCGAGGGCATCATATTCCTACACTTATATGTATGCCTATGGTAGCTAGCATGGATGAGAATGTCATGGATGTGTATATAGAAAATATTGCCATTGTATTAAATATTATTCTTGTAAGTAATGAATGTCATGGATGACACTGTGGTATGTAGTATATGGTGTGTGTGTGTGTGTAGTGTATTTTTGCATGAGTGTGTAGGGGGGCAATTGTATTTCCCTTTTATTAATGGCAAACTTGTAATTAAGACACAAAGTTAGAGGGTATTTAACAAGAGGCTCTTGCAATGTCATGTAACGAAATTAATATACCAGTTGGAGGGCAATTATAGAAGGGCTTTGTGCAATGGCAAACTTGTAATAAAATAGAATTTTAGAAGAAAATATCTTTCCCTTTAATTATCTCATCTTCTTCTACATTCTTCTCTTTCTTTCCTTCTCTTTTTCTATTCATTTTCCTTTTTCTCTCTTTGTTTTCTTCATGGGGGCCGAATTCTATGACATACCAAAAAAATCACAAGAGGAACGAAAAAGAGAGAGAAGTAAACGGAGGAGGAGTGATGGAGGGAGAGAATTAAGGAGAAGCATGTAAAGGAAAGAGAAGAAGATTAAAGAAGGAGCAATGAATGAGGGCTTGATTGAAGGAGGAATCAATAGAGCTTAAGAGGAAGTTTTGAAGGAGTAAAATCAAGATACATGAGGTAGGAATCCCTTCACTAATAGTTTATTGTGTTAATCCATGATAAATTAACTTAGTTTCATGCAAACCACAGAGCTGAATCTGTAGATAGAATCTGTTGCTTGTTCATCTGCGTGTATATTTTAATTTAGGCATTAATAAATTCTGGAAAAATTATATTTTTGTAGATCTTGAAATCCTACCCCAGATTCATATAAATTTCGATATATGTTTAGCTCAGGAATTAGGAGTAATAATTCTTTCTTTACAACATGTCTGGTTGTCATCCAGTCTGGACACAGTTGGACAAAATTGATCTCAGTACCTGCACACAACACATAAATTAGTGATCTTGGTCTTGTTGTAAAGTTAACAACATGCTCTACAACTTTTCCCTAGTGCATGTTCTCGAGATTTTAACTGCAAAATGACTTAAAATGGCAATTGATACAGCCCCCAGAATCTGTCTGAAAAACATATTCGACATATCTCACCAAATAATTCACCATAAATCCCCTAGTGCATATTTCTTCATGAAAGTTAGCATTACAATATCTACAATTTTGTTTACAAAGTTTAGTCAAATTCATATTAGAAATGGCCAGTATCTGCTACTGTGTATGGCTGTTGGTAAACTACCAGCAAGCAGAATTGTTTAGTAGTGTTTTAAATTGTGTTTTGGTGTTAATCTCACGTTCAGATATTAATGCTTAATGTTACTATAAGATAGTGAGTTCCTGGTTATGGAATGCCAATGTAATAGTGGTCATGTGTATGATGCTTACCAGGTGTTCGTAAAAATGCCCATGTGAAGGCAAATGCAAGAAATGTGAGAAATACCCATTTTTATGGTTGTGATATGAGATAATTAGATATGGGGCACTACATGGAGCAAAGTTGCATGAGCATGCCGTGGACCACCTCTTGAATCCATAGTAGTAGCCAATGTGGAATGTGAATGTGAAATGTGATACACGGATATAAGACACGAAGGTGGAGTGCACGTGCATGGACAAAGTGTCGCGGTAGGAGGTGGGAGAATTCACCGTTGGCCACCTCTTGATCCATTAGGTGACTCCACATTGATAACGGAGTAGTCATGAGACACATGCACGCCGACATAGCTATGGGATCCCTTGCATTGCATTTCATGTTGCATCATATACATCATTATGCATTATTATGTATCATTACACATTATTTGAGATGTGATGCATATGTGCTTAATAAGTGTGCTGGGGTTGTGTATTTTGTACCTAGTAAGTGTTTTGTATATGTATTATGACTTGTTGTGATATGTGTATGTTACGTGGTTATTTCTCATGTCATTCATTTCTAAGTGCAACTCGGGATTGGAACATCAAGAGTAAATATGGCCACGGGCCTAGTAGTATGAAAGCGAGATAACCTGATATATGGCTATGGGTCATTTGATACAAGATGATATGATGGAGCAATGAGCCAAGTGATGCATGACTTAAGAATTCATCAGTTGTTGGTATTTTAATTGATGTTACTTTCAGATAATTCTTTTAATTAGATGTTTACACTAGTTGCTTCCTTTCTTCCCTTACTTAGTTGTGCACTTACTTAATTGTTTCCTTGTAGTTGTATTTACTTTAAGAAATTCATTTCCTTATAGCTCGTGTTGTAGATCCTTTATTTTATGCCATGCTATGCATTGTTTATTTAGCATACTTGCATCTAATTATGCCTTGCATTGTTATGTAAAGTACTTGCATCTAATTTCCCCTTGGAGGATTGCATTCATGGTTGGATAATATGCCATTAGAGTTTGGATATCCTACTGTGTTACGCATTGACGTGCCCCACCCGTTGTTTTTCAGGTGTTGGTGTTGGTGGCAGAGATGGAGTTTGGAGTTAGGGTTGAGGTGTTTGATTGTAGGATTGGTTGGTGAGGGGAGAGGTGAGGGATATTGTAATGTTGGGTTCTTTTTCGAGGATGAGTTGTTTCGTTGTACATATGTATAAGATGATGTATATTGGACTTGTTGAGGTGTGTATATATATATAAAGTCTGATGTTCCCTTGTTGCTTCTATATTGCTCTGTGTTGGCTCTTAGTGTTTTTGTTTTTCTTTGGGAACATTACAGGTACTACCACAATAGTGCGCAGTGGACCTGCTCTGAGTTTTTGTATCTCCCTTCGTAACACTCATCTCTTTAGGAATACTTGGGATGGATTCGTACTTCTCGGGTATCCTGGGAAGCGGGGCGTTACAGGTGCACTCTTCAATGAAGCGGGCTACCCCTATTTATATAGGGAATCGGCCCCTCCTCATTTGCTACGAGCAATGTGGGACAATTAAATGGGTAATATGGATTGATTTCACTAGAAGTCCAAACTTCTAAAATCAACAATAAATCCATTTCCGAGTTTCTACTTTGAATTAAACTGTCAAATCGACGATCTCGAGATAACAATCGCATATTCCGATATCATTTGACCCCTCAAATGTCGAAATTAGACTTTCAAATCCCGTTTTTGCAAAAACAGCCAAAGAAACAAGCCTCACAAGGAGGCATGTCAAATCGCGCCACGTGGCGCGATCTGCGCATGCCACGTGGCACGCGCTGGGCTTGGAGATCCCGTATGCAGTAGCACGTGGCCCCGCGCCGCGGGCTCAGCCCGCGTGATGCTACATGCGGCTCCAGTTTCTCCCGTGGGTCGGACCCGCATTAGCGGGTCCGACCTGCTAATTTACTTGCGGGTCTGACCCGCCAGGTACGGTAGACCTACAGGCCCACTTTGCCCTTTTCTTTGCCGTTTTTGTATTTCTGGGCTCGTTTGTGCTCCGATTTGAACGCGGTTTCTTCCTGTAGATTTCTCAAGAAGTCCCCTTCGTTTCCATGCATCTTTGTCAAATTTAATGACAAGTATTAATTTGTCCCAATGCTAAACTCTTTAGCTTTAAGTTCACAACTTATTTGTGAGCCAAATTACTCCATTTCATCAAATGCATTCCTCTTAACATTCTTCCTATTACTTAGACGTGAATACTACTCGATGTGAGACCCTACAGCCTGACCCTAATACAGGTTGGGACTCGAAATCCTTAGCCGAAAGTAACCACGAGCAGCAGGTGTCATCCCTATTTCTTTATCATAATTACGTGATTGACTTGTCGATAAAAGTGTTGCCGGGATCACTCTGATTGTGTCCGTGGCGAATACCACAGTTTTTGTCCCTTCATCTTAACTATGTCATTTGCATAGCCTAGGGTATGGAAAAACTGTCCACCCCACTAGCTAGCACTGGCCAGTATTATTCGGTCTCTGGTACATACATATTGTACTTCTTACAACATACCTTGGCCAAGGTTTTACCAAGAGCCGTACAGAGCCTACGACACTAACTTCCCATTGACGGAAGAGACGAATCCTCTTTTGATCACTACTCACCTTGTACGCTTCAAGTGTCACCCAACCTAAGACCTTTCAACAGGCCTTGCCACGAAGCTAGATCATAGATCTACGCGACACTGTTCATGAACAGGTTCATATAATAATCTCAAGTCCTAAGGACCAACTTGCCTATCATCACTAGAGAGTTATTAATGATAGTGTAAATGTTTAACCATTGATAACTCTTTATTGGGTCATTCAGTGGACTCATTCTCTAATGAGCACATGTGTCTTGTCTCCGACTTCACTAAGTCGCAAGACTATGAGATCATCAAGACAAAGACACAATGGTCTGTCCGATGTGCCGATATCCCTATTTCGATGCTTCTTATGACCACGAACGTTTTAATACTCTAGCTCCTATCGGTCAGACATTTCTCATAATCGCGATCTCTATCTCGAAACATGTATGACCTAACTATGAGTTTAAGGAAATTATCTAAGCAACATATAAATAGAAAATTACTCAGACAATTGATACCACAAAGCATACTTTCATTCATAAACAAGATGTTTACAAAGATAAATTTCCTCGTGGGCATACATCTCTCAACAATATCTAGTTAATTACGTTAAAAATCTTCTTCAAGGTGAGCCATAGCCCTCCTTACTTTTGGACTTTGGGAACTAGGGATTTCATGTTATAGTCGTTGAGTCAACTCAAGCTATAACATGACTATCTTTTGGGAACCAATTCCATTAAACATGTGATGTAGTTTGACTTAACCCAAACCATCGCGTCGTGAACAAACCGAGTGCTGGTGTAGGTTATGATTGGACTAGAAAGCAAGGATCTGACTACATTAGTCTTTATGAATTGTTGAGCCAACTTAAGGTCATAAGTGACTAGGGGTAAAAACCTATAAGGGAATCACATTCGATATGATTGATGAAGAGTCATCTATCGATTGCAGAGTTAAGCAACTTGTTGACCCAACTCAAGGTTGTGAGACTCAGGGTGGTCGGTCCTGTTCCCACTAAATATTATTATTCATTCATCTATATGGCTTAAGATGATCGCTAAATATAGTGGGAGGATATAGTTGAATAAAAATCCATTTTAACCATATTTAAAAATTATTGAACATATGCTAAACTATGAAAGTTCTATGTTATACCTGATGGAATCCAAAACATAATATCATAAAGGAAAATGTAAACCGGTCAAGATGATTTTTTAAGGAATATCACCTCAAATCAAGTTTGATAGCCTAAACCAGGTTCTCACTGACCTTAAACGGTCCTTCCTAGCACAAGCTTACGGACAATGATTTCCTTGAGCTTTATGTCCAATGAAATAAAAGCACACTACCGTCACTCACCTCTATGAGGAGCAGCTTGAACATACTGATATTCAAAGCAAGTTTCTTCATACAATTTGTTGAGTCAACTCAAGGTTGTATGGAAAACAGTTTCGATCCGCAAGATGCAAAACTTTGGTCAAACTGTTTGAATCGAAGATGAGTGCACGAGCGGTGCAAAACCATGTATCCATATCTGATCTTTAGTCAAGCAACTTGTTAAGTCAACTCAAGGTTGTGAAGCTCAATTGTTTGGATATGTAAGGTACTTGCACAACTAATAAATTTTGTTGGGAAAGTATTATCTAAATGTGATTTAAAACGGAGAAGGCATTGACGAAAGTTGGTTGAGAACGTTTTGACTATGATAAGAAAAGGTAAAAATAGGTGGAACTGAAAATGTGATATATGATGTCAAGATTTCATGATGATTAGTATACAAAAGGAGAAAACATTTAGGCGAATGTCATTACTTTGCTTCTGAAGCAATGTCTTGGTGTGAATGTTTTGTATAATGATGTTGTATTAAATGTTAATACACAAATACACATGTTATAGAAACTTTATCTATGGCAATAATAAACTAGGCCGTACCGATGAGAACAAACTTGACAAGTCACATAAAGAGAGTTTTGATCTCTCGTATAATGAGTCGGAAGACACTTGTAAGTCTTGTTTCAAAAGTATGATGACCAAACACCTTCTGTAAGACAGTGGGATAATGAGTTGGAGAACTCACGGTCTTATACATACGGATGTATTCAGACCCGAGTCTAAATTAGCCTAGATATATTGTACTTATTTTATTGCGATACATGTTCTTGATAAAACACAAGTCTGATCATTTAGAGTACACAGTAACAGAAGTATTTAAATTGCTTTGATCAGATCGAAGAGTCGAATACTTAGCTATATAATTATTGCGTTATTAAAAGAAAATGTGATTTTCTCTTAGGTTAAGTCTCTTAACACATCGGTGTATTGGAGAGCAAGAATCACACTTTGTTAGACAAGGTGCGATACATGGCAAGTGACTTTGAGTTACAATCCTCACTCTGAGTTAAGTCTCAGATAGCAATGCCTAAGTTTATATAAGGTTCTGAGAGGACCTTATCTGTATGATATTCCTCAAACTAATCGTTAAGAAGTTAAATGATTACACAACTCTCGTGAGACAAAAAGTCGAGTAAGACATCATAGTTGATAATGGCCTAAACAACTTTCGAGATGCCATTAATGGCTTGAGACAATCCGAAAAATGTCCATGTACGTAAATAAGGTATGGACTTTAGTTTACGTGCCCAAGGAAAGTGTTCCTTTGGCTGCAAGTGAATCTTCAAGATAGAAGATTAGTGCAGATGGAAAATAGTGAAGTACAATTCATGCTGGTTAAGGAAAGTTATCATCAGAACTCATATAAACGAATTGTGATGAAACTTCATCAACAACAGATGTGTACAGATTTATTCGGATCAGACTCGGTTTAAATGCTCATGATGACCATGAAAACTTGGGTATTCATGTATAGTCTGTTTTCTAAATATGATTTAGAGGAACGTACTTATGTGAATCAGCCAGAGAGTTTTCAAGGTCAGTGGGAGCGAATTAAAAACATGCAAGGCACAAAGGATCCGGAACATATATTTGACAAAGTGGTCAAAGAGTTTGACACTTTATCAGAAATTATTATGAACCGTACAGTTGACCAGTAACCATGTAGGATTATTCTCGTAAGGAACAATGAGCTGGATGAGATCCAAGCAAATTAAATATTATGGATTCCAAGAGAACAAGGAAATTATTTGGATGCGATACAAATGTATGGTCTAAAATGAACATAGAAACTGCTTAAGTCTATAACTAAAGACGGTTTAGCAAATTCACTCACGAGAGCTCTGCCACATAAAGTAAAGAGAAACTTATGTGTAAATGCGGTATAAGATATCTGGATAAATGGGCTAGAGTTCGACTTGGCAAAGTCAGAGATGAGACACAGGTGCTCATTGGAGAATGAGTTCACTGAACAACCCAACGAGAGTTATCACATGATCAACAAAACGATCTTGTCAGTGATAACTCTCTGTGATGATAGGCTAGTTGGTCTTTAGACTTGAGGTCATTGTACGAACCTGTACGTGAATGATGTAACTTAGATTTCCGACCTAGCTTCGAGGCAAGGCCTGTCGAAAGTTATTTAGTCTGGTGACATTTGAAGCATGCGAGGAGAGTAATGACCAAGAGAGAATTCGCCTTGTTGGATATGGAAGACGTTAGTACACCCTTGTAGGGGATGTACAAGGGAATACGGACCTCGAACGTCGCGTACACGAAGTCGTGTGCAAAGAGAATATGTTCCCTTGCGGAGAGGATCTCTAGATTGATGGGAAAGTCACATTATATGTGCATAAGTGCATGCGACATATGGCTAATAAAGGGGTAATATCTTAAGCTTATGTTGTACCATGCATATGGTATAACTTAAGCTTATAATGTGCCATGTATGATGGTACACCTTAGTTAAATTGTTCCAAAGGAACAATTACTCCTAAAATAACTACCTTGGGGGCTATAAATAAGACCCAAGGGTTAGCCATTTCTTTACACTTTTGCATGGCATTCTTGCATGCATTTCATTCTAGCGAAGCTCTGCCGAAATCCTTTCTCCCTCTTTATCCAAGTTCTTAATCTAAAAGTAGAGATTTAGATTGTGGATTTAGTAGCCTTACTCCGTTCGTGAGAAGACTCGATCCGTCGTGGCGAATCCGAAGGCGAAGTTCTGTGACTACCGTGTCGCATACGCAAGCGTAAGTCTTAACTTCATTTATCGATCCTAACTCTGTTTTGGCAGGATCCTACATTGGTATCAAAGCCATACGGGTTCGCCCCGGTCATACCGCCGCCCCGTCGAAACTATGAACGAGTCGTTGTCTTTTTCACGAATGGGTATCCTTCCATTACGGATATGGTAAGAACGCTTTATGACGGAGAGACGCAGCGGTTGTTCTTTTCACGTTAGGGTCTCCTGTCATTACAGATATGACAGGAACTCTTCATGACGGGAAGAACCGACCGTTCAAATCGTCAAACTCGCTCTCTTCATGGATGCTGAGTCTCCATTCATAGGGAATGGTCGCTCTCTTCATGTGGAGCGCGTAGTTTACGAATTTTTGAAGTGGGTTCATTTTTTGGCACACGGCCATTGGAGGACAACTACTTCCTCAACGAACGGGTGCTTCACCGGAGAAGAAGGTGGTGGTTATTCCCATCGGGGAAGATGATTTTTAGTGCATGTGCACCATGGCCAAATGGGCTATGAAGGTCATGCACCCCCCTCCCCATGCGGAAGGGGTTGGCTACGGCCAATAACCACCGCGGCAACCCCCTCCGGCGGGGGTGTGCGGCCACCCCACACAAGGGGAGGCCGGCCATGGCCGGCCAAGGCCAAAATGGCCTTGGCCATGACCGGCCATGGCCAAGCCATGGCCGGCCATGGCCAGGCCGGCCATGGCTGGCCCCGGCCAAGGCCGGCAGTGGCCGGCCCCGGCCAAGGCCAGGGGCCGGCCTGGCCGGCCCTGGCAGTGGCCAGGGCCGGCGCCCTGGCCTCGGCCAGGGCCTGGCCGGCCTTGGCCGGCCTCGGCCAGGGTAGAGGCCCTGGCCGAGGGGCCAGGGCCCCTGGCCGGTCAGGGCAGAGGCCCTGGCCGGCCCTTGGCCAGCCTCGGCCAGGGCAGAGGCCCTGGTCGGAGAAATTTCAGACCATTATCATTGGTCGACCAATTCGGGTGTTTTGGTCGACCAATTCGGCAAAAGGCCTTGGTCGAATATGAACGTGCCGACTAGCCCACACGGGGCCAAACGACAGTCGTCTGCATCAAAATTCTCTCATACGGGGGGAAACGCCTGGATCCATACGGGAGCCGGCGACGATAGTTTGCAGAAAAATCCCAAAAGGGGGATCCGACCTTGGCACGGCTACGGCTCATTCCCGACAAATGGTCAGGAAGTGCCGAATGTTTCACTAGTATCATAAGGGTACTAAGATGAAATATATATTTTTTTTTTTGAAAAATACGTTTTCATACGTTTTGAAAAATACGTTTTCAAAAACGCTTTTCCGCTGCAAAGTACTATAAGAGTACTAACATTTGATAAAGTGAGGGAGAAATATTGAAAGTTACTCTAGATGGTGATAGGAAACATAGTGACCTTTCCGATTCTAGAGTAACATCTTCAATATTTTTCGAAAGTAACTTATCAAATTATAAATATCATTCCAAGTGGGAGTTGAAATTTGAACTATCCAAATGGGATATTCTACTATCACTTCAAATGGGAATTGTATTTTAAGAATTTTAAATGCAATTTTTGATCAAACCTTTGGTTTTATGTCTTTTGCAGCATTTTAAAAGTAAAATGTCTTCCGCTTCAAAGAATATCGTCGCTGAGTTAAACAGAGGTGAAAAACTCAACGGCGATAATTACAAACTTTGGTCCATCAAGATACAATACGTTCTAGAGGAGCAAGAAGTGCTCAAAACTCTAAAGAACGTTATGATTGAACCCGAGTTGGGCACTACGGCCCAACACCGACGAGACAAGGAAGCTTTTGATGCTTGGTCTCGGAAGAACAAGATAGCGCGCATTACGTTATTAAGCAGTATGGCTGATGACATAATGCGCATCTTCCGAGAACATGACCTAGCCATGGACATATGGTCCAAGCTAGAGGAGAAGTTCGGTGGCACATCGGTGTCCAAACTTCGTGCCTTAACTATAAGGTTCGATACATATAAGAAACGTCCAGATCATTCCATGGGGAAACATCTGCGACATATGGCGAACCTTATCTCGGAGTTAAAGGACGCAGGTCATGTGCTCACTGATGAGCAACAAATCCAAGCAGTTATACGTTCCCTACCAAATGGGTGGGATCAAATGAAGATGCATCTCACTCACAATGAGAGCATCAAGACCTTCAGCGATGTTTCCAAGCACCTCGAATTAGAGGAAGAGCGGCTTGCGGCTGCCAAGCCAAGTGCAGAAGTGCACATGGTTGCTAGTTCCTCACACGGGGGAAAGAAACGGAAAGATCGTTCGAAGTTCACTAATGAACGTAATAAGCAACCTGAGTCTACCAAGAAACCCAAACATAAGGGTGGGCACAAGAAATGGCACAAGAAGAAAGACTTGAAGAGGATCAAGTGCTTCAAGTGCAACAAGCTCGGTCACTATGCTCGTTCGTGTACGAGTGGAGGCGACGAGGTAACTTGTAAATATACTAGTTACATATGTGTTTCTAGTTCAATATTTCTTGTGGAATCTAATCCATTTTGGATAATTGATTCAGGTGCCACCGACCACATAGCAAGGGACAGACGGTCCTTCGTGGAGTATCACCGGATACCCCAAGGAACGAAGTGGATCTATGTAGGAAACAACACACGTGTTGAAGTGAAAGGCGTTGGGATTTGCAAGCTAGTCTTGGACAACGGCCGCACTCTCCTACTTCATGATGTCCTATTCGCTCCAGATATTCGAAGGAATATAATTTCTGTGGTCGTATTAATGGGTCTTGGATATAACTGGTTTTTTCATGATTGTAATGTGGACTTAAGTTGTAATAATACTCTTATTGGTACTGGGTTTGTATTTAAAGTATTTATTGTAATGAGTACAATGTATGATTCCTCATGTAATGAAAATTTCCTTATTGCAAATTCTAAGACTTATGAGTCTGATGTGATTTGTTGGCACGCAAGGCTTGGTCATATTGGACCAACGCGTATGGATAGACTTGCCAAACGTGGCCTTCTATACAATGTTTTAAAGGTTGAAATGTCGACCTGCGAACATTGTCTTGTGGGGAAATCTTGTCGCAAGCCGTTTGGAACCGGCACAAGGGCCGAGGTTCCATTACAGCTTATCCATTCGGACATATGTGGTCCGATGAATGTCAAGACAAGACGCAGAAAGTCCTATTTCATCACTTTTATTGATGATTTCACCCGATTCGGACATATCTATTTGATATCCCACAAAAGTGAAGCTTTGGCTTGCTTTAAAAACTATATGAGTTTAGTGGAGAATCAATTAGATCGCAAGATTAAGGTCTTGCGAACCGATAGGGGCGATGAATATCAATCAATAAGTTTTAAGGAACTTTGTGATGAAAAAGGTATAGTACATCAGGTAACTATGCCTTATACTCCTCAACAAAACGGTGTTGCAGAAAGGAGAAATAGGACTTTAATGGAAATGGTTCGTTCAATGATGACGCAAGCTAACTTGCCAATCACCTTTTGGGGTGATGCATTATTGACAGCCGCTTTCATTTTAAACCGCGTACCCTCGAAATCAGTTAGCTCCACTCCTTATGAGTTGTGGAACCAAAGGTCTCCTGACTTAAACATTTTGAAACCTTGGGGTTGTGCATCCTACGCACATATTTCCTCCCATAAGTATGGCAAACTTGGGCCAAGGGGAAGGAAATGTATCTTTATACGATATGCAGAAAACTCCAAAGGTTATGTTTTTGTTAGTCAGGAAGACAATGGTGGGCTAATTGAGTTTGAGTCGAGGGATGTCACTTTCTTGGAAAACGAGTTTCCAAGACAGGGCGAGATAAGTCAGGACTTATCTCTATTTGAGATTTATGATCAAGAAGGATTACCTCATTCGAGTGGGAGAATTCTTGGTGAAAACGAAAATACGTTTCAACCTTCACCAATGGATTATACGAATGACGATTGTCCTATTCCATACGGGAATAATGATCCAAGTGGGAGCAATTCTAACGACATTCCAAGTGGGAGTGATATTAGAATTGATCTAAACTCAAGTCAACAAGGACTTGAAGAATCTCAAATACGACGTAGTAGTCATACAAGGTTGGCTCCTCTAAGATTTGAGGATGAATTTCCGCAAACCTTTATGACTTTACTACAAGAAGATGATGAGCCTGCTACTTTCAAACAGGCCGTATCTTGCCCTGCTAAAGACAAATGGATGGAAGCGATGCAAGAGGAGTTAGAATCCATGAAAGTTAACCAAGTCTGGGACTTAGTTGACTTACCCAGAGGACGTAGAGCTATTGGGAACAAATGGGTTCTCAAGATCAAGCATAAGGCTGATGGCTCTATTGACAGATATAAAGCTCGCCTTGTCGCGAAAGGTTTTACGCAACAGGAAGGGATAGACTACGAAGAGACCTTCTCACATGTTGTTCGTTTTACCTCAATTCGCCTGATTCTGGCAATGGTAGCTTGCTTAGACCTCGAATTACATCAAATGGATGTAAAGACTGCCTTTCTCAATGGAGAATTAGACGAGGAGATCTATATGGAACAACCAACAGGGTTTGTAAAAGAAGGAAACGAACATAAGGTTTGTAAACTTCTTAAATCCATATATGGTCTTAAATAATCCTCGAGGCAATGGTATATACGATTTCAAGAGGTTGTCTTATCAAATGGATTTTCCATGCTTAATGAAGATAACTGTGTATATATCAAGAGGAATAAGAACAAGTATGTTATTATGTCTCTATATGTAGATGACATTTTAATAGCCGGAAATGACAAGGGCTTTGTGATGGATATCAAGGCTGGGCTATCATCAGTTTTTGAGATGAAAGACATGGGAGAAGCCGCATATATCCTTGGAGTTAAGATTTCAAGGAATCGTTCAAAGAAACTTCTTTCTCTTTCACAGGAGACTTATATAAAGAAGGTTCTAGAACGTTTTAATATGCAGGACTGCAAGTCCATATACTCCAATAAGCAAGTGCGACAATTTATGTCTGAAATCATGTCCGAAGAACCAAAAAGAGAAGGAGATTATGGAAAAAGTTCCATATTCCAGTGCAGTCGGTAGTCTAATGTACGCTATGATGTGTACAAGACCGGACATCTGTTTTGCCGTTGGAATGGTAAGTCGTTACCAATCCAACCCAGGGCAAGTACACTGGAAAGCGGTTAAGAGGATAATGCGGTATCTCAAAGGAACTGCAGAATTTGCTTTATGCTATCAAGGAGATGCCTTGAGGCTCGAAGGCTACACTGATGCTGATTGGGCGGGTGATCTCGATGAGCGACGATCGACCTCAGGATATGTTTTTCTACTCAGATATGGTGCAATATCCTGGAGTAGCAAGAAACAATCATGCATCGCACTTTCAACCATGGAAGCCGAGTTTGTAGCATTTAGCATGGCAGTCCAAGAGGCTGTTTGGCTTAGGAAGTTCTTAGACAGGCTAATTAATGCAAGTGACTCAGGTGCTGTACCCATACACAGCGACAGTCAAGCATCTATTGCCTATGTCAAAGATCCGAAATTCCATTGTAAGACCAAACACATAGATATCCGCTGCAAATTTACAAAAGACTATGAAAAGACCAAGAAGGTAGACATAAGGTACATATCTACGCATGAGATGATAGCGGATCCGCTTACGGAGGCTATCCCCAGAGATGTGTTTTACAAACACTTATCATCTCAAGGATTGCGTAAGAGCTGAGTTGTACCAATGTAAATTTCCATGTCTGTAAATGATCAAAATTAATAAAAGAATAAGTTCTTTTTCAAACATTGCATATGAATTTCTTAAGAAATGTTTGTGTACATTTTTGAAATCTCAGCTGAATTCTAGTATGTCGGACAGATTGAGATTGGCTCTCTCACATGAGCAACCGCCTTATTCTATCAGACGGATGGAATAGAGATGAGACCTGTTTGAAGTCAAAATCATCAGACGGATGATTTAAGAGTCATGACTTAAACAAAATGGTCGCATGAAAGATCTGCATCATATGGATGCTTACAAAAGATCTAAGAGGATTTTTTTTGAAATCATATCTGTCTAAATGCAGGATGTGAGTCCAAAGGATTATTTGAGTAGAATAAGGGACTCAAAGTCAGACATTGTGGTGTCTGATCATCATCCTTACAACATCATTGAGACATACACTCCCTGGGAAAGGAGCGATGTTGTAATACGTGTTCATACCACGTATGCATTTCGACCACTGAGTTAGTAGCAATAGTGTTTGCTATTATGTGAGACTCAAAGGCCATATGGGCCTTAACTCTTACCCTCAAGGACTCCAATTGGTTCCTTTAGATTTGACGAGATGATCGCTATCTTAGCGTGTTGCTAATGGGCTATGATAATTCGGCTCGGCGGGGCACGTTAGAAAAGCGAATCAAGTCAAGATCAGAAGGTTCGCAAGAAGAGGAAGCTTGATTTCATATTCACATTTGGACTTTAACGATTCAAAGCTGGCCAGCCAATTGTGATCCAGATGGGATTCAATTGTTGAATATAAAGTATAAGAAATGTTAAGAAATAATCTAGGGAAAAGCATGCGTTGAACTACTCAACTTTGCACCTTCGATGTCGTTGTGTATCTCTAACAAGTGCACAACAACAGACTCTACGCGCATGACGGTCGCAAGGTCTATTTCTCGGTATGATAGATGAAAGAACTAAGAGAAAGACGTTCTCTTACAATCCCCTCAAGTGTGAGTGGAAGATGTTGGATATGGAAGACGTTAGTACACCCTTGTAGGGGATGTACGAGGGAATACGGACCTCGAACGTCGCGTACACGAAGTCGTGTGCAAAGGGAATATGTTCCCTTGCGGAGAGGATCTCTAGATTGATGGGAAAGTCGCATTATATGTGCATAAGTGCATGCGACATATGGCTAATAAAGGGGTAATATCTTAAGCTTATGTTGTACCATGCATATGGTACAACTTAAGCTTATAATGTGCCATGTATGATGGTACACCTTAGTTAAATTGTTCCAAAGGAACAATTACTCCTAAAATAACTACCTTGGGGGCTATAAATAAGACCCAAGGGTTAGCCATTTCTTTACACTTTTGCATGGCATTCTTGCATGCATTTCATTCTAGCGAAGCTCTGCCGAAATCCTTCCTCCCTCTTTATCCAAGTTCTTAATCTAAAAGTAGAGATTTAGATTGTGGATTTAGTAGCCTTACTCCATTCGTGAGAAGACTCGATCCGTCGTAGCGAATCCGAAGGCGAAGTTCTGTGACTACCGTGCCGTATATGCAAGCGTAAGTCTCAACTTCATTTATCGATCCTAACTCTGTTTTGGCAGGATCCGACACGTCTCTCCCGTTATGGGGAGTTAGTATCGCATGTGTTGGTTCGATCTTTAGTGAAAAACTTTTGCCAATGTATGTTGGAAGAAATCCAACTTTATTTTACTAAGGACCGTTGAAAACTAATCAAGTTCAAGCTATTGGGGTTGACAGTTTGACCATACCATAGACTTAACTATGCGACATAGTTTTGACGAGGGGACTAAAACTGCGGTATTCATCACGGACACAGTCAGGGTGGTCCCGACAATACTCATGTCAATGAGCAAACCATACAAGTATGATACCAAAACAGGGACGCCACCTGCTGCTCGTGGTCACTGATGTCTGGGGTTTCGAGCCCAACCTGTAGTAGGGTCAGGCTGTCGGGTCTTACATAGAGTTAGAAATTCATCTAGTAATAGGTTAAATTGAGGGAGATAATACATATGATGTATGTGAATTAATTAAGTCGCAAAGAGTTTGCGATATAAGTCTAAAGCCTCAAGCTGCAAAGAGATTGCAGATAGTTTCTGCATTCGGGATAAATGATCTTGAGTGCAAGTGGAAGATGTTGATGGATGTATGCCCTCAGTTTGTTTATATTTGATGCAAAATAGATTTTAATATTAAAGATGTGGACTATTGCATATGATGCAATAGAAAATAAAATATGTATTGTAAAATATTTACAAATATATTTTACAAAGGCATAGAAATGAAGAGGATTTTTTCACGAAAGTCGGGGAGAAAACCGTGCTCAAATCAGAGTTCAAACAGGTCCAGTAAAGGAATTTAAAAGGAGTTTTAAATAGGGGATAAGCCCAAAGAAAATAACCAGGTCCAAATTTTTTTAAAGGGTTTAAACAAATGAAAACATCTTTTTGGCCCGGCCCATTGGGCCTAGCTGAAATTCCCTGTCGCCCTGAAAGTGGGCGCCAGAAGCGCCCGCCACAAAGGGCGTGTGCCCACGCGCCATGCTGGGCCCGGGTTGGGAACGTTCCCAGCAAGCTGGCACGCCCACTTCAAGATAGTGGGGCCCCTTGTGGGCCCCACTACTGGGGTTACGAACCATTTTGATGTTTTTTGTTGGTGGCTATTTTTGCTGGCGGCTATTTTTTTAACGAAAAGCTGATTTTAGCCCAAATTTGTGACGACATTGGAATTGTGCTCTTTTTGTTTCTATGTGTTCACCATTCAGTGCTCTTCGATTAGATAGGTTGTATCAATTACGAAGCTCAATGATGAGGGAGGAAAAATTCGCTAAAGATTGGCCTGTGTGAAAGGCAAAGTTTAATTATTTTTTCCTCCAAAATTGTTTAGTCCCACATCGGATATGATAAGAAGGCGAGGGGTTAGCCGCCTATATAAATAGGGGCAAACAATCTCCTTGAAAACTCGCACCAAGTCTCCAAATCCGAGAAGCTCCCAAATGTTTAGAGCACGCCTGGATTAAGACTTAAATTAATTATTTACTCTCTCTATAAATTCTTCCTTGCTCCTGATCGGGCTTTAGCAAAGCAACGAAGGAGCTCGGATCAGATCCGAAGTCTTTGGTGCAAGGTTGGCTCCGCGATAAGGGTGTTGCTTGCCTCGGGATGTGGTGCGGTTTGGAAAGCAGTTCAGCTCGGGACGAGGAGCGGCTCAGGACACGGTTCGGCTTGGGAGAAGCGGTACAGGGCCAAAGAAATGGTGCTGAAAATGATGCTTCGTATTATGCGAAAATGAAGTGTAAGGTATTATGCGAAAATGAAGTGTAAGGTATATATTTTAAATTAAACATGCGTTTATAATTGTAAATGTTAGATAGATCTATCCTTAGGGGTTGGTCAGACCCAACCATGGTATAGTAGAGATCTTGGATAGGGTTGTTCTCTTTAAATCTGTTTTACGCTGCTATTTCTTTTTGTCGAACGACCGACTTAGGCCGAACGTCGATTTATATCCCTAAGGACCCAAAAAAACCCAACACGACGATGTGGGCAGTGGGCGAGGAGGTGGAGCGGCTCGTTGAGGCCGTATTCATTAGAGAAGTGAACTGCCCTGACTGGTTCGCCAACGTGGTAATGGTGAAGAAGCCCAGCGGAAAATGGCGTATATGTGTGGACTTCACCGACCTCAATAAGGCATGCCCAAAAGATAGCGTCCCTCTGTCGAGGATCGACCACTTAGTGGACAATGTCTCTTGGTACAAGCTATTGACCTTCATGGACGCCTTCTTGGGCTACAATCAGATCCAGAAGGCGACCCACGATGAGGAGAAGACATCGTTTGTCACCGACCGAAGGACACCTGCTACACGAAGATTCCATTCGGACTCAAGAACGTTGGGGCGACATATCAACAGATGATAAACAAAATCTTTCATCCCCAGGTCGGAAGGAATCTCGGAGTGTGCATTGACGATATGATGGTCAAATCAAAGAATGGCGAGGATCACCTCGCCGACCTTGAGAAGACCTTTAAAAAAGTGCGGAGATAAAAACTGCGGCTCAACCTGGTCATGTGCATATTCGGCAGCCAGTCTAGGAAGTTCCTCGGCTTCATGATCAACAAACGAGAGATTGAGGCCAACCCTAACCACGTTATCCCTCGACGAGCAGACCCGCTCGGCATACTCGGGAAGGCAAGGGTGGTCTAATATATTTGGAGAGAATGAGGGGGATGAAGGAGTTCGGTGTGTGGGACATTATGGCCAGAATCTCCGTTGGGACCTCCGTTGGATCTTCGTCGCCCCCCAAAACCTTAACGATCGACCTATGCCCTTTCCCTTTCTTGGGGTCCCTATAGACCGCTGACGTCGAGGCGATGGTGACCTTGCCGGCTGGTTCATCCATCCGCTCCTCCGACCAAGACACCTCCGGCTCATTCGGTCATACAACGCTGCAACTCTTCAACACGCCAAACCACCACTCGACATAGGAAATGGAAGCAGAAGAAGGAGAAGAAGCCATGGGATAGATCGAGGGAATACCGAGAAAACAAAAGGACGAATGAAGCTTCGACGGAATCGGAGTAACGACGACATGACGTCAGCGATAAAAGCGCTCAGCCCTAGTGGAAGGAAGCAGAATTTCTAAAATGGATGTGGAAAACTCCCTCGAGAGGCTCCCAATATCTTTTTATACGAAGAAGATGTTGATCTCAGCCATTGGAGGTGAGCCACATGGCATGATCCGGGCGACCAGCCATGCGTCACGCTCCGAATGGTCTGATGCCTCAATTCTCCCCCATCCCCAACTCATCATGATAACCTAAAAAGATTTCGTGGTCTATTTGAATTAAATGCCACCGACTAGCCCTCATCTAATGAAGGTTTGGTACGTCATCCAAGCCGAGCCGGGCTTGTTGCTTCAAGCTAGAATGATGTGGGCAATTGTTACGGCCTTATGTCCGGCCCAGAGAATAGATGCCCAAATGGTTGAAGCCCAAGCGAACAGCTCTCCGACCGGCCGGAATAAGAACAAGCCCGAATGTGAAGCTCGCCCCACCAATGTAAAGCTCGCCTTACCGAACGGGAAGCTTGTCAACAAAGTCGAGAAACGAGCTCGGCAGCTGGTCGAGCGGGAGGCTCGCCAACCAAGGGTAGAGAAAGCTCGCCTACTCACCGAATAAGAAGGAAGGACAGAGAAATACTTGGGATGCCAAGCTCGGATTCCAAGCTTGGCTCTCTCTGGGGGCGACCTACCATGTACAAATATCTCTGACTTGGTGACATTGGGCCACCTACGCCTCCAATTAATGCCAGAGGTTAAAGATGAGAACTGATGGTCGCTCATCACGTCTCCATTAATACACAAATAACTCTAACACACGCTGACACTCCAGTAAGGGTAGGTTGAGGTGGTGAGATAATATCTCTGACACACTCGCCGACCTATCACTTCCCCATTAATTCTCCAGCGGAGCTGCAGCTAAGCAGAAGCAACAGTAGATTAGACGGCGCTCAACCGACTCTCGCCACTATAAATACCCCCTCCAGCCACCAAGGAGGGTATTGGTTTAGTTGAAATCATAAACTCACAATCAATACAATAAGGTCGGATATCGTCCATATATCTGTGCCTTCCACTTAAGCTTGCCACGCAAAGCCGTTCTACTTTAAGATCGGCCAATGTGTCCGACTTTCTTCTAAAAGAGTCATTTACTGACTTAACCATCGGAGAGGCTGCGGGTTGACATCCAACCCAGACTTTCTAACGAGCTGTTCTTCCCGTAGGATGCTGACGTCCCCTCGTTGTGCGTGTTTAATGTGTGCAATATATGGTTGGGGCCGTGAGATTTAAATATTTATAACCGCAAGCGCAAGGTGTTGTAGTGTGTCTTGGGGGTCGAACTCAGGGAGGCGTGGTTGTGCATGTGTCAGAAAGGACCGAATTCACCTTATGGGCGAGCTAGCCCGAATCGGTGGATGAGTTGTCACAGAAATAGAATGTGAGGGATACACAATATAAAGGGAAACCCGGGACTTCGATTTCCACCCTATCATGCGATTCTCTCCAATACGGCCGACAGATGGGATAACGATCGGAATTAGGGTCTAATGGTGAGATGTTGCCTCTAAGAGTGATACCAGCGTCCCATGGGCCCGATATTCCGGTCGGTGCCCAGGATGATACGCTGGACTTCTCGGGTTCGGTCAGTGGGCATTCCCATGTCCATTAACACTGACCGACTCCGGGAGCACTAAGCTTGCAACGATAACTCCCAACATCTCATCTTGCCGCTCCAGCGCGCTAGGATTCGATGTCTACGCTAAGGGCGTGAGCTATGGCTAGGGAGTCTGACGTCCCCACGTTGTGCGTGTCAGATGCGTGCAATATATGGTAGGGGGCGTGAGATTTAAATATTTATAACCGCAAGTGCACGGTGTTGTAGTGTGGCTTGGGGGTCGAACTCAGGGAGGCGAGGTTGTGCTTGTGTCCGAAAGGACCGGAATCACCCCATGGGTGAGCTAACCCGAATTGGTAGATGGGTTGTCACGGAAATAGAATGTGAGGGATAAACAATATAAAGGGAAACCCGGGACTTCGGTTTCCATCCTATCGTGTGATTCTCGCCGATATGACCGACGGATGGGATGACGATCGAAATTAAGGTCTAGTGGTGAGACGTTGCCTCTATAAGTGATACCAGCGTCCTATGGGCCCGATATTCCGGTCGGTGCCTAGGATGATACGCCAGACTTCCCGGGTTCGGTCAGTGGGCATTCCCATGTCCATTAACACTGACCGACTCCAGGAGCACTAGGCTCGCAACGATAACTCCCAACATCTCATCTTTCCGCTCCCGCGTGCTAGGATTCGACGTCTACGCTAAGGGCTTGAGCTATAGCTATGGAGTCAACCGCCAAGTTTATTCCCCCGTGGCCCAACGGTCAAAGGCGGTCTTTTTCCCGCCGATGACAATGAAACACCCCGCGTAACCGATAGATTCCTAATCCCTATCAATTTTCTAGTCCTATGGACGCATTAGGGAGGACCCACGAAGGGGTTTCCCCCAAAATCCCAGATTTGGGAACTACTCACAAATTTTAGGTAAAAAGCGATCTAAATGAAAATCGACCGTTAAAAACATAATCAGGTGATTGAAAAGTAGTAAGAGCAATGCAAATAAGATAATATCAAAGTTTGGTTAAGATCATAACACTTACAGATAACAAAGAAATTACAGCCGTCACAAGAGAGAAAAACAGCAAAAAATAACAACTCTCGTTTTCTGGAAACCTAGGGCTTATATATATATAGAAAACGACATCTCCCGATCGGGTGAAGAATCACCCAATCAGGTGACCTGCTACGAACTTCGGCAGCAATCTTCAAATTTTCACCCGGTCAGGCGACACGGTCGGTTGGCGGAAGCTGCTCGTCGTTTGGATCTTGAGCTCATCGGGTGAACAGATCGGTTGATAAATCAATAGATCGGTTGGAATTATTTCCCAAGAAGACAGAGACTTCGAAAGTTTTGGCACGGTCCGCTGGGGGTCGGGTGAGCTCTCCGGGTCATCACTTCGAGGAAACGGCTACAGAAGAACCGATCGTGTGAAGATCACCCGATCGATTGGATTTCAGCTCCAATTTCCCGAGAAGTTAGTCGGGTTGAACAGGTCGACGATCCGGTAGGCTGATGCTCCCCTAGCTTCAGCTACTGTCCAGGTGGTGCATGCATGCATCACCCGATTGGTTGGCGTATCCAACCGATCGGGTGGGGGGGCTGAAAGATGGAGATCTCCATCGTTTGACCCCCTGGATCACCCGTGACTCCTCCCGTTGCTCCGGGGACATATAATATCGTCGTTAAATGTCCCCTACACTGGCAAACTCCTGCAAACACGTAAAAACATGGAGAAGTGAAAGAAAACAAGAAAATACGAGAAAACGGATATGAGACGACGGAAAATAACGGAAAAACACAAAAGAAAACGTGCTTGAATATATGAAATATAAACGCATGTCAAAATCCCCCAAGCTGAACCCTTCCTCGTCCTCGAGGAAGAAGAGTGAGAGTAGGAGCTCGGAGGGAGAAAATAGAGAGAAAGAGAGAAAAAGAGAACTCTAAATCCTAAATCGCCCGTCAGGGCCAACAAAATCAAAAACGACACACCAAGCAAGCAAACGCCAAATCACATCACTAAACCAAGGAATACGAGTCTAGACAAGTGTCGTGGGCCCACGCAGTGAAGCACGAGTGAGTGTGGTCGTGTGCTAGTAGATGTGTCACTATCTACATTGTGCTATAAGCTCTGTATACACAAATCCAAGAAATGACCCAAATATCGATTCGATTTAGAAATAGCGACGAATATATAGCTCAAGCATGCATGAGAATAGTATGAGAATAGAAGCACATCATGTGTCAAGGACTCCATAGCTAGGGACTCGGACATCACCACACTATCGCCAAGATAATAGCTAGAAATTCCCTATTCCAAGTGTTTTCGAAAGCGATGGGGGTTGAGATGACGTGGAGTAGAACACTCAGTGCAAATTCACGCCATCCCTTTATTCTCGATAGGTAGGGAAATATTCACACACATTTTTTTGGGTTTTGGATATATGTATTTTTTTGGACTTTTGGCTAAACATATATATACATATATATTTCTTTCTTTTCTCTTTTCTTTTCTTTTTGGGTTTTTCTTTTCTATCTTTTTTTGGATTTTTGGATTTTGGGATATATACACGTGTGTACTCTCCCAAGTGGGAGAACGGTACATGACGAGGGTATTTGCACCAGGTAAAATAAAAATGAAATCGGATTCTAAACACTTGGGCAAGGGAAATGTCTCGCCAATCAGAGCATATGCTAAAATGGGCTATCCTAGTCCTAACCGTGGAATCCCGACACATGCGAACTGAAGCATACGATATGTATATATTCACTCATACAGAAGCAGATAAGAGAGGCAAATACCGCATATTTAAATCGAAGTATGATAATCTAGGGGCCATTCCTGAACAGGTACATAAAATAAAATCACAAAGTAGAAGCACACCAAATGCTAGTCACGACACACGACTCACAATAATGCTAAGTGTACCCACGATGCATGAAATGCAAGAGGACTCAACTTCCTATGGTTAGTGAATGTGATTATCGAAGCCATGCTAGGTGTGTGTGTGATTTTTGTGGCAATTCATAATAGGGTTCATCTCTAGGAGAAAGAGATAGAAAGACGAGAAGAAAAAGAAAAACACGATGGAAAACGACTCAAAAACGAGGAAAAACGGCACAAATGATGCACGAAGTGCGACTCCCCCAAGCTGAAACTTGCATTGCCCTCAATGCAATAAGAATAAATACGGGAGGGCAATGAAAATGGGGGGAATACACACCGATACAAAAGACATGAAAAACAAGAAAAAACACAGACGAAACTGAAAATAAAAATAAAGATAAAGATGTCACCACACGACATACAAATGGAAAATAAAAAATAGAAAATCACATGACACAACATATATAACAAGCACATACAGAAAACATCACACGACATCACACAGAAAAATAGACTTCCCCCAAGCTAGACATGACAATGCTAGCAATATGATGTGATCATGAAAATGCAGAGATATGCTTGGGGGACGTGAAAAAACGAAAAAAATGGAAATAAAAATAAAAATGGGACATGATGCGTGAGTGGGTCCTCCCCAAAGCTGTGGTAAAGCAGGGCCCCGCAAAGACAGATGGGCACTAAAAATAGGGGGAGGTAAAAACTAGATGGGAATATATCAAGCAGAGGCACCACCCTCAAGGGGTAGTGATGGAGCCCTCTGCTGTGGACCAAGAGTGGTGGGGGGTGGGATGTCAGGCTCGAAATCATCGGGTGAGTCAGTATGAATGTGACAGATGAGGCTTTGAAGGACGGGTAGGTCATGCTCGACTGACTGCTGAGTTGCCTCACCACCAACTCCTGCTAGGAGGAGCATGGCCATGAAGCGGTCAGCTTGGTCGTCGTCAAGGAATGTCATCTGGTATTCGGTGTTGCCTATGTAAATGGGGTCAGAGGGGCGTGGGGCGGGGGCGGTGGATGAATTGGTGGTGGTGGTGGCTCGGGTGGGGGATCGTGTGCGACGAGTGCGCCGGGTAGGCCTAGGGTTGGACGTGCCAGCGTTGGCAGGTCTAGCACGACGTGGAGGCATTGTGCAGGAGGAGTCGTGTGTGTGTGTGAGTGAATCATATGCAATCGAGCAAAATGAAAATCTAGGGCAAAATATAAAATTGAGCTAAGGAGCGATGTTACCCAAGAGAGATGAAGATCCTTGCTCGTAGATGTCCGAACGCAATGCAATGGGGGAAGTGTGAAGCCGCTGCGCTTCTTTTCAGCAAAATTTCGAAAGGGGGGGGGGGGGGGGGGTTGGGCGGAAATTAGGGGGTTTGATGGGGGTGAAATAGAAGAGAAAGAGAGAGGGAGAGCGATGGAAAGATGGAAAAAGAGAGGGGAGAGAGCGATTGAGAGGGTTGTGTGGCCGGTTGAGGGGGAAACGAGGTCGGGCGAGGGAGGGGAAGTCAAAATGGCGAGAGGGAATCGGGGTCGGGCGAGGGAGATGAACGGGTGAGGGGGTTTATATAGGGTTTAATTCGAACCGATCGGGTGAAAACTCACCCGATCAGTTGACAATTAGGTCAAAAATATTGCTGAAACATGGCTACAGGCGACCCGATTGGTTGAGAACTCCATCGATCGGGTGGCCGCTTCACACTTTTTCCCGAAGGTTTAGTACAGCTCACCCGGTCAGTCACCCGACCACACTTTGTATCAATCGATCGGTTGATCAATTTCCAAAATTCCCGAGACTTCGGTCGTTTCTAAACGGTCTGCCACCCGGTCACGCTTTACTTCACCTGACCGGTTCAGTGGAGAGCAGATACGGGCCATCGTCTGATACGTCTCACCCGATCGGTTGATTGGTCGCCCGATCGGGTGAGGGCTTGTTTCCTGCAAAAATTCACGAATGGCCTAAGTTTCTCGACGGCTGAATTTAATTATTAAAGTAGAAAAAATAAAGATAATAAAAAACCTAAAACTAAGATAAGGGTTTAGAGCATGGGTTGCCTCCCATGAAGCGCTTTTTGTTTAACGTCGTTTGCTCGATGACCATAGATGATATTCAAGGTGGACGGGGGTGATGCCCTAAAATCGGCATTGTTTCAGACTCAGAGTTAGCAGCCTTCGGTGTCGTCGGCGGTGACAAGAAAACTTGTTTGACGACCCTTCCTTTGTAGATGGGATCCATGGTGCTTCTCCCTTATATGACGTCTACCACCACTCGTTTCAGGATCCAAATCTCTTCTCCGGTGAGCCCCATGGGCTCTTTCCCTTTCCTCCTCGTCGAAGGAGCATTTTGAAATCCGGGAGGGACCGTGTGTGCCGCATCCGCTTTACTAGCAACATCATATTTCTTCTGGCCGACTGGTTCTTCTAAGTCTTCCAAGCTATCGGGGGGATTTCTTGAAAGAATTTCCCAGGAGCTTGCTTCCACAACTCTCTCTTCTTCTAACTCTAGCATATTACATCTTGGATCATCCGGGGATTGGGGTTCTTCATTAATAACCCTAAGCCAAACTCGACTTTTTCGTTATCGACGTTAAGAGAAAGATTCCCATTCTTCACATCTATTAAAATGCTGACAGTGGCCATGAAAGGCCGTCCAAGGATGATGGGGGTGTGCGCCTCTTCTGGAATGTCCATGACGACGAAGTCCACTGGCACATGCACCCCACTTACGTTGAGAGGGAGGTCATCTACAACCCCCACCAGATATTTGACCGATCGGTCTGTAAGCTGTAGGGTCATACCGATGGGCTCCAAGTTGCACATACCTATCCTCTTATATAGCGACAAGGGCATTAAACTGACGCTCGCTCCAAGATCGACGAGCGCACGATGGATCTTTACCTCTCTGATTGCACAAGGGATAGAGAAGATCCCCGTGTCTTTAAGCTTTGGGCCGATTTGCTCTCTGATGAGAGCTTTGTATTCTGCCATCAATACGACCTTCTCCTTTCTGGACCCTCTTGTCACCAAATCCTTTAAAAATTTTGCGTAGGAGGGAATCGTCTCGATAGCTTCGAGGAAGGGGATTTGCAAGCTTAGATCCTTGACCATGGCAAAGAATTTGCCTTACTTCTCGTCTATCTTGGCTTGGGCTAGCCGTTGTGGAAAAGGCACAATGGGCTTGAATAATCTGAGGCTCCCTTCCTAGGTTTTCTTCTTCTCCTCTTCAAGGACTCCCTCCGGAGTCGTTTGCTTTGGCGACGAAGCACATTCGTCATTCAATTTTTCAATTGGTCGTTCTACAACCAATGGTGCTTTCGGTTCCTTGGGGGGCACTCTTGTGGGGATTTGTGTCCCGCTTCTCAATACGATAGTGGACACATTCGCATTCTCGTGCGTGAGTGCCAAAGTCTGTTTTGCTCCCCTCGGGTTCACTTCAGGTTATGGCGGCAATAGATTCTGTGACCTCTGAAGGTTCGCCACTTGTAACCCTGCTGGGTTACCTGATCAGTGAGAGCCCTGTGCCCCATCTCCAGCGTCAAATTTATCTTCTCTAGGTTGGTGATGTATTGAGTCAAGAGGGACTCAACCGGAGAGATGGCTCTCTGTTGGCCATATTGTTATTGCTGCTGTTGCTGAATGAGCTGATGATTACTGGGAGCATATTGCTGATACTATTATGGAGGCTGCTACTACTGAAACTGCTGCTGCTGAGGCCTAGCCGGCTGATATATTAGCTGTTGTTGCTGCTGAGGAGGCGGTTGCTGATACGGTGCCCGGTAGCTAAGGTTGGGGTGGTTCCGGTTATTTGGAGAGTAGGCCGGATTGGAACTAGTCCGTGGTGGATACAGCGCATTTCTCATAGGATTATAGAATAGTGCGCTCGCTTGGTCCAACGATGGTGAGATGTAACCACCCTCGAAGTCTCCCATGACTTTGGATTCCACCGCCGCAATATGTTGTGTACCGGCGCCTCCGGCTCCTACCATTAGCGCAGAGATCTGGGTCGACAGCAAGTCGAACTTGCTGGATAATTTGTCGACGTCCTCGACCCTGTGGATAGCCCCATATCTAGGTGTGGCTCTCTCGTCACACCATCGCTCATTGTTTGATGCCATATTTTCTAGAATGTTCCCGGCATCTTCTTCACTTCGGGACATGAAGGACCCCCAGTCGCGACGTCCATTGAAGACTTCAAGTCATCCCTCAATTCGTTGTAGAAAAAATTGATTATCTGCCACTTGGGAAGCTCGTGATGAGGGCATCTTTGCTGCATCTCCTTAAATCTTGTCCAAGCTTCATGCAGGGACTCGTGGCTGGCTTGGGAGAAGGAGGAGATCTCACTCCTCAGCTTCATGGTCTTCCCCGGAGGAAAGAATTTCGTCAGAAAAGCGTTTGAAAGATTCTCCCAAGTGTTGAACGTATTTGGGTCCTTTCCCCTAAGCCACAGCTTGGTCTTATCTCGCTGAGAGAAGGGGAATAGCTTCAGACGGATCGCCTCAGTTGTGACACCATTTATGCGGAAGGTGTCACATTTCTCCAAGAAGCAGTCCAAATGTTCGATGGGGCTCTCCATGGGTGCCCCGAGAACGGATCCTGCTGAATCCACGTCACCAAGTACAGCTTGAGCTCGAAGCTCGATGCCGTAATAGCAGGATGACGGATGGCGGAGGTGGACTCGAGGGAAGGCATTGAGTACTCCAGCAGGGACTTGTGAGGTGGTCTCCCCCATGGCTTCCGGCTCTTCTCTTCTTCTCTTATCTGCGGCAAGACGCCTTAGGGTGGCGTTTATCTCATGATCAACAGGAATCAAGTCGTCTACACTCCTTGAACTCCTGCGCATGAAAAGCAACAAACACCCGTGAAGCAAAAGTGTGATAGAAACAGATAAAAATAGAAAATAAAAATAAGAAAAATAAAAATGAAAAAGAAGAATGCAAAAATTATCGCGAGATAGAGATGAGAGCTAGAGTCAAGGGTTCATGAGATCCTAAAATAACAAGCACGTTGCCTCCCCGGCAACGGTGCCATAAAGCTTGACGTCCCCACGTTGTGCGTGTCAGATGCATGCAATATATGGTAGGGGCGTGAGATTTAAATATTTATAACCGCAAGCGCACGGTGTTGTAGTGTGGCTTGGGGGTCAAACTCAGGGAGGCGATATTGTTCTTGTGTCAGAAAGGACCGGAATCACCACATGAGGGAGCTAGCCCGAATCGGTAGATCTGTTGTCACAGAAATAGAATGCGATGGATAAACAATATAAAGGGAAACCCGGGACTTCGGTTTCCACCCTATCGTGTGATTTTCATCTATACGGCCGACGGATGGGATAACGATCGGAATGAGGGTCTAGTGGTGAGACGTAGCCTCTATGAGTGATACCAGCGTCCCATGGGCCCGATATTCCGGTCGGTGCCCAGGATGATACACCCGACTTCCCAGGTTTGGTCAGTGGGCATTCCCATGTCCATTAACACTGACCGACTCCGGGAGCACTAGGCTCGCAACGATAACTCCCAGCATCTCATCCTGCCGCTCCCGCGCGCTAGGATTCGACGTCTACACTAAGGGCGTGAGCTATGACTAGGGAGTCAACCGCCAAGTTTATTCCCCCTTGGCCTAACGGTCAGAGGCGGTCATTTTCCCGCCGATGATAATGAAACATCCCGCGTAACCTATAGATTCCTAATCCCTATCGAGTTCCTAGTCCTATGGACGCATTAGGGAGAACCCACGAAGGGGTTTCCACCAAAATCCCAGATTTGGGAACTACTCACACATTTTAGGTAAAAAGCGATTTAAATGAAAATCGACCGTTAAAAACATAATCAGGCGATTGAAAAGTAGTAAGAGCAATGCAAATAAGATAATATCAAAGTTTGGTTAAGATCAGAACACTTACAAATAACAAAGAAACTACAGCCGTCACAAGAGAGAAAAAACAGCAAAAAATAACAACTCTCGTTTTCTGGAAACCTATAGCTTATATATATAGAAAACGACATCACCCGATCGGGTGAAGAATCACCCGATCAGGGGACCTGCTGCGAACTTCGGTAGCAATCTTCAAAATTTCACCCGGTCAGGCGACAAGGTCGGTTGGCGGAAGCTACTCGTCGTTTGGACCTTGAGCTCATCGGGTGAACCGATCCGTTGATAAATCAACCGATCGGTTGGAATTGTTGCCCAAAAAGATAGAGACTTCGGACGTTTTGGCACGGTTCACTGGCGGTCGGGGGAGCTCTTCGGGTCATCACTTTGAGGAAACGGCTACAGAAGAACCGATCGGGTGAAGATCACCCGATAGGTTGGATTTCAGCTCTAATTTCCCGAGAAGTTAGTCGGGTTGAACCGGTCGGTGACCCGGTCGGTTGATGCTCCCGTAGTTTCAGATGCTAGTCGGGTGGTGCACGCGTGCATCACCTGATCGGTTGGCATATCCAACCGATCGGGTGGGGGGGTGAAAGATGGAGATCTCCGTCGTTTGACCCCCTGGATCACGCGTGACTCCTCCCGTTGCTTCGTGGACTTATGATATCGTCGTTAAACATCCCCTACACTTGCAAACTCCTGCAAACACGAAAAAATACGGAGAAGTGAAAGAAAACAAGAAAATACGAGAAAACAGATACGAGACGGTGGAAAATAACGGAAAAACACAAAAGAAAACGTGCGTGAATATATGAAATATAAACGCAAGTCAGAGTCAACCGACAAGTTTATTCCCCCTTGGCCCAACGGTCAAAGGCGGTCTTTTTCCCGCCGATGACAATGAAACACCCCGCGTAACCGATAGATTCCTAATCCCTATCGATTTCCTAGTCCTATGGACGCATCAGGGAGAACCCACGAAGGGGTTTCCACCAAAATCTCAGATTTGGGAACTACTCACACATATTTGCTAAAAAGCAATCTAAATGAAAATCGACCGTTAAAAACATAATCAGATGATTGGAATGAAGTAATAGCAATGCAATTAAGATGATATCAAAGTTTGGTTAAGATCAAAACACTTACAAATAACAGAGAAATTGCAGCCGTCACAAGAGAGAACAACAGCAAAAAAATAACAACTACCGTTTCTAGAAACCTAGAGCTTCTATATATAGAAAACGACATCACCCGATCGGGTGAAGAATCACCCGATCGGGTGACCTACTGCGAACTTCGGCAGCAATCTTCAGAATTTCACCCGGTCAGGTGACACGGTCGGTTGGCAGAAGCTGCTCGTTGTTTGGATCTTGAGCTCATCAGGTGATCTGATCGGTTGATAAATCAACCGATCGGTTGGAATTGTTGCCCAAAAAGACAAAGACCTTGGATGTTTTGGCACGGTCTGCTGGTGGTCGGGTGAGCTCTCCGGGTCATCACTTCGAGGATACGGCTACAGATGAACCGATCGGGTGAAGATCACCCGATCGGTTGGATTCCAGCTCCAGTTTTCCATAGAGAACCGTCGGGTTGAACTGGCCTCCGACCCGATCGGTTGACACTCTCATCGCTTCAGCGGCTGTCTGGGTCGTGCACGCGTGCATCACCCGATCGGTTGGCGTATCCAACCGATCGAGTGGGGGGCTGAAAGATGGAGATCTTTGTCGTTTGACCCCCTGGATCACGCGTGACTCCTCCCGTTGCTCCGGGGACTTATGATATCATCGTTAAACATCCCCTACGCTGTCAAACTCCTGTAAACACGTAAAAACACAGAGAAGTGAAAGAAAACAAGAAAATACGAGAAAACGGATACGAGACGGCGGAAAATAACGGAAAAAAACAAAAGAAGATGTGCGTGAATATATGAAATATAAACGCACGTCAGATGCTCGGCCCACCTACCAGGCAATCGGAGACCAATCGGAGACCATGGATGCTTCGCCTACAAAGCGTATTCTAGGGCGTATTAGCCTCTTTTACGACCCAACCACTTGTAATCATTGTACTCTTGATTCCCCCTATACAAATTTTATTGTTGGGTGGATTTGACCTGCAACAGATATTATACAAAGAAAAGGGATAATTTTCAAGATTATCTTCCATCAAGTTGTCAAATGATTGAAGGACAACATATCAATGGACATATCCTCGAAGGCTGATCCATCGGTAGGTAGACTTGCGAGAAATATAACATCTCTCTGCTATGTTTCATTAAGAAGGTTGATGTTCATTCAATAACCATATCAAACGTGGAATAAGTCAACTATGCCTATGCATTGGTCTCTATAAGGACAGAGTAGATCACATATATGAGGATCCTTTGATGTTAGGAGTGGATTTAATATCATAACATGGTCTTTGAATAATGATGTTTAGCAGCTCCACTTATTGTTATAATACTTTTGCCTACCCTCCCATATAGTGCAATTCTTTAAAGGTGAAAGTTAGCTTATTGTTGAGTAAAGCCTTTTTTGTTCATTGAAGATTTTTTGCTCCTCTAGTTCTTACTCATCTAGGAAAAAGGAATACTCTTAAGTAACCATAATGATAGACACAAAGAAACCAGCAACCACATCAGTTACCTCCTTTTTTAACTTAATAAAATTTTGAAACCCCCTCGAATTTTTGCTTGTTTTAAAAAAAAAACCAGTGTAAATGTTGAAACTCTTAAAGCCCCCATTGAACTTTAATCATTGTAAGAAACCCCTAGTCAACGTTGACTAGATGAGTTTTTTTTAAATGAACAAAATACCAAAATTTCCATTTTCTTCTTCGTTTCTTCCTCAATGAACACATGAATTAAATCCATTATAGCACACAAAAAATAAAAGAAAAATAAAAATTAGAATATCATTCCGAGAATGCGTATGATTTTTTGGGTGATTTTTTCATGATGTTCTTAGTTATTTTTTGGTTGTTTTAAGGAACATCTCACATATATCTTCTCCTTCTCTTTCTTAGTTATAAAAACATTAAATAACTTCCTTGTAACAACCAAAAAACAAAAGATTTTTTTTAAAAAAAAGAAAGTGTTGTGGGAAGACCCTAGTCCTTTATTTATAATAGAGGGAAGATCGTATATGGATGAGATACAATGATATGATCTTATCCTGAGTTGATGGGATTTCCTCGTTAAAACCTTTGGCTATGGAAAACCATATGGGAAAAGGCCATAACAAAGGAAAAAGAGTACAAACTCCCTTTAACCCCCCAGATCTGTACAAGCCCTTAGGTTTTTAGATCTCTTAGGTACTTTTCATCACTCATATTTACAACATTTTTAAAATATACACAGATTACATATATCACCATCATTAAGCAGCAACTGAACCCAAAAACTCTGGTGAGGTGTGCTTTGTTTCGTCACCTCTGATGTGGTCTCCATAAAAGTGGAGTAAGCAAGTATCATGGTCTTCAGATTATGTAGTCAGCTCTAAAGGACCAGCCTCTGTCCTAGTCGTCACTGGGATGTGATGTACCACCAGGTGCACTCAATTACACCATTAGTTTGTTTCTGGAGTGGTGAGGATCTCGGAATGATAGGATGATGTTCCCTTCATAGTTTGCTTTGTAGATCTACAGTAGATGTCTGTTCCACCATGGGTACCCAGTCTGTGATTTCTCTTTATAGGGGTCGGGCCTGTAACCTACATTTGCATAAGCATGTAGGATAATACTTTATAATGTGTGCCCAAAACTATCGATCCTTGGAGGAAGGGCAGAAGATGCTCAACTCCGGTATAATGGCACTTTTTAGGTGCTTAACTATCTCTGGCAAGTGAATTTATGGCAACTGCTATATTGGGACATATGCAGTTAGCCAGGAGTGCATTGATTGCACTTAGATTAGGGACTTCAGGACCAAATATATCATCCCCCTCTTCCAGCAAACGGAAGGAGTGTTTTTGTACATCCATTGAGCGTACTACCATAGGTGTACTTATTGGATGACAATGGACCTTGTAATTTCTTCAACGCACTCAGGGCGGTTGAATTTTAATGTAACATGATTTTATCTTTTTAGATAAATCGGTAAGCTATGACTTAATTTATTTTGACTAGGTCTTTCATTTCATATTTGATCATCAGGCTTGAACAGATATTTCGGTTTTCTCTTCAAGAGATCCGATGAGATTTAAGTTGTTTACAACTATGATCTCAAATTCTGTTCTTTGCTCTTTATACAGATGCAAGGACAATCCTTACTTTGTCAAGTGATTATCCGTGTTGTACAATATTTATTATTCTTATTATTCTTCTTTAATAGAATAGACATCCCGAAGTCTATTCAGGCATTTACGGTAATGTGGAATTTACTTTATCAAGATATCCATAGAGGTATGATGTCACAACATCCAATAGCAGCATATTCAAAATTTCCTTTGCCAAATCGTAAGGTATTCAGAATATATAACTTAGGGAATCTGATGCATCATTTATATATGAGTCATGTTGATTTTGATTTGTTTATTCTCCAGTTTCATCGAAAATATCCTTAAGATATAGGTTGTACCTTATAGCATACGATTTTGTACTTATTTATTCTTATTTGTGCATCACTTATTTTTGCCCACAGTTTTGACACCGTTTAGTGTCTGGACTTCAGGTCCGAACACTACACGTTTCATAAGAGAGTCCAACCCATCTTTTATTGACTCGTTTCATATTTGGCTAATCTCTATGTTTGCATTTAAACAGAGTATGGAACAATATTATATAATTATTATCGTTTTCACGATGTATGTGGCAATATGATATGTGAATATAGTTCGATGATTGTGTTCTTTCTGTCCAACACCTCCCCAATACGTACTGTTACGACCTAAAGATCGTGGGAGTCCGACTCCCTCCCCGATCCGCTGACATACCTCATTGACTCACCCCTTTGCAAAGGGGCCGCCGTCCCGGGGGTCCGAGGCTACATGGGAATGGGCGCACCTCGCAGCGTCCCCCCTCCCGGTTGAGGCGTACAACCACAGTTGCTTGAACCGCCAAGGGCAGTGCGCCTGGGGAGCACCCAGACAGTGCCGCCTGGGATGCTGACAGAGGCATGTGCATACCCCTCCTTGCCAGCGGTCCACGACCCGTGACCGAAAAGGTGCGCGGCCGGGCCGGACAACCCCCTAGCAGGTCGACCCGGCGGGTCCCCACGAACCCCGCCACTGGGGATAGCATGGCCGGACCTTTAGTTCATCACGCACGACAAACAACCTAGTGTAAGGACACGACTGACACTAACGCCACCCGACCATCTGACAAAGCACCCCCTAGCCGCTGAGCCCCCTGACACTTATTGCTTTCGGCCCTGACACCCTGACAAAAGTGCCCCTGGCCGTTGCACCGTCTGACAAAAGCGGGGCAGACACTCATGTTCCTGACATCCTCGTCCGAAGCTTCTTCTGACAGTCGAGCCAGCTCAGCACGTCGAGTCAGCATGCCAGGTCAGCCCCACCTAATCATCTCCCATCAGGTATAAATACCCCCTCACTTCTTATGGTGAGGGGGTTGGCAAATTCTCTCTGAATCCATTATTCACACACGAGAGCAAAGGTCGTCCATATCTTTGTTCTCCCATATATAGCTCGTCACGTACGGTCGACACACCCTCAGTCCGACCTGCGTGCCTAGCACCCGCTTTAAGTCCATTTACTAACTTAGGTATCGGAGGGGCTAAGGGTTGGACCCCAACCTGGCCCTTCTGACGAGTTGCTCGTAGTGTAGGGTAGCTCGCCCCATGGCCGACATCCGCCTTCGGCTCCCGTCGCCCGATCCTCCTCCGCCGCGTCCGGTGAGATTTGACTCCGTGGCCTCCCCCGGCGGCAAGTTCAGCCTCTTTATCCCACTAATCACTTGTTAAATAGCCCATATAAATCCTCTTATCAATATAACCACCGTGCCCTTGGTTCCCCTCAATACAAATTCATTGTACTCGAGTTCCACCCCGCAACAATTGGTGCCGTCTGTGGGAACGAAGGGTCACACCCATGTTAGACTCCATGATGATCACTCGGAACCCTGACCACGGCAAGGATCCCGTGGGGCAGGAGCCACTCTCTCTACCAATCACCCCGGCGACCGACCCCCCTCCAGGGATAGGCGCCGAGACAGTCTAAACCTCGGCCCGTGCAATCCAGAAGAGCTTCGAGGCCGTTACTCAGGCGATGGGAGGCTACGCGACGGTGGGAGCGGAGCCATCACCCGGCCCCTCGGAGCCCCCGAACGTGAGACGGAATCTTCACCCTCAGTTCGAGGAGTAGGGGGAGACATGGGGCTCACCAAGGAGATTGTGGCCCAAGAGAAGCTCTTGGAAGAGGAAATGGAGGTCGCGCGGCTGTGGAGGCGCCGAGAGGAGGAGGCCACCGCGCAAATGCATGTGGACGAAGCAGCCGAGACCGCCCGACGGGCCTACCAGGATGAAGAAACTACCTGCCACCAGCTCCGCTTCATCATCGCAGAGCGCGAAAGGCTACGGAGGGAGAACGAAGGCAACCGGGAAATCCCGAAGGTGACGGCGATGGGCCGGCAGCTCGATGACGGGTGCGGCCCGCTGTTGGCCAGATCCCCGTCGGGAGGAGGGAGTCTGCCTCGCTAGCACCACTCCCCCGATCGCCAGCACGAGGAAGCCATTTGTCGACAACTATGCTTCCTCAACGTCGAGCGCGAAAGGCTCCTGTAGGAGAATCAGGAGCGGATGGAGGTCCGGGGGGAGGCGGTCGGAGGGAGATGGTATTGGGAGAACCGTAGCGCGCAACCTGTCGAATCCTCAACCCACGGAAGGAGTCCCCCCAGGCGACCGTCACGCTACTCCCCCGGGCAGGAGGACCGTCGGCAGCCGAGGCGTGACCCGAGCCAGACCCTTGAATGGCGGAGGGGGGATACGCCCGAGCGCCCTGCCTACCCGGAGGAGGCCCCACCGCTGGAGCGGTGGATCACGTCCGCCCCGAGGCAAGTAAGGTTCAAACCCCCCACCTCGCCACCTACAACGGGAGAGGCGACCCCCTCACGCACGTGCAACAATACCGGGGGGCGATGGAGGCGTAGGATGTGGATGAGGCGCTCCTGTGCCGGCATTTCATACAAAGTCTGAGGGACACGGCGTTGGATTGGTACTTCGGCCTACCCGCAAGATCCATTGGGAACTTTGGCGAGCTGTCCCACGAGTTCTGCCAAGAGTTTCGGGCCGACCGGACGAAGAAGAAGCCCTTGGACTATCTCAGTACGATAGTCCAAGGGGAAGGGGAGACGACGGGAAGATACCTGCGTCGCTTTCAGGAGGAGAGACAGGTGGTGGTAACCTGCGGCAACGAGGTACTCATGATGGGCTTCAAGATGGGATTGTGGACTCGGAGCCTCCACAAATCCCTGCTCCGAGATCTGTCGGCCGACTATGAGGCGCTGGTTGCTATGGCGGAGAGGCATGCATTGGCCGAAGAGACTCTCGGCACAAAGGCCCTATTTCCCCCGGCGAAGCCGCTCCAAGGCGAGCCCCGGTCACACCCTCGGCCAAGGCAAGAAGAAGGGCATCGAGGGCGTGACCAGTTGGCCCAACCAAGGTGCGAATCGACGGGGCGACGCCCGCAAGATCGCCCTGGCCCGGCCCGAGAGTTCACCCTGGCCCAAGGGCCCACCCGAGTCATCCCGAGACAAGAAGGCCCCCTACGGGTGCATTACACGCATCTCAATGCCCCCTGATAGAGGTGATGGCCGCGACGACGAGAGCCAGACTGCTGCCGGAGCCGCCTCAGGAAATGAAGTCGGATCCGGCCCGGAGAGATTTCCGAAAATATTACCGATACCACCGGGACCACGGCCATGGCACCGATGACTGCTTCACCCTCAAAAGGAAAATCGAGCGGCTGATCCAGGCGGGCCATTTAGGGGGCTTCGTCGGGGGCAGGAGACCAGACTGAGAGGAGGGGAACCATCGAAGGGCACGAAGAGCAGACCCTCCAATGCATGGCGAGCGAGAAGAACCTCTCCCCCCGAAACAGGTCATGCACATAAACATGATATGTGGCGGGACATCCTCCGGAGGAGTGTCATCGTCAAGCAAAAAGGCGTACGCAAGGCAAGTGATGACGGCGGGTTTCGGAGGGGATCCGAGGGGGAGAGGGATAACCTACCCTCCCATTACTTTTAGCGACGAGGATCTAGAGGGAGTCGAGCTGTCCCACGATGATGCCATCGTCATCGAGGCCCAAATAGGGACGACCATCGTCAGCCGCCTCCTGATTGACACAGGGAGCTCTTGCGACATTCTGTTTATGTCCACAATCGAAAAGATGGGGTTAAGGCCGACGGAACTGAGACCCTGCACCGGGCCCCTCGTCGGCTTCACCGGTCACTCGACCCCTATTGTAGGAGTGATCACCTTGCCAATAACTCTCGGAGAAGAACCGCAGGTCGTCACCCGAATGACTCTGTTCGTTGTGGTCAACATTGCGTCGGCGTACAACGGGATCATAGGACGACCCTACATGGCGGCCATCGGAGCGCTCCCCAGCCTGCACCACCAGATGGTCAAGTTCCAACCCCCCCGAGGGGTTGGGTCAGTGTGGGGAAGCCCGAAGCTGTCCAGGATCTGCTACGTGGGATCGACCAAACACAAGGGTCCAGAGCGAAACCTGGTGGTCGACCTACCCGGGGGGAGGGATGACTCCTGCCATCAAAAGCCGGCTCCTGCTGACGGCACCGCAGAAGAGGACAAGACCTGTCACGCCCGTCTCGGCCCCGCTTGACGAGGGCGAGCTAATCCCTCCGAAGAGCGCGGAACGCCAGTCGTGATGTAGTCGGAAACTGTAGGTCTCGAATGAAATATCCGTTTCCCTTTTCCACCTGAAAAATTTCAGCCCAAAAAACGCAAGACTCCGGGGCAGGACCAATCCTCGCCACCCAAACCGGAGAGGGGCACGGGCCGAGCTACGCGCTCGCTCCCCCACTAAAGAAGACATCCGGGTCAAGCTTACGGAGCTTAGCCACCCAAACCAGAGCGCCATATGCGGGATAGGCGACAGCCCAATACACGTCCGACTATAGAGGCTGCGGGGAGGCGACGGCCCAATACCCGCCCTCTCAAAGACTCCGGGGCAGGACCAATCCTCGCCACCCAAACAGGAGAGGGGCACGGGCCGAGCTACGTGCTCGCTCCCCCCCACTAAAGAAGACCTCCGGGGCAAGCTTACGGAGCTTAGCCACCCAAACCGGAGCACCATATGTGGGGTAGGCGACGGCCCAATACCAGTCCGACTATAGAGGCCGCGGGGAGGCGACGGCCCAATACCCGCCCTCTCAAAGACTCCGGGGCAGGACCAATCCTCACCACCCAAATCGAAGAGGGGCACGGGCCGAGCTACGCGCTTGCTCCCCACCACTAAAGAAGACCTCCGGGGCAATCTTACGGAGTTTAGCCACCCAAACCAGAGTGCCATATGCGGGGTAGGCGACGGCCCAATACCCATCCGACTATAGAGGCTATGGGGAGGCGACGGTCCAATACCTGCCCTCTCAAAGACTCCAGGGCAGGTCCAATCCTCGCCACCCAAACCGGAGAGAGGCACGGACTGAGCTACGCGCTCACTCCCCCCACTAAAGAAGACCTCCGGGGCAAGCTTACGGAGCTTAGCCACCCAAACCGGAGCGCCATATGCGGGGTATGCGACGGCCCAATACCCGTCCGACTATAGAGGCCGCGGGGAGGCGACGGCCCAATACCCGCCCTCTCAAAGACTCCGGGGCAGGACCAATCCTCGCCACCCAAACAGGAGAGGGGCACGGGCCGAGATACGCGCTCGCTCCCCCCCACTAAAGAAGACCTCCAGGGCAAGCTTACGGAGCTTAGCCACCCAAACCGGAGCACCATATGTGGGGTAGGCGACGGCCCAATACCCGTCCGACTATAGAGGCTGCTGGGAGGCGACGGCCCAATACCCACCCTCTCAAAGACTCCGGGGCAGGACTAATCCTCGCCACCCAAACCAGAGAGGGGCACAGGCCGAGCTACGTGCTCGCTCCCCCCACTAAAGAAGACCTCCAGGGCAAGCTTACGGAGCTTAGCCACCCAAACCGGAGCGCCATATGCGGGGTAGGCAACGGCCCAATACCCGTCCGACTATAGAGGCTATGGGGAGGCGACGGCGCAATACCCATCCTCTCAAAGCCTCCAGGGCAGGACCAATCCTCGCCACCCAAACCGGAGAGGGACACGGGCCAAGCTGCACGCTCGCTCCCCCCACTAAAGAAGACCTCCGGTACAAGCTTACAGAGCTTAGCCACCCAAACCGGAGCACCATATGTGGGGTAGGCGACGGTGCAATACCCGTCTGACTATAGAGGCTACGGGAAGGCGACGGCCCAATACCCGCCCTTTCAAAGACTCCGGGGCAGGACCAATCCTCGCCACCCAAACCGGAGAGGGGCACGGGCCGAGCTACGCGCTCGCTCCCCCCCACTAAAGAAGATCTTTGGGGCAAGCTTACAGAGCTTAGCCACCCAAACCGGAGTGCCATATGCAGGGTAGGCGACGGTCCAATACCCGTTCGACTATAGAGGCTACGGGGAGGCGACGGCGCAATACCCGCCCTCTCAAAGCCTCCAGGGTAGGACCAATCCTCGCCACCTAAACTGAAGAGGGACACGGGCCGAGCTGCACGCTCGCTCCCCCCCACTAAAGAAGACCTCCAGGGCAAGCTTATGGAGCTTAGCCACCCAAACCGAAGCGCCATATGCGGGGTGGGTGACGGCCCAATACCCGGCCGACTATAAAGGTGGCAAGGGCCTGGCTACCCACCCTCCCAAAGCGGGCCTGCGATCCATCTTCTCAAACATCATGAAACAAATCAGGGCTCGCGGATTGTGGAAACCCTTACGCAGGGCCATCACTGATGAGCAACAACTGACACCAATAAAGCCGACAACCGAAATGACCCGTCAAACCAAAAAGACGCTCGGGGCAAGCGCCACTGATAACAACACGCCCGTTGAAAAACAGGAGTTGATGAGTCACATCGGGTGCCACCCGTCAGGAGCAGTTTCCAAGGGACACGACTCCAAGCTGGCTCCAGCTCATCGCGTTAAGGGGAGGGGGAAGGCTAAAGATACACCATTATAAATACCCCCCTCAGCCCCTTCAAAGGGAGGGGACGAAAGAGATAATTTAAGGGAAGGCCAATCCCTCCGCCACACTCTCCCCCAGGAAGGTGCGGAAAATGCGAGGAACCCCAACTGCTCTGGTAGGCAGTCTCCCCCGACACGATGACCCCCGATAGGTTACTCCTCTTACACGAGGGGCACCCTGCCCGCAGCTCCCCGCCTTTCCTTAGACAACTTAAGGCACTGAAACTGGAGCTCCAATGGCATACCGTGCCCCTCGTACATCAGTAGCGCCCCGCCTTCCACCCCTCGACTTCTCCTGGACCACATACGCCAGGGAGAGGTACGGATCGGTGGCAGACCACCCATTCCAACACCCGTCATACGGCGACTCCAGCCGACAGGAGGGACAAGGCCCCGCGGGATAGAGCAACCACCAAGGACTCCCTCTTCCCCCAATTCTGGAACGAGGGATAAAGCAGCTGCAACCGCCCCCGACGTCGACACGTCCCTCTCCACCTCTCCCGGGTGTGGACCCTCTGAAGTGACCTTGCACCCCTTCAGGGGCACGACGACGGAGAGGGACGCCCCAAATGAAGCGAGGACGTCCACCTAACTAGAACGGCTTGACATTTTGCCTACGGGCCTATCCTGTTTATTAAATTTTGTTAAAAGCTAATGAAAAGACTGCTCCCAGTAGACCACTAGCAATAACTTTGGTGCACTCAGGCATGGGAATAACCCCCGAAAAGAGGGGGGACGAGCTCTATGCCGCGCATCCCACTGCCCCCGCCACCATGGAGCGGGTGGGGAAAAAGACAGTCTAACCGGCTGAAAACATTCTCGGGCGCACTACCCTAAATAAAGGGAATATACGTAGCTCGACCAATGCCGGGCTAGAGACAGCAATACCAAAGCATAACCAAGAAAGGAAATCTCCACACACTCAAAGTCTGAAGATTGTAAAAAAGTACCGGTATCAACCCCACAAAACTTTACTTTATTTCTTTCTTTCTTAACACCTATACAAAACTACTCGGTTACATTCCCCGCGCCGACGACGCATCCGCCAGTCGCGACATCCTTCCCGTCCCCTTCGGGGGAATCCCCCCCGGTCTCTGCCTCGATGTCCTCCCCTCCCTCGTCGGTCTCTGCCTCGATGTCCTCCCCTCCCTCGCCGGTCTCTGCCTCGACGTCCTCACCTCCCTCGCCGATCACCCTCTCGTCGTCCCCCTCCTCCTCGTCGCTGTAAGCTGTGAGTCCATCGAGGTCGAGCTCAACTGGCGGGAACAGGTCTGTCACCCTCTTCTTTATCCGGACCAAGCATGCCTCCCACCCCTCCGTACGGCCTGTCTCCATGCACTGGGACATCGCATCTGCGAGGGAGGGGATGACGGTCGTGTCCTGGTACGAGCAAAATTTCTCGACCTTGCGTGTCAACTCCTCCTCGGCGGCCTTTGCATGACCCACCAGATCCACTGCACGCGCTTCCTCCCTCCTAAGGGCCTCCTCCAGCTCCTTCGACCTCTATCTAGCCGTGGTCGCCTGCACCTCATGATCGGCCAGGACTACCTTCAGACGCTCTACCTCCGCCTCATACTGGCCGCACCGCTCGCTCTCCTTCGCCATTCCCTCACCAGCACTCTTACGAAAGGCGACGAACTCGGCCGCCACTCTAGCTATGGCACCCTCGGCCTTATGTATGGCCGGCACGTGCCTCATCACTCCAAGCATCAAATTGATGGCCTGCACAAAAAAACGGAACCTATTTAGGGTGTTCAATAAAATCCCTGGGTAAACAACACCCGGCTTACAAAACCTACCTGGACGTCGTGCAACACTGCGGTTCTGCACAGACCCTCGGGCTCCATCACCTCCAGCGCCACCCTATCGCAGGACAAGAAAATATTCTCCGCCAGCCTCGTCGCCACGCCACCATCCTCGAACACGGACTCATCATCCTTCACCTTGAACGACGCCCGATGAAGAGCTTCGTCAGGATAACCCTCGACTTCGGTCCTATTAGCCTTAAAACGGATAAGCGTGGCCTCACAGCTGGGTTCGACGGCCCTCTCCAGACCGAACAACGGACAACCGTAGGTCCCAGCTGGCTGACTCGGCCGGGCCGCCTGACGTCTCGGCCCTCCCCGGCTGATCGGTAACGACCACCCCCTCCACTTCAGCAGGTACCCGGGGGCTAGATGACTATGTCCCGGGGGCCTCCACCCCTTCACCAGTCGAACCTTCGTCCCCGCCCTCCAGGTCGATGACGGGGGTTGTGATCCCCTCCCTGGACCCGCCCCCCTACTGACCAGTTTTCCCCCGCCCCGGAGCATCAGGAACAGACGACCTCGCAGGCAGCTTGCTCCTCTTCGTGGACGCTTGCCCCCTCGTCGAACTCCCCACCATGCCTTCCTCTCGCAACCTCTTGGGGACCGTTCTCTTCGACGTTCGCCCCGCCTGCTCCGCAGCTCGTTTCATCATCTCCTCTAGGGACAAACTCATTGTGCGACTTGCCAAAGAAAGAAAGTTCAGGGTAAGCACTTCAGATGCCCTAAAACCAAAATCTATTGTACCATCGGGCCAGATGTTTAACGCTATCATCTCAGCCCGGGCGAGCATCTGGTAATCTCGACCCTCCACCGGTATCGCCATCAGAAACTGTGCCACCAATTTCTCCTCGTCCCCCAAATCAACCCCCTCCTTCGCCTCGGGATTCAGCTCCACCCAATCAGATCTCATCAGCACATCCTCCGACACACTGACAAACACATACTTCTTGCGCCACCCCTTAATCTTCTCGGGCAACCCCCTAATGAGCGGATGGCTCCTCTTCGCGGAGAGATAATAGCAGGACCCCAACCTCTTCACCGTGAAGAAATAGCGAAATAAAGACAGCGAGGGGTGAACCTGGTTGCTCACGCACAGCACAAGGAAACCCATAACAACACTAATGGCATTGGGCATCAGACGATACAAGGGCAGCCACAGGAAATTCAACACGTCTAACACGAACGGGTGGGGGGGAAATGCAACCCTTGCTCTAAGGAGGAAACATACACTCCCACCTCGCGGTCGCCCGTGAAACATACCCTCTCTTGTGCGTCCGGTTCATGAACAGAATACGGTGGCCTGACATACATCTCGAAGATCTCCGCGATGGACTTCTACAGCACCGACTTCACGCCCGCAATCTCGAGTGGCACCTCCCCAGTTTCTGTGGCAGAGCTCCCTTCCCCAACCGCCGTCAACCCCTGACCACGAAATGAAGAGACATCGATAAAACAGACCTCTTACCTAAAGGGATCCGACGACTCGGACGGCTACGCTACGTCGGCGACCGCTACCACGAGGACGACTCCAGCAAGGAAAATGAAATCTCTGACACACTCCAGCCGCTTGCAAAACCTTCGCCCAACAATCAGCTTTGCTTTGCTCCCCCCAGAGATCTTTTTACGCGACTACGCAAAGCATCGTGACCGTCGACCTTGCGACACGTGTCATCAATCTGTTCCCCCTCCCGCGTCGATCCACATGGTCTGACGCTTCGCGTAATGGCAGCCGTCACTTCTGCCACGTGTCAACCTTGAAGTGGTCGGGTCGCTTCGATTCCTGCCTGCCGTCAAATCGCCAGGATTACGTCTAGTCATGCGACCGCCAACAGGCCCCTTCGATTCCCGCCCAAATACCGGTGAAATGATTACCCCCATTCGAAACTACTCCACCCTTAGCCTCTTCTTTCTATCCTCCGCTCGTACCAAGGATGAGTCCGGCCTCCGTTGGGGCGGCCGAAAAAAGAATGTGCCACTTAATCAATTTCAGATTTGGGTTTTCAACGCTTCGTAAACGATCGTACGGCCTAAGCCACCTCGCCCCACCTCTGCAATCCACCAAGAATCACACTCAGTTTCCCAACAAACCCCTGGTAAACGTGGTACATCTCAACTTCCCTCTCCCGACGACCCTAACGTCCTCGGCATAGCGAAGTTGGGGGCAGTGACGTCCGTTACAAAACTAATGTTCTACTGACACAACAAGGAAGAAGTCAGTCTGACACAAGACCAATACGATGCATTTATCCAAATAGCAAAGCTATACATTGAACCTTCCGCACACTACAACAAGACATTGGTTATAACCCTCACACAATAAGATACAGGATTCCCCAAACCCACTTTCTCAGCGACGTCGCCTCTTAGCCGACTGAGCCCTCACATCTCTTGCCACCTGGCGAACTCCCGCATCCCTTACCTCTGCAACATCGGCACAACATGCTCATCATGGTAGAGGCAGATAGCGGCCTCGATCACTTCGCCTTCAACTTCCTGCTTTTCCTCCAGTCGCCGCATCACGCTACCCTTCTCCCTCTTCTCCACCTCAAGGGCCTCCTTTAGGCCAGCTATTTGCTGCCTCTGTAACGCGATCACCGCCTCCTTGCTATCCAATTCTGCAGCGTGTGTCGACCGGATGTCATCCCTCTCCCGCGTCACTTCTAGGAGGCGATGCTCGACCGTCGCTTTTGACGAATCAAAGTAGGCGGCCCGCCCCTTTTCTACCTCACAGGCCATCCTAACCTTCTCCAGCTCCGCTTCCGTGTCCCTTAGCTTCAACTTGACCTCGCCGAGGTTCGCCCTCGCTACCTCAAGAGACGCTCTGGTGGCGGCCATAGGAGTGCGACCCCGCAGGGCTACCAGGTCCGTAACCATATACAAAAGACCCGAATTAGCTGGACACGAATAAAGAAAGACTAAGGGCGAGACGAGAGAACCGGCTTACCTGCACGACGTGCCATACAGCAGAGCCGCACAACCGTTCCGCCCCTACGCGAGTCAAGGATTCACGATCGCGCGGTAACACGCAATACTCGACGAGGCACGCTGCCACACCGGCGTCATCGAATACCGACTCATCACAGCCTACTCGAAAAGGGAACTTATGGAGACGGTTATCTGGATACGTCTCGACTTCCTCTCGAGTCCTCTTAAAACGAAAGAGGGAACCCTCACAACTCGGGCTCATCGACCTCCCCATATCCCACGAAGGGATCCCGTATGGCCATTTCCGATACCCCCGGCGGGACGGAGGGACCTGCCTCCTGTGCGGACGAGCCCGCAGGAAGATAATCGCCGGGCCCATCGACAGAGATACCTGATTCGGCCACCCTCCATCCCGGATGCACCATCTCCCCACTGGAGACCCCCGCCTCCCCGTTCCCGGGATCCTACTTCGTGCGCCACCCCCTTGCCTTTTTCGCAAGGATCAGTGTCCTCCGCGACGGGGACTCCGGCCGATCCCGACACTTCCTCCGGCCCTCGCATCACGTCTCCCCCTACGAAGGAAAAAGAGAGCAGGGTAAGCCTAGCTAAAGGTTTACCAAATGTCAAAGATACCTAGGGACCAAAAGTACTGGGTGAGCCGACTGCTCCGCGTCAAACTCACTAGCTGACGGTACGCCTCGGGCAGTTCCATCAGAATCTGAGCGTTTGCTAGATCTTCCCCAGTCAGCTCCACCCTTTCATTCACTAGAGGATTCCGCGCCCCCCAGTTCGATATCAACACCACGTCGCTTGGCATCATCACGAAAGTGAACTCCCTCATCCATTCGTCGACATCGTCGGGCACCCCGCGGATAAGTTCTCGTCCTCTCCTAGCACAAACACAGTGATACATTCCCCTCTTTCGGACTACGAAGAAATACTAGAACAATGCCAGTGAGGGACTCAAGGAGTAGGCAAGACACAAGACGACAAACCCCACCAACAAGCCCCAGGAACGGGGCGCTAAGGCAAATATCGGCAACTCCAGGAAATTCAATAGATAAAGCAAATACGGGTGGATCGAGAAACGGAGCCCCAACTCGAATGACCGGACATAAACCCCAACCTCATTATCTCCAGGTGAACACACCGTTTCCTCTGACCCGAGGACCCGTACCTCATAGGGTAGTCGCACAAACCACACTCGTATCTCCCTGATGTTAATCCTGTCCAACCTACATTGGAGGGATCCAATCGCTCTCGGGACAACGGTGCGCCATGACCCCCTCTCCCTAGACCGTCGCACCCCCCGCGGAAACGCCCCCTCTTCCACCAGCTCCTCCTCCCCCACTCGGCTACCGCTTCCGACCTCGAAACGAGAAGCCATCCGTCAGAAAGTAAATAAATTATTATTATTACCTAGCTGATCCGTCAAATCGGGAAGACTTTTGGAAGAAGATAACCGGCGACGGAAGTCGCAACTAAGCCAGCAAGCGATGGACAGAAGTATTGAACACTGGAGAAGAATCGAAGATGGAAGAAAACCCCGCCGACCGCCTTCCAACCCTTTTTATTTATAAAGTGGGCCACCGGGTCATCACGACCATCGGTCCTCTACCACGCGGCACCCATCGGAATGTCCTTAACGCCTCGACTGGCATGAGAGTCACCTCATCCACGCGTCACAGATCCAATCGTGGAGACGCTTCGTTTTTCTACCATCCTTTCGAATCGTAATAATGACCAGTAGGGCGGGAGTTCTAAAGCTAACGCCGCCACCCCCGGGCATGGGCCGGGATCCTTGCCGACGGTTCGGAACGTCGGAGATAGTTCGCCCTCCGAGCCGAGTCGGGCTCCCGCCTCAGGCTCGAAGGCTGGGGGCAATTGTTACGACCTAAAGATCATGGGAGTCCGACTCCCTCCCCGATCCGCTGACATACCTCATTGACTCACCCCTTTGCAACGGGGCCGCCGTCCCGGGGGTCCGAGGCTACATGGGAATGGGCACACCTCGCAGCGCCCCCCTCCTGGCCGAGGCGTACAACCACAGTTGCTCGGCCCGCCAAGGGCATTGCGCCTGGGGAGCACCCAGACAGTGCCACCTGGGATGCTGACAGAGGCATGTGCATACCCCTCCTTGCCAGCGGTCCACGACCCGCGACCGAAAAGGTGCGCGGTCGGGCCGGATAACCCCCGAGCAGGTCGACCCGGCGGGTCCCCACGAACCCCGCCACCGGGGATAGCAAGGCCGGACCTTTAGTTCATCACGCACGACAAACAACCTAGTGTAAGGACACGACTGACACTAACGCCGCCCGACCATCTGACAAAGTACCCCTTGGCTGCTGAGCCCCCTGACACTTAATGCTTTCGGCCCTGACACCCTGACAAAAGTGCCCCTGGCCGTTGCGACGTCTGACAAAAGCGGGGCAGACACTCCTGTTCCTGACATCCTCATCCGAAGCTTCCGCTGACAGCCGAGCCAGCTCAGCACGTCGAGTTAGCATGCCAGGTCAGCCCCACCTAATCATCTCCCATTAGGTATAAATACCCCCTCACTTCTTACGGTGAGGGGGTTGGCAAATTCTCTCTGAATCCATTATTCATACACGAGAGCAAAGGTCATCCATATCTTTGTTCTCCCACATATAGCTCGTCACGTACGGTCGACACACCCTCAGTCCGACCCGCGTGCCTAGCCCCCGCTTTAAGTCCAGTTACTAACTTAGGCATCGGATGGGCTAAGGGTTGGACCCCAACCCGGCCCTTCTGACGAGTTGCTCGTGGTGCAGGGTAGCTCGCCCCTTGGCCGACATCCGCCTTCGGCTCCCGCCGCCCGATCCTCCTCCGTCGCGTCCGGTGAGATTTGACTCTGTGGCCTCCCCCGGCGGCAAGTTCAGCCTATTCACCCCACTAATCACTTGTTAAATAGCCCATCTAAATCCTCTTATCAATATAACCACCGTGCCCTTGGTTCCCCTCAATACAAATTCATTGTACGCGAGTTCCACCCCGCAACACGTACAACATTTACTTTCATTTTAGTTTTTCCCGGTATTTCCTCTGTAGTGGATTCTAGAAAGGATGAGGGTATGGACATGCGGTGATTATCCTGTGGTAGCATTGTCTCATGGTCTCCAAGAGTTTTTCTTTTTCTTCGATTTTTGTTCTTGGAACCTGGTGGTCTACCTCTTTTCTGTTGAGGCACACCCACTTCTGCTACTGGTGGATTGCATCCATTCTTGGAGATGTCAGTCCTAGTTGGAGTGTTTGCTGTAGGGATGTATGATTTGACAATCTTCTGGTTTTAAGTAAATGAGTCCGGTAACTGTTTATTTGTAGGATCTTCAGGATCACATCTTTACATTTCTTTGTTACCAGATATAATGGGGTTAATAATTTTGTATCGCACGATATTATTTGTATACCTCCATATTTTTCAGTATCTGGGTCCAATTTGGGGAAATTTTTCACATCAAATTCATAGTCGTCAAGGCGTGCCTTAAATGCGTCCCCTATTTGGGGTTCTAGGTATATTGTTGAGGGTGAGTCAACCCCTACATAGATACCTAGTCGACGATGAGGACCCTATTTTTGTCCTCTACGATGGTGCTATGGGGATATAAACTTCGCAATCGAAATTCTCAAGTGAGAAATGTTCGGTGGTATTCCATATGCAATTTGCATTGGAGAGAGACTCTGACATCCAGAGGGTCTAATATTTATATTTATTTTTTATTAACGATGCATCAACTGGGATTTCATGGACGTGTAATCCATTGGAGTCTTTTTATTAATGACTCTTTCAACCCATTTTGGATATGAACATGTGGCACATGAGGTCCAATTTCTATCACAGTTGCTAGGTAGTATTTTTGAAATAACCGGGAGATAAATTCCCCAGCATTAAATAGACGTATTTACTTTATTTGGTTATCTATAAAATGTGCCCACAGCAATATTATTTGTTCCAATAGCTTTGGAAAAGCTAGATTGCGGGTCGATAGTAGATACAGATACGAATATTTTGAGTATGCATCTATCTGTACCATAAAGTACCAAAATGGCCCACTGAGGGTAGTGGATTTGTCCACATATATCTCCATGTATTCTTTCGAGGAAGCATGGAGATTTTTTTGTCAACTTTTGATAGAGATGGCCTTGGGATTAGTTTTCACTTAGGGGATGCAAGGGATTTCTCCCTTTTTAAAGAATCTTCCGATTTTTCATGTCATGCCCATAGGATGGGGATAAGATGTTGTGCATCATAACCGATCCAGAGTGGCCAAATCTATCATGCCAAAGTAAAAACTTGGTTGATATCGGGCATTTTAGGTGCTCTGTCAAATTAGCTTCTTCTTCTCTGAAACTTTGTATGATAGATGCCTGGTGAAAGGCTCTCAAAACGTTTAGTATGGATTTTACATCTTTTTCTTTAGACGTTACATATAGATATTATTTTTCGTTCTCATTTGTAGTTATAAGTGGAATCCTTTTAAACGGATGTCCTTGAAACTTAAAAAGTTTCTTTTTGAATTCTGAGAGAATAATGCATCCTTTATTTTTAAGTTCGGTGTTAGTTGGAAGCATGATGTGCTCCGGATTTAACTTCGGAAACTTACCGCAAGTGCATGTTGTAAATGCTTTGTAGTATATAAAAATGTCGAACCCATAGGGAGGCAGATGCGTATATAGTCTTAGCTCTATTCAAAGTTTCAAAACAATGCTAGTTTGGCTTACTCATAAAGATTGTCACGAATGGTTACTATCTCAATTAACAATAGAATAAAAACTAGGTCAATAGGATTCACCACTAGGATTGTTGGATGTCATTGCCAGATTACAATTTCTATGTTGAATTGGATTTATTTGGTGAGATTGTCACATCTAAAACGTAGAACTCATGGCCAACTACCATTGTGCCACTTGTCTAACGTATCCCATGCTTAGCCCCGCCACCGTGGAAGGTCTTACACATGATCTGTGCATTACAAACGAAAATTATTCTCATTCTCTACTCATGCCACTGCCATGGGTAAGAGCTTCGATCTGTGTTTTGTTGGCTCTCATTGATGCTACTACCATAGATCATCAATTAGTGATATAGGACGCTGGTGGAAACCATCAAAATGCATGCCACTACCGTGGACCACGAACTCTAATTGAATTCACTAACGTGCCTAATTATGTTCATAGGATACCCGTCCAAGATGTGTGCCACTACCGTAGATCACAAAACCTATATGAGATCTCCTACAAACTTAGCTAGATCAACCAAAACACATATATTTTAAACCAAAACAACGTAAAAATCCTAACTTTGCATCTAAATCCTAAGATCCTAGGGCTAATTCATTAGCCCTAGAAACGACTCCTCATAATTCATAGCGATATCAAAAAAGCGTTTAGAATTGCAACAGAAATCATGATCGCAATGAAAGACATCGAAATAAGCATAGAGAGATGATAGATCATTACCAAAGCACGGAAGACGAACAAACAATTGCAGAGAAATAAGATCAAGAGATTCCAAGTAAATTGCAATAATAAAACTATCAATTTTGTCTTCAAAACAATAGCGACGGCTCAAAACTCTATAAGAAAACTAAGAACTTCTAATATAAAATATCTTAATAGCCTCCTCTAAAACTAGGGTAAAAGAGTGCTTACATACAATGGGGATGGACCCCAAAAAAATCTGGAGAAAGGGCTTCTTGGGCCCCCAATTAGTTGGGCTGCGGTGCCATACTCGGTAGAGTAGTGACACCGCTCGGTCGAGTGAGGATACGGGCTGTCTCTTCTCCTTTCTTGGTTCATCTTCAGATACGAGCAGCTCGGTCGACTGATCGCAGTGCTTGGTCGAGTCACTGAGGGTTGCTTTGTTAAGCTCAAAGTGCTGCTCTGTAATTGATTCTGCTCGGCTGAGTAGTTGCAGTACTCGATCGAGTCACTGATATACTCGATTGAGCTACTGTAAGTTGGAGAGCGTTCAAAATATTCGTTCTGTTTTGTTTCAGCTCGACTGAGCGGCTGCAATGCTCGGTCAAGTCACCTATGCACTCTCCTTCTTTGATTAGGAATGTGAATTGAGTTGTAGCTAGCCGAGATGGTCCGATCGAGTAGATTTTCTACTCGATCGAGTGATACGTGCACATAAGCTGGAGCTCTTCTTTGGTGTTGAAGGTCAGCTCTACAGAGTACTGAGCAGCTCGGTCGAGTGGTCGGAGAAAAATAGTAAGCTTTACTCTTGAGCACTTCCCTTCTCATCCTTCTTCTCCTCTCTTCTCCTTATCAAATCTTCTTCTCCACCTCGTTGAACACTTACTGAACCTCGCCATAGATACTCCGAATAGCTTGGATGTGTCCATACGATATAGTTGCTCCAAATCGCTCCAAAGTTTCAGAAAATCCACAATTCTATAAGAAAATCGAATATATCGTGAAAAGAGCAATAATATATATATAAGTGAACTTTGGATGGCAAAAATTCAATGAAAACATGCAACAAAAACATGGAAATTATGGATACATCAAAATCCCCCAAGCTAACCTCTTACTCGTCCTCAAGGAAAACGAATACGAAGCTCGCCAGGAGTAAAAATAAGAAAAACGAAAAAGGAGTTCAAGGAAGAGAGGGTCACTAGATTATTGATCGTCCTGGAACAAACACCTAGAACTCACCTAGCAATGGCACGAATGCCAAGTGCTAAATGTATCCCAAATGCGAATCCCCGGCACTTTATGCAAGTGTATGTTGTCAAGTAATAGTATAAAAGATATCGATCCCACAGGGAAGGTATGAATGTTATTGTCTTGGGTTATTTTAAATCTCAGAATATAGGTAGCACTCGGTTTTGAAAGGTTGTTTGTTTGGATTGTGAACAATTAATAAAGACTAGGGCTTTAGGACTTACCACTAGGATCGTCGGACGTCGATGCTTGGTTAGGACTCTTACGTTGCATTGGTTTTACAGGGATTGTCGCATCCAAGATGTGGAATTCATTGTTCTAAGCACCGTGAATCTAACGTATCGCATTAACATGTAGGGGCACATGACACGTGTATTAAGAATCAACAATATTCATGCCACTCTCGTGGACGGAATGATCTCGGCTCATGCCACTCTTGTGGATTAGAGCATCGATGTGTTTTGGTGGCTCTCATTGACGCAATGGTGGTAGCCATCAATTAGCAATATAGTTTATTGGTGGATCCGATCAAGACACGAGTCGGGCATGGTCACGAGTCCCAATTGAATTCACTGACTCCCTAATTAAGCCTATATGATACTCCTTAAGCCAATCGATTCCACCGACCGCGGGCACGATCCCAGTATGAGTTCTCCTACAAACTTTGCAAGATCAACCAAAATACTTCCCTTTTATTCCAACACAACCTAAAAATCCTAACTTTGCATCTCAATCCTAAAATCCATGGGCTAATCCATTAGCCCTAGATGGAACTACTCACGCATCATAGAAATAACAACAAGATATTCAATAGATGCAATGGAATTCATCATGGCAATGGAAAACATTAAAAAGCAATAGAAAGTGTAGAGAATTGTTACTAACATGTCGAGAAGCAATAATAATCCAAAGAGAATTACGAAGACATGATTCCTTGCGCAAACCAATAGTAAAAATATAAGCTTTGCTTCATACAAAATAGCGACGACACAAGTTCTCAAAAACCTAATTAAAACTAAACTAAGAGTTTTTCTAAAGTTCATCTCTAAAATAAAGCTAAAAACCTCCTTAAATACATGGGGGGAAGATACCAAAATATCTCAGAAAATCTGTGCACTTGGGCCCACAATCTAGGCTGGTCGCATCGGCTACTCAACTGAGTAGAGGAGCCTACTCGGTCGAGTCAGCTACAGGCTCCCCTTGTTACTGCTTCTACGTTTGGCAGATACGAGCTACTCGTTTGAGTAGCCACCTACTCGGTTGAGCTATAGTAGATCTGACATTCCTCCAAAACGTCGCTCTGTTTCTTTTCAACTCGGGTCGAGCAGGTGAGCTGCTCGGTTGAGATGGGATGCCTTGGAGAGAAGCTTGAAATCTTCATCTGTTTGGTGCGACTCGGGTCGAGTCGGATGTCTGCTCGATTGAGTAGGCCAGAGCTGTTTCCTGTGTGATTTCAACGTGTCAGCTCGGCCGAGTAGCTGATGCTACTCGGTCGAGTCACCTGGGAAACTGATCTAAATCTTGCCATTTCTCGTTCTCTTCTCCTTCTCTCCTCCAATCATCTTTCATTCCACGACAAACTCTCATGGAGCCTTGCCAATGACGTGTCTGACGTGCCAGATGTGTCCATGTCCCAAAATAGCTCCAATTTGCTCCAAAACTCCTGAAAATCCAAAACTCGAATATGGCGTTAGAAGCACGATAATGTGTGCAAATATGGAGTTTAGAGGCATAAATGACATGAAATGATGCGGTAAAAGCATGTAAAATATGGACACATCAAAATCTCCAAGCTTACCTCTTACTCGTTCTCGAGTAAGATGAATACGAGGCTCACCGGGCGATAAAAATAAAGAAATAGAAAGGGGAATGGAAGACAGAGGGGAGTGCTAGAGTATTCGGTCAGATCTCAAGCCATAGCGACATATCATGATGCTTCGAAAATCGATCACATACTAATAAGAATTTCATAGCTTAACTGACCATATTGCTTGCAAGCATTTAAGAACAAAGGAAGGGATTCTATAAATTCATGCAATCTATTCATATCCACATCATGCAATTCATAGAGTCTAGTATAAACAAGTTAGCGACGCACTTTTCAATCAATAGAGATAAGTGAAGCATATAAGAGTCACTCCAAGCATGCAATAGAGAATAGAATAAAGATCATGGCATTCATGAAAAATCTCCATATCTAATATATTTCGTAAAGTATGAGTATTATTAAACATCCCCAAATGTGCACAACTCCACTCTAATGGCGTACTCACTCATATAATCAAATGGATTCACCCCTCGAAGCTTAGCTTAAGGCATCACATCTAAGGATAAAGGAATTTTGTGGCTTTTTCCCAAGTATTTGTATAGCTCCAAATAGTAAGATATAGGGAATGTTTCCCTTTTTTAAAGAAGAGGCAATAGGATATACATTTATTTTGTCTCCTTTTTGGCTTTTTGGTCTAACTTTTTCTTTTGGGATTTTCGGTAATAGGATGCGGTATATGTAGCTGCAGAGGGGGTGAGCCCAAGTAACATGTAGAGAATAATAAGGTATGTGGAGAAAGAAATAACATATCACTCGGTTCACTCATAAGATGTGCATAATGGTTCAATAGGATAATACTCCAACTAAACTAATAAGCAAGAACAGATATTTTCATTCATTTCAACGAATAATGAAATCATGCAGTAAAGCACACAATAATAGCAGGCATGCAACAGAAGGCGAAAAAGATAACAAAGCAGATGCTTCAAATATTCTAAAGATGTGTGAATCTCGGTGCATATCCAACCTGAGAATACCATATACTACTGCATACATTCAGCTTCAATTCATTTCATGCATTCATAAAGAGAGATCGTCAACAGAATATATATGCAAGCATATGAATAGTAAGAGCTGAAATACTCTAAGTAGCATGTAAAAAGTAGTAAGCATCGTGATAGTTACTAAAGCTAAGAGAGAAATCATCATATGGAATATATCTAGCAAAAGGGAAAAAGACAGGCGGAGAAACTAAAATAAAAGCAAGCATGCAAGCAACCCAAACATGGAAAATATGATGCTAAAAAATGAAACAGTGAAAACGTGGTGGAAAGTAAAAATAAAAAGGTGTAAAATGAAAGAAGATGGAAAAAATGAAAATAAAAGCGATAGCGCTCATCCCCCAAGCTAAACACAGCAGTGTCCTCACTGCTTAGAATATGCTAGCAAGTAAGGAAAATGAGGCTAGGGTGGGCGGGTGGTAGATAAAAGAAAACAAAATACGAAACGATGCAAATAATAAAATAAAAAGTGAATGACTTAATGCCTAATATGGCAAAATATAAACAAATGGGCAGATGATGCAAATGATGTCATGATGCAGGTGGGTATATGCAAATGCAAATTGATGGAATGCATGCGGGTGGTGCAAAAAGTGTCATCCCCCAAGCTATGCAAGGTCAGGGCCCCGAAGAGACAGATATGCACAAAAATGTTAGGGGGTGAATGGAGCAAAAAAGTGTGTGTGATCAAGCAGCGACATCACCCTCTGGTGGTGATGATGGGTCCGACTGCTGGGGACCATAGATGGGAACAACCGGCACAGAATGTGAAGGCTCGACTGGTGCAATAGGGTTTGGACTAGGAGGATGGGCACACTGATGCCTAAGTACATCGAGAATGGCTGGTAGGTCCGCTCCCCTGACTCCTGAGAGGTCCCGCCCCATATCCTGGTAGGAGGAGCATGGCGACGAAGTGGTCGCCCTGATCATTGTCTCTGAAGACGATATCATAGGTTCCCATGGTAGGTGATGGAAGGGCTAGACAGTATGGAGGAGTGGGGGTGGGGAGAGGAGAAGTGGTGGTGTATGGCGTATTTGATACCTCTATCGCTAGAGGCGAGGGGGAACATTCGTGACGGGGACGACGCGGCGGCCGAGAAGAGGATGGACCGATGTCGGCCTTCCTCGGGCTAAGTCGACGAGGAGACATCGTGCGAAAATGGAAAGCGACTATCTACGGTAATAACAATGTGGAGTGAAGCAAATGTACCGAGACCGTAGTCGCTGCGATAGCATAGTAGCATGCATGTGCGTAGTCTCGAATCCTGGCTATCCCCCAAGTTGATCCAAACCAAGCTCCGCAGATCCTCGTCCAAGCTCAAAGCGTACCTGTAATAAGATATGAAATTAATATTAGGGAATTACGAAAATAATCCGGTTTGAAGATCAAAAATTGAAAAATTAAGGTAGGGGATAGGTCGGATATATGGGGATGGGGGGAAAGAGATTTGGAAATAAGAGGGGGTGGGGGCTGCTCGGCCTAGATGCAGTTGATGCAGCGATGGTGCTTCCAAAGATCCGACAGGGTTCTATGCAATCCTTATTATATCTTGCTACATTCAGTCAGGCTGACGGAGAGTCCTTCAGGGAAGCCTTGTACATGTTTGAAAGAATGTTAGGAATGTTCCATACTAAGTCAGACCATGAGTGGGATGGTTTCAAGATATTTAATATCTTTTTTAGAGGGCTAAAGGGACCCTCACGTGAGTTTATAAGGAGGTTGCACGTGGTAAAGTTTAGTGATTTGCAGTTGGAAGCAGCCTTGGAAAAAATGATAAATGATGCTCGATCTACCGGGTCGCTAACTGTTATGGCAGGTAAACCATCTGATCAAGTATTCATCAATTTCTTTATGGCTATTGTCTCTGGTGCAGGTATTATCATAGACAGAGTGTATGTTTTGCTTGAAGGTGATCGTTTCCACCTTTACACCATCAACACTCTACAATTAGATACATCTAAGCTGCCAAAGGAGGACACATATATGGACCTTTTGAGAAGCATCATGGACATGGTTAGATCCATCGGTCCATTAACAATAACGTCAGGTGATCCTTCTGAGCATGAAATTAACAATTTTATTATTCATCGCATCTCTTCTGTAGGTACCATTGATGATGGAGTCCAGCTCGAGTTAAGGGGGGACAAGGTACACTTTTATATTGTGGTTGAGATACATGAGCCCACAGAGCATCCTGTAGCACCAGAAGACATTATTAAGGAGGGCATGCCTACAGTAGCGGAGCAGACCATCGAGGAGGACGTTACTTGGGACGATGACATCTGCATACAGATGGAGCCCAAATTGTGCCACCTCCATTCGAGCTACCGCAGCCATCCCCACCTTCTACAGAGGCTGAGCATCCCTCATAGGCCCACTAAATCTACTGCTCCCACTCAGGGAGATCTCTTTACCCCCTCGTTTCTTACATTTGATTCCCTCCCATGTATGATTTTTTTATGATTTAGATTTTGATGACTCATTCTGCCTTTTGCAGGATACACATACATTTGATCAAGAGGTGCGATTGGATGTATACGAGGATGCGAGCAAGGAGTTAGCACCAATGGATGCAATTGAATATGATTAGGAGTTGCACTGGGATGAGTCTGACGATGATGAGGAGTTTCCTGATGAGACCCACACTTATATGTCAGAGTTACCTGAAGAACCTGAGAAGAACTACGAGGAGTTGGTTGATGTGGTGCACGAGAGTTGTGATTTATTTCCAGGGAAGTGTTATCAACCATCTTTAATTTTAAATACTTATGTTGATGACCCTCTTTGGATCATTTATTTTGGGGAAGAATTATCCACATCAGATTGATGCGGCTTATCTCTTGCAGGGTACAGGTGGAGTCCTTAGAGAGATGCTGGAAGCCGCATTACTGGAATCTGATGGAGCTCATGGACACACACGCCTAGCAGAGCCACAGAAGGAGCAGTTGGAGCAGCTGCCTGCACCTACAAACATACTGGATACGCCTTTTACTATATGTGATATCAATCCAGTAGTGTAGTGTTTTATGCTTTCAATAAACACGAATCCTCTAGACAGCAAGAGGACCATATAGATTTGCTTGATTAGTTTGTTTAGAATAAATATCACCTCATATGACGACAAAAAAAATCTTTTACACCCCAAACCCATTAATTGCCATCTTCACATTTTGATATGTCCCACCATTTTGCTCACCACCACCGAGCATTTCTTTCAAGTGAAACCTTACTTTCTTCTTCGTTTGACTTGATCTCGCTTAGTGAAGCCATAACATTTTTTGAATAAGTCATTTGAATAAGATTTTTTAGTATAAGGTTGGGGGAAGACGCTCTCATGCATCATTGCATGTGCATGTAGTTTCATTAGGATTTCATGTCATTTATTTCATCATTTTTCATTCACCCCCTCATATTTACCGTTGTTCCTCATAATTACCTTTTATGATCTCATTGAGGACAATGTGAAGTTTAAGCTTGGGGGAGTGCGTTTCCATGCCATTTAGTTGCATTTTTCCTACATTTTAGGATTTTTAGGATTTTTCAAATTTTTGCATCTTCTTTTCAATTTTTCCATCTTATTTTCCTTTTATGCATGTTCATGCATCATATTGTGTGCTTGTTTTTGTTTTCCTTCTTCTCTTTTGTATTTATTTCTTTATACTCTTTTTCTTCTTTTGCTACATCATGATGCTTATATCTCTTGCCATGCTATTTGAATTATTTCAGTATCCTGCTATCAATGTGCTTGCTTATATATTCTTTTGATGATTCCTTTATATGAATACATGATATTAATTGAAGCTGAATGTATGCAATAGTATTTAGTATGCTTTTGTTGGAAATGCACCAAGATTCATGCATCATTTGTATATCTGAAGCATCTGAATTAATATTTTATTCACCTTCTGTTACATGCCTGATATGATTGTACGCTTTACCTCTTGACTTCACTATTTATTGAGATGATTAAGAATATCCATGCTTACATATGAGTTTTAGTTGAGGTATTATCTTATTAAACCGTTTGTGCACATCTTATGAGTGAACCGAGCGTTACATCATTTCCTTCTCCACATATATCTTTTTATTCTCTACATGTCACTTGAGGTCACCTCTAAAAGCTGATTATACCGCATCTATTCCCAAAAATCACATACAAAAGAAAAGTTAGCTCAAAAAGTCCAAAAAAATAAAAAGGAGCCAAAAACCAAAAATACAAATCATATAGCTCCGAAAAAAATCCAAAAAGTAAAATGAGAAACAAAAAGTCCAAAATTAAAAAATATTTCTCTATCTCATTATTGGAGCCACAAAAATACTTAGAAAAACCAAGGCAAAAATTCAATTTCCCCATATCCTTTTCCTTTAGAGCGATGCTTCAAACTTTAACGACCCGCTTTCGGGGGCCCGTTACTTATTTGATATTTGCGCAGGTCCTGCAGGTTACCAGTGAATTCAAAATAGCCACGATGCAGAGATGTACAAAAATACCCAAATAATGTCCAATTAATACATTCCGTACCGTACAAGATGTCCCAACAGATATACATAAAAGAATAAAGTACACAATACTGAAATATAACTCTGGAAGCTGTGGTCGAACTCTGGCGCTATTAGCTCAGGAGCATCTATCTTCATCTGTACGTCGTCTGCGGTGCCACGGAGATGGAACCGTAGGTAAGTCACAACAATTCTAAATATAGAAAAGAAGCAGTGCACAAGTATGAAAAAATTAACTAAGTACAAGTAGACCAGAGTGAAAGTAAAGTATTGAGCAACAACTGTACACAACTGAAAAGTAAAGGTAAGCTGAACTGTAAGGAGAGAACTACTGTACTATGGTGGTGCGAGTGTAAACCAGGCTAAGTAAGTGAAACATGCTACTACTGTAGCTAAAGGTAAGTAAAGTACTGTGACTGCACAAGTGTAGTAGGTAAAGTGTATGTACTGCGTAAAGTAAAGGTGACTGTAATGCGTAAAGTAAAAATGACTGTGCAAAAGTAACTACACTACGTGACTCAAGTCAGAGAGTACAATATGTGACCATCAAGTCATCTCTTGCCTTGGCGCGACCTAGACGAATGCCGAAACACAGGCAGCGGGACATGTATTTTGCCGAAACACAGGCAGCGGGACGGTATGCCGAAACACAGGCAGCAGGACGGGAAGATTGAACTCCAGTCACTCCCATACTCTCTCAAACTATGAGTTACCCCAAAACCCCAGTGAAGTGTTAAGTATTCTATGTACATGTTCCTTTCACGATATTCCACGAGATGTTCCACACGATATTCCACAACAAGTTTCACAAGATTTTCCATACGGTCTATCACATGTTAGTCAACCCAAGTCCACTGGTTGACTTTCTTATTGAAAACCAGAAAGCCAGACATTCTTTCCAAAGCAAGCTGGCCAAGTGAAGTGAGGATAAAGACAAGTCCAACAAAACATGGAATACAAAAACTATTGGTTTAAGGGTGGTAGTTTCGGTAGTACACAATTTACCCAAGTTGATGTTTGTGTTTAACAACCACCAAAGTTGAAAGTTGGCAAAGTAATCTATAGTTGATTACTTTCCTATTAGATTAGGTCTCTAGTTCGGATCAAGTCAAATAGTCGTTCTGAGGCTATAGTGGTGTTCCTAAGTCCATACATGGGCACTTATCTAATTTTCTAATTTTAGAATTAGTCGTGACTTAGTGATTTCGAGATCGACGTAGCAAGCCGGAACTGGTTATAGTGCTTCTACGGACGTCGGTGCACAAGAATTGGTACCTGCAATCACAAGAACACTTGGTTAAAGAACGCGACATTTCTATTTAAATAATTTGATCGTTTCGATTTTTAAACGGATTGAAACGTAGTCAAAAAGCGTTCTAAATTTTTCTATAGCCTAGTTATAAGGAAAATAATTTTTCTGCAAGAGGAAATATTTTTCTGAAGCTTGTAGGAATTTGTATAATTTTTAAAAGCTCAAAATAGATTTAAAACTAATTTTTAATTAAGTAACATATTTATTCAATAATTTATTCCGGATGCAATCTACATCGGAAAGTTGCAAATGAACTGTCAAAATGGCCGTCTCGGAGAGTACTTTAACATATATTTTTATCACCTACTAGTTTACGTGAAAATAACACGTTACTGATTTTTGAACGAAAATAACATATTTATCTTTTAGGCTTAAAAATTAATTTTGGAAAAACTAAGCGTCGGATTGAGATGAAACTAGCGCCGTTGGTTCCGGAACATCTTTTCTGATTTTCTAGGCCTAGTCTTACATTTTTATGGGCCCTATATTTCAAGTTATCGATTTTATACCATCAAACCCTATTTAATAATTATTTAAAAATACGAAAATACGAAATATTAGCGTATTTACGCTTTTGCCATCGGGGAGTTACCGTTGCTCTCCGTCTTCTTACGTGCATACGGGAGGGGGTCGAGGCGCCTCGTCATCGGCGACGAGGTGGCAGCTCCTCGGTGGTAGGACGACGTCGGAGAGCACATGCGAGGCGGAGGCGGGGTCTGAAGCGGAGGGGGTTGTCGACTGGAGGGCGACGGAGCGGCGTGACGGAGCAGTCGGTGGAGCAAGCGGGAGGCTTGGAGGCTTCGCCGTCGATGTTGGGTGGCGGAGACGAGGCGCCTGATGGATGTGCTCGTCGGGGGTGGCCTCGGGGTTCAGCTCCTCGGCGAGGTGAAGCGGAGCAGCTCCGGGGCGGGGTGCTGTGCTGCTGCTGTGGGCTCAGAGGGGTGCAGACGGTGGAGGCGATCGGGGCTCGCGACGGCGTGGCTCCGGGCAGAAGCGGACGGCGCCGTGGATGCAGCAGTGGGAGGGGGCGTCGATGGGTGAGCAGAGCACGGCGGTGGTGTGCTCTCGGAGGTGCAACGGCGACGTGTGGATGGTGGGGTTTGATCGAGTTGATCATGATGGCGGTGAGCTGCTGAAGCAGCGGGAGTGACGGGCGACGTCGGAGCGAATGGAAGCAGCGGGCAGCGGCCTCGAATGATCTTTCGGGGGTTCGTTCGGGAGCGGATGACCGGTGCTGCTGGGTTTGCCGTCGACGGCGAGCGTGGGGAGCTCGGGGTGTGGCCGTTGGGCAGTCGGACCGCTCTGTGTAGGAGCGGTTTGCTGCTGCATGGAGTATGGAGGTCACGGCGGTGTTGTGCCTGAGCTTGAAGGAAAGAGGTGGGGGTTTGTAGAGGGTTGGCGACGGCGAGGGGTTGGGGTGACGGGCTGAGCGAAAGAGAGAGAGGGAGGAGAGAGTGATTGTGTGCGTGCGTATGGGGGGTTGGGTTCGGGGAGCTCAGTGAAAGGGAGAGGGCTTGCGTGAGTTAGGGTTAGAATGAGGGGGAAGGTGATTAAGGGTGGGGTTATTTATAGATAATAGGAATTACTAATTAATATGTTGGCTTAGTCAAATTTAATTAATGTTGTAGGTGGGCATTTAATGATGTTAGGTTCTAGCTTAGACTAAGTTTAGAAAAAGGGTCAGGCAAGTTTCACGTGGCTGCCATCGGGTCATAGTTAAGGGTAATTTAATAGTTAGTAAAAAGTAAAAACCCTATTGGTGAATGTAACAAAATTACGGTTTTGCCCCTACTAGTAAACGTGTCCGAAAAATTACGAAAATATACCCACGGGATCGTATCGTCGCGAGCATCGTGAATACGAGATCCGATTGGGGGTTTGAGCTACGGAAATACGTATTTTAGGCCAAAACGTTTAGAGAGTGGTTTGCTGGTTCTCTATCGATTTGACTTCCGAAAATTACGAAATTAATGTAGGAAGCCCTAAATGATCATAGAATGCTACTGTAGAAGTTTGAAAACGTTTTGAAGATGTTTGAATAGAAAATAAATTCGTTAAGCCAAAACGGTAATAACTGAAAATGAATTTTTATCAGATTTGTTTTGAGTATTTGATGAAACTCAAACTTACTAAAATATTTCATGAATAGTCTAATATCTCAAAATATTTTTATAAGAAATTTTGAAATCACTCAAAACTTCCGACGAACCATTATAAAATAGTTTCAAAGAGATTAAGAATAGGTTAAATACGTGAATAGTTGCATCGAAAAATACGGACCGTTACATTCTACCCTCCTTAAAATAATTCCGTCCTCGGAATTAAGAAGACCGATCATTGCCTAAGCAAATCAAATGATTGAAAGGAAGGCTTGATGAATGATTACGATAAATGGAAAAATAAGTTGTTAATAGCATGAAATATAATGTGATATCATAGCATCAAGAAAACAAGAGATGTTATATATGAATACATACTATTGACATCACTATAGCTTCCGTAACTATTCCTGCGACCAGTATCATCACAATAGTTACTCTGACTTCCCAAAATTAACATCGCATGGTAATGAGGGCTATTATGATGACAACATCTGTTTGAACTTGAGACCTGAGGTGATAAGCCAGTAGCAAGCACAAAAGAGAAGAACAGAACGTCTAAAATTCAACTCATGCCAATGATGACTATTGGGTCTGGATCTTAATCATGAAAATCATCGCCATAGCATACATAAACGTAAGGGCTAAACATAGTGCATCCATGCTGTTACAACTTAACTAGCCGAATGCAAAGGACTTCGTCTGCCATGCTACCAAATTACAAGCCAGTATCCAGATCAACACATACAGGAAAGTATAAGGCCAACTCTCGAGGGTCAAGATTATCGCTACCACTTGTCCCAGCAGTCTCCATAACATCCAACAAGAAACCAACATCCTAGCCGTCTCCCAAATCCGAGCACAAGACCGACATCCAACTTCAACGCCTAAGCCCAAAAGTATGCCAATACCCAATCCTAAGGATACTCCTTCCCAACACCATTGGTCGATATCTACGGTAAATACCATCAGCCCTAAACAATTTAACGACCAAAAACACACGGACCCAAAAATACGAAGGAGCAGCCCTAAGAAGGAATCGAAACGGGGCCGCTCAAGTGGGAAGAACCAGAAAAAGGAGCTCCAAAGAATACCAAGAGCGGCGGGTTCCCAATATCCCGACCACACGGCAACAGCGAGGGCGACGGCGAGGACTGTCGCTAAGGCCAAGAATCCCAAAACAGAACATCGAGGGGCCATCGGCGGCTGCGGGTCCATGGCGGCTAGGGCTGCGACTGGCTGACCATCCATGTCGGTGACCTCCGGGATGGGGTGGAGCAGAAACTGGCGGATCTTCGGGTGAAGCCGAAGGAGTTGTAGGTGAGATGGGTTGAGTTCGCTTGGGGAAGAGGCCGGGAAGAGGAGCTGGTGAGGTCGGAGCGAAAAGGGAACCACGGGGTGGCTTGGGGAGGAAAAAGACGGGTTAAAAGGAAAAGGGGGCCACCGAAAGTCGTCGGTGTTTAGGCGGAAATGGGGCTCGAGGAGGGGAAGCGGACAAAGGAAATAAATAGGGGGAGGTGGTAGGTGGGAAGGAATTCCAACACGTGGAAAAATCGGGTACAAGATGGGAGCAGGGTTAGAAAAGAAATACTAGTTTCAAAAACATAACAGCCTATACGTGCACGCTATGTTTGGCTCGTCTCAAAATCTCCAACATCATCCTCGAATACTTCTGAACGTCCTTCGATCTGTTTTAGTTGAGGAATCCGAACTTCTGATGATCGAAAACTCGAACGCTACCCTCCTTAAAATAAACGTAGCTAGGGTCTAAGCAAACTAGAAAGATTCTAAGAAGGTGAAAGTTCATCAAGCGTAAAGGAAGGTTGATAGTGAATAAGATCGATGACGTCACATAATCATGATTCACGTCCTTGCGGTCCAGCGGACACGGCCAGGAAAGTGACTAAGCCAGGATCACTTATGCCCAGTCTAGCTAGGTTGATCCAACAGACTTTAGCCAAGCACATTGACCGGATCATGGTCCATTGAAGGAAGCTTGTCATTTATATGCGTACCATCAACTGAAGGAAAGGTGATGAAGTGGGTAGATAGTTCAACCTATGAAAAGTCACTATAACGGTTAACAAAAGAGGTTACTAGGGAGAGTATAACCAAGAATGGAATACGAGTTCCTAAGCAAGGGGTTAAGAGTTCAAAGGAAGTGATGAGGATCAAGGAAGAGCTAATGAAGATGGTAATAAGGACGCTTCACCCGTATATCCAATACAGGTGAACACTCGAGTCATCCCGTACTCGAGGTTAATTTGAGTATTATATATTGTACACCCTGATCTTGCTATATTGTTCACGAGGTAGTTAGCGCGGACCTACGTGGGCCACCAAACTTGTAACGACCCGCTTTCGGGGGCCCGTTACTTATTTGATATTTGCGCAGGTCCTGCAGGTTACCAGTGAATTCAAAATAGCCACGATGCTGAGATGTACAAAAATACCCAAATAATGTCCAATTATTACATTCAATACCGTACAAGATGTCCCAACACATATACATGAAAGAATAAAGTACACAATACTGAAATATAACTCTGGAAGCTGCGGTCGAACTCTGGCGCTATTAGCTCAGGAGCATCTATCTTCATCTGTACGTCGTCTGCGGTGCCACGGAGATGGAACCATAGGTAAGTCACAACAATTCTAAATATAGAAAAGAAGCCGTGCACAAGTATGACAAAAGTAACTAAGTACAAGTAGACCAGAGTGAAAGTAAAGTATTGAGCAACAACTGTACACAACTGAAAAGTAAAGGCAAACTGAACTGTAAGGAGAGAACTACTGTACTATGGTGGTGCGAGTGTAAAGCAGGCTAAGTAAGTGAAACATGCTACTGCTGTAGCTAAAGGTAAGTAAAGTACTGTGACTGCACAAGTGTAGTAGGTAAAGTGTATGTACTGCGTAAAGTAAAGGTGACTGTAATGCGTAAAGTAAAAATGACTGTGCAAAAGTAACTACACTACGTGACTCAAGTCGGAGAGTACAATATGTGACCATCAAGTCCATCTCTTGCCTGGGCGCGACCCAGACGAATGCCGAAACACAGGCAGCGGGACATGTATTTTGCCGAAACACAGGCAGCGGGACGGTATGCCGAAACACAGGTAGCAGGACGGGAAGATTGAACTCCAGTCACTCCCATACTTTCTCAAACTATGAGTTACCCCAAAACCCCAGTGAAGTGTTAAGTATTCTATGTACATGTTCCTTTCACGATATTCCACGAGATGTTCCACACGATATTCCACAACAAGTTTCACAAGATTTTCCATACGGTCTATCACATGTTAGTCAACCCAAGTCCACTGGTTGACTTTCTTATTGAAAACCAGAAAGCCAGACATTCTTTCCAAAGCAAGCTGGCCAAGTGAAGTGAGGATAAAGACAAGTCCAACAAACATGGAATACAAAAACTGTTGGTTTAAGGGTGGTAGTTTCGGTAGTACACAATTTACCCAAGTTGATGTTTGTGTTTAACAACCACCAAAGTTGAAAGTTGGCAAAGTAATCTATAGTTGATTACTTTCCTATTAGATTAGGTCTCTAGTTCGGATCAAGTCAAATAGTCGTTCTGAGGCTATAGTGGTGTTCCTAAGTCCATACAGGGGCACTTATCTAATTTTCTAATTTTAGAATTAGTCGTGACTTACTGATTTCGAGATCGACGTAGCAAGCCGGAACTGGTTATAGTGCTTCTACGGACGTCGGTGCACAAGAATTGGTACCTGCAATCACAAGAACACTTGGTTAAAGAACGCGACATTTCTATTTAAATAATTTGGTCGTTTCGATTTTTAAACGGATTGAAACGTAGTCAAAAAGCGTTCTAAATTTTTCTATAGCCTAGTTATAAGGAAAATAATTTTTCTGCAAGAGGAAATATTTTTCTGAAGCTTGTAGGAATTTGTATAATTTTTAAAAGCTCAAAATAGATTTAAAACTAATTTTTAATTAAGTAACATATTTATTCAATAATTTATTCCGGATGCAATCTACATCGGAAAGTTGCAAATGAACTGTCAAAATGGCCGTCTCGGAGAGTACTTTAACATATATTTTTATCACCTACTAGTTTACATGAAAATAACACGTTACTGATTTTTGAATGAAAATAACATATTTATCGTTTAGGCTTAAAAATTAATTTTGGAAAAACTAAGCGTCGGATTGAGATGAAACTAGCGCCGTTGGTTCCGGAACATCGTTTCTGATTTTCTAGGCCTAGTCTTACATTTTTCTGGGCCCTATATTGCAAGTTATGGATTTTATACCATCAAACCCTATTTAATAATTATTTAAAAATACGAAAATATGAAATATTAACGTATTTACGCTTTTGCCATCAGGGAGTTACCGTTGCTCTCCGTCTCCTTACGTGCATACGGGAGGGGGTCGAGGCGCCTCGTCATCGGCGACGAGGTGGCAGCTCCTCGGTGGTAGGACGACGTCGGAGAGCACAGGCGAGGCGGAGGCGGGGTCTGAAGCGGAGGGGGTTGTCGACGGGAGGGCGACGGAGCGACGTGACGGAGCAGTCGGCGGAGCAAGCGGGAGGCGACTTGGAGGCTTCGCCGGCGATGTTGGGTGGCGGAGACGAGGCGCCTGATGGATGTGCTCGTCGGGGGTGGCCTCGGGGTTCAGCTCCTCGGCGAGGTGAAGCGGAGCAGCTCCCGGGCGGGGTGCTGTGCTGCTGCTATGGGCTCGGAGGGGTGCAGACGGTGGAGGCGATCGGGGCTCGCGGCGGCGTGGCTCCGGGCAGAAGCGGACGGCGCCGTGGATGCAGGAGTGGGAGGGGGCGTCGATGGGTGAGCAGAGCACGGCTGTGGTGTGCTCTCGGAGGTGCAACGGCGGCGTGTGGATGGTGGGGTTTGATCGAGTTGATCACGGTGGCGGCGAGCTGCTGAAGCAGCGGGAGTGACGGGCTACGTCGGAGAGAATGGGAGCAGCGGGCGGCGGCCTCGAATGATCTTGCGGGGGTTCGTTCGGGAGCGGATGGCCGGTGCTGCTGGGTTTGCCGTCGACGGCGAGCGTGGGGAGCTCGGGGTGTGGCCGTTGGGCAGTCGGACTGCTCGGTGGAGGAGCGGTTTGTTGCTGCATGGAGTAGGGAGGGCACGTCGGCGTTGTGCCTGAGCTCTAAGGGAAGAGGTGGGGGTTTGTAGAGGGTTGGCGACGGCGAGGGGTTGGGGTGACGGGCTGAGCGAAAGAGAGAGGGAGGAGAGAGTGATTGTGTGCGTGCGTATGGGGGGTTGGGTTCGGGGAGCTCAGCGAAAGGGAGAGGGCTTGCGTGAGTTAGGGTTAGAATGAGGGGGAAGGTGATTAAGGGTGGGGTTATTTATAGATTATAGGAATTACTAATTAATATGTAGGCTTAGTCAAATTTAATTAATGTTGTAGGTGGGCATTTAATGATGTTAGGTTCTAGCTTAGACTAAGTTTAGAAAAAGGGTCATGCAAGTTTCACGTGGCTGCCATCGGGTCATAGTTAAGGGTAATTTAATAGTTAGTAAAAATTAAAAACCCTATTGGTGAATGTATTTTGTAAAATACAAAAACAAAATTACGGTTTTGCCCCTATTAGTAAACGTGTCCGAAAAATTACGAAAATATACCCACGGGATCGTATCGTCGCGAGCATCGTGAATACGAGATCCGATTGGGGGTTTGAGCTACGGAAATACGTGTTTTAGGCCAAAACGTTTAGAGAGCGGTTTGCAGGTTCTCTATCGATTTGACTTCCAAAAATTACGAAATTAATGTAGGAAGCCCTAAATGATCATAGAATGCTACTGTAGAAGTTTGAAAACGTTTTGAAGATGTTTGAATAGAAAATAAATTCGTTAAGACAAAACGGTAATAACTGAAAATGAATTTTTATCAGATTTGTTTTGAGTATTTGATGAAACTCAAACTTACTAAAATATTTCATGAATAGTCTGATATCTCAAAATATTTTTATAAGAAATTTTGAAATCACTCAAAACTTCCAACGAACCATTATAAAATAGTTTCAAAGAGATTAAGAATAGTTTAAATACGTGAATAGTTGCATCGAAAAATACGGATCGTTACACAAACCAAGCTTGGGGGGTGTGAATTCATTTGACCATAAGAGTGAGTATGCCATTAGAGTGGAGAGGTGCACGAATGGAAAATTTTGATAATGCTGAAACTTAGAAAAATACTTTAGTTATGGGGATTTCTTATGATTCGATAAAAATATGTGAATGCCATGATTTATTCCATTCTCCATTGCATGCTTGGTGTGATTCTTGTATGCTTCATTTATAACTTTTGATTGAAAAGTGCATCGCCAACATTTGTATATTAAATTCTATGAATTGCTTGAAGTGAATATGAGTTGATCGCATGAATTTAGAGAGTCCCTTTTGTTGTTCTTGAAAGCTTGCAAGTACCATGTTTAACTAAGATATGAAATCTTTATAGCATGTGATTCGTATTTTCTGAGTTATCGTGATGTGTATCTTATGGCTATAGATCTGAGAGAATAATCTAGCAACCCCTTCCACTTCGTATTCTTTTTCATTTTCTTATTTTTACCTCTCGGTGAGCTTCGTATTCGTCTTCCTCGAGGAAGAGTAAGAGGTAAGCTTGGGGATTTTGATATGTCCTATTTTGCATGAATTATCGCATATTTTCATGATGCATTTCACCCTCCAAACACCCATTTTATACGCTTTTACGCTATTATTTGGAACAATATAGCATTTTGGAGTCAATGAGACGATCGACGACATGAGAGCACCAATAAGACTCATGATGACATGCTTGAGGAGCCAAAGAAGAAGACTAGAGAAATAAAGGGGGAAGAGAAAGATAAAGCAGAAGCCAAGAAGCAACCGAGTGATTTTCCCAGGCGACTCGACTGAGTAGCAAAACAGCTACTCGGCCGAGCTGACATGTAGAGTTCGCAAGCAAATGGCTACACCCTACTCGACCGAGTAGGGTGGTTACTTGGTCGAGCTGAACCAATTTCCAGAGATGCATATTGAAGCCAAAGTAGCAACCCCTGCAACTCGACCGAGCACAAAGGCTACTCGACCGAGTAAGGCAAGCGCCAAGATTTTCAGACATCCTCTCACTCTTTTGAGATCTTCTATCATTCCAGTTGTCAAGGTATTTGTCTCATATTTTTTATGAATAGAAGACTATATGACAGTTCCAACACCACCAAGAACGCGTCAATCGGAGGTCGGATGAAATCTAGGGAATTTCTTTAAGTTGACACTGCAGTGCTGAAATCTGTACTCGACCTGAGCAGCAAGGCTTCTCGACCAGCTACTCGATCGAGCAGCATACCTACTCGACCGAGCTACAGAGAATTTGAGAAAGAAGGCAAAATAGGCTCTAGAAATCAAACTCGACTCGACCGAGTAAGGGGGGCTACTTGACCGAGCGCGCTGGGGTCCAGAACTTATGTTGCGATCAGAATTGATTTTAGGTACAAATTTCAGAGGGTTTCTTAGGTTATTTGATAGGGTTTTGAGGGGACAATATATAAGGATTGTAGCCGTCATTAAAGGCGATTTGGATCTAATTTTGTTAGTAGTTTGTGGAGACTTTCTTTTGGAGTTAGGCTATTGAGGTGTCCATATTTTCTACCATTTTCATCTGTTCATTACATTACATTCCATGCCATTTTTGCATCCAAATCCCTTATCTTCCTACAATACCGCATTCCTGATGTTATATTCGAGTTTCGTAGTGTTTTATGAGCTTTCAGGGATTTTGGAGCGATTTGGGACCCGACTTGGGTATGGACACATCCGACATGCCCGTGAGCTCATTAGTGAAGCCCTACAGGAGTTCACCATGTTTCGAGATCCTCGGGAGGAGTGGAGGAGAGAGAGCAGGAGGAAAGAGCAGCTCAGCAGCCTTAGGAGATAATTTCCCAAGTTGCTCGGTCAAGCAGTACAGATGCTTGGACCGAGCAGAGGCAATTAAGAAAAGGAGGTAGATACGGGGATAGCTCGGACCGTGCAGTGCATCTTCTCGGTCGAGCATCCCTTCACCCCCAAAGCTGAAGCAATCCAGTGCACGGCCCGAGCAACCACTCAGCGACCGAGTCAGCCGCTGCTCGGACCGAGCAGAGCTGACTCAGCCCGTGTAAGCAGAGTAAAGAAATTGGAGATTTTCGATTCCCTGTTAAGCTCAGTCGAGCAGTACAGCTACTCGGACTGAGCGACCAACCGAGCAATGAATTGCTCGAACGAGTCACCTACTCGGTCAAGAGTGCTGAGGCTATTTTTTGAAACATTTTTGATGCGGCTGTTGCGCGATCTGAGCAGTAAAGTCTGGCAGCTGGGAGTCGAACTGGGAGGCGATTCATTGGAGAGTTTTGAATACTTTTTGAGAGCGCAGCTTAGGAGATTAATTGTTAGTCGTTTGATTAAATTTCTGAATACGTTTTGGATCGAAACTTTTGGATTGTTAATTTGGTTTTATATTGTGATTGCGTATTGGAATCTGGAATTTTGTTGGATCTATTTCTCGTCTATTTTCTGCATCTCTCGCTGTAAGTTTTTGATCTTTATTCTACCAATTACTATGATGCTCTCTTCTATAAAATGATGTTTTTATTTGCGACTATTTCCATAAGTGAGTAGATCTTTCTAGGGTAGATTGGTTAGCCCTAAGATTCTGGGGGGAAGACGTAGATCCGAATCCCTAGGTTGAATTAGGGATTTAGGGGAGTATTTCGATCGATCCTATCGAATCCCTAGATAACCCGTACTGAGATCATGCCCACGGTCTGTGGAATTGATGTGCTTAAGGGGTACCTTTCGGATTCAAATATGAAAATCGGTGGATCCAACCAAGGCTCGTGACAATGCTCGGCTCGTGCCTTAAGGGGATCCATCGACGAACTATACAGCTACGCTGATGGCTACCGCCATTGCATCAACGATAGCTACCAAAATACCTCACAATTCTAACCCACGAGAGTGGTACGAATTGGAAGATTAATCCCCTAACCCTAATGCAATGTAAGGATTCTATTCCAACATCGACCCCCGATAATCTTATCGGTGATCCCTAATGCCCTAGTCCTTTTTATTAGTAAAACAACAACAATAACCCCAATCAACTCTTTCAACCCGATAGCTATCTCACTTCGAGTTATAGAAGTGAACTGAGAGTCCGATTACACTATCACCGTCCCTGTGGGATTCAATATCATTTATACTACAACTTGACACCGTCCGCTTATGGATCGAGCCTGGAATTGAAACCTAGGGGCCATACCACGCCTGGCGATCGTGACACCGCCGGATGAAATCTAGGTGTAGGTTTCGGGTGCATCAAGTTTTTGGCGCCATTGCCGGGGACGGTAATAGTGTTTATCTCAGTTTATTTTTATTTTGAGAAGTTAGTTGGCACTCTAATCATTTCTCATCTTTCCACCATTTTTATACTTTTATTTATTTCGGGGCTACTGATGGTATTTGTTTGAGTTTTGTTGGTGCGTGAACACTCGTTTCGGGGGATCTACTAGAGAAATATTATTTGATCACGAGATCGAGAAGACAGCAAGGGTCTTGAGTGCCTCAAGTAGAAGTTCATCTCCCTCCGCTCAAATGGCGGAAAACAATCCTCCTCCTCCTCACACCGGGTCCATCATATGACGCCGATGTTTGGAAATAACTCATCCATTCTTAGACCGAAACTGGTGGCGGCAAGCTTCGAGCTGAAAACGGGGCTAATCAATTTGATGCAGCAGGATCCCTTTCACGGGCATCCGCATGAAAACCCCAACCACCATATTGACACCTTTCTAGCAAAGTGTGACATGTTCAAGGCCAAGGACGTGAGCGATGATGCTGTGAAGCTGCTTGTAACGACTGGTTTTTCATGTATTTGGATTATCTATATTATATATATATGTTTTGGTCGATTTTCTCCTTATGTGTGGTTTTCGTCTCCGTAGCTTTCATTTTCGATCGTTTCGTCGTGATTTTCTAGCTTCTTCCTTAGATCGTTGAGTTTTGGAGTAAGTCACTCGTGATGAGCTTCATATCGCTCAAATTTTAGAGTTAGAGTGATCTTAGAAGCTATAGGAATCTTCCCGAAGCTTCGCGCTTCATTTCACACTTTTCGTGCACTTTAGTTAGTTCAAGAAGGGGAACCAACCGACTAGATTGAGATCTAGTCGGTCGGCAACTCTACTCAAACCGACTAGTTCTGTCACGCCCCGCTTCCCAAAAACGTGGAGGCGAAGCGTGAGAAGGTCCGCTCAGACTTGAAGCTACAAAACCGCAAGTCCGATAAGCGTCAATCACTTTAAACTGCAGGTCCTTGCAACACGAAACGAAACAAAGATAATAATAACGAAAAGAGACAAAAGAACATCTCAGAATATCCATAATAATAAATCTCAACATCGCAGAAAAAGCCACCAGGCTAAAATAAAAGAGTCTAAAAGAGGCCCAGCATGGCCAACAAAGTACAAAGTACGAAAACAAAGAAAAGGTGCAAGCACCGACAACTAACAACAACCTAAAGCAAAACCAAGTAAAATCAGTCTCTAAGACTGGTCTCCGGTGTCCTCGAACTCCTCAACGAACGTAGGCTCGGGCTCAGCATCAGCAAACACCTCGTCCTCAGCAACTGTCTCTGGCTCAGGGTCTAACATGTGACACCCAAAAGAGCAAGGGGCACATGTCAGCAAGTCTGGAAGACTTGTGCAAGGAAACTAGAAGTAGGTGAAAGTAAAGCAACCTAGCAGTTCTAACATGATGCAATGACATGGCAGTTTAAAGTAATGAGTGCAACAGGTAAAGTAAAGTAAAGTAAAGTACGAGCATGGCATGACATTCACAAGACAAGTACAAGACAAGAAAAGTAAGCACCTCGTGCACAGAGATTCCGTCTTTTGGCTAGAGTGGCTGCGCGGGCCAACTCCTAAGCTCAAGTAACCATTTATCCCTACCCCTCCACGTGTATCGGGCATTGGTTTCTAGCCAACACATGAGGCCCGCTTCTGGACCACGAGCCAGGAAGTGTTTTAAACAAGTATCGCGTCGGGGTGCACCTAGCCGGACAAGTAGTACGAGGACAAGTATTGTAGCGTGTGCTACGATGCAACAATCAATGCATGGATGACATGGCATGGCAAGTAGTAAAGCGTACAGGTAAGAAAAGTAGACGTGACAGTTTAGCATGCATGAATGACAAGTTTAAGGGTTGGATCTAGCTTCGTTGTCAAGCTAGATCGTTTAGGTGACGGATCTAGTTTCGTTGTCAAACTAGATCAAGTAGGCATCTAGCCAGCTATCATTTCACTGACTAGTCTCTTTTACGCTAAAAGCAAGGAAGTGGCCTAAAAACATGGCCCTACACAAGAGTTGGCAAGTTTCACTTGCCTGCAACTATCACGTCAAGAAAACACCGTCCAACGAGTCCAAAGTCACGATTCCTACGTGCACAAGTCCACCGGCCTACATCCGTTTTATTAATCTTGATTAGTGAATGCTAAAACATTTAAAATACTTTAAAATACTGATTTTTAGTCTTGGTTAGCATGCAATTTGGTTGGGGGTCCTATGGGTGCAAAACGTTACCTCAACACGACGCGAAAGCTACACCGGCGTCGGGTAGCGACGCCGGGGGTTGGAATAAAAGATCGCGCTCCAAGTCCAGATTCCAATTAGATTCCTCGCTGGAAATTTCAGAGCAATCAATCCGGGCGACGATTCCAGATTCCAAAGCTAACACGTGCGACGACGGGCTACGACGTGCGACGACGTCGTACGCGGCAAGTCGTCAAAGAGAACGCACCAAGGTGGGGCCCACAGTAGTCCTAGGGACCTTTGGAGGACCCACAATACCTCTGGAGAACTTGGGGGGCCCACGGAGGCAAGTGGTGCGACGGATGCGGGGTTGCGACGAGTGGCTCTCGGTCGTACAGCCTCGGTGCGGGGAGATCTCTCGGTCAGACACTAGGAACGGCGCTGTACGACGATTGGGGGCGTGCAGCAGCGCGGGTGCGGGGAGATTCTTCGGTCAGATCGATGGGGGGAGTCGGTCTGGTGCTTGGAGAGCGGGGCTGCGACGTTGTAACGTTGCAACGTCGCGATCGTCGGTCGCTGCGGGCGTGGCCTTCGGTCGGGCACGGAGCGGAGCGGGGTGACGAGGCGGGTCGATGCGGAGCGCTTGGATGCGAGGCGGATGCGGGCCAATCCCTCGGTCAGACCGAGGGAACGGAGCGGCGGTCGCTGCAGCAGTGCGGAGCGGCTAGGATGCGGGCGGGGGCTTCGGTCGGAGCGGGGGAACGGGGCCGTTTCCTTCGGTCGTGCGGCTGCTGAACGTCGCAACGTTGCGACGAATCGTCGCAACGTCCAATTTCAAGTTTGGAAGAGGCTAGGGCTAATTTCTTGCGAAAATAGGTCTTTCTAGGGGTTGCTTATATAGTGTAGATGGGTTGACTTGGTCTAGGGCTAAATCTAATAGGATTAGAAGTTTAAAATAATTTAAAATTTGAAATTCAATTTCTCCAACTCACCCTAGGATTTGACTTGGTCCAAATGAGCTGGAAATTGGCTCAAAAATTCTTTAAAACGTTTAAAACTTAAATAAATTTTATTTGGCCGAAAATAATTTATAAATTAATTATTAAAAATAATATAAAACTTGTAAAAATTATAAAAGTGGTCAAATAAACTCTAAAAATTATAAAATAAATATCGTGGTGATCGTGTCGACGAATGTGAGCTAACTAAGAAAACGGATCTCAGTTTCGACGTCGGACGACGAAACTAAAAATAGAAACGTCTCCCGTCAAGAGTGAGAATCGTCACGTCTCATCGAGTAAGTTTAAATTGTGGGAAAACGACTCGAGAAACGTCGTTCCAAATTAGTGCCACTATTTAATACTCTCAGAGACGTTCACAATGGCATATCACACAAAAGTGTTCACAATCAAATAAAGTCTAAAATAAACACGTGCACGGCCAAAAGCACGTGCACGAACGAAGTACAACGAAAACGTACCGTTACATCCTCCCCACCTTAGAAATGATTCCGTCCTCGGAATCAACGTCAAGCACTGCTCGAGAAAAGGTGCGGGAATCGCTCTCTCATCTCATCTTCACGCTCCCAGGTAGACCCACCGGGGGAACCGTGACGCCACTGCACTCGAACCAAGTCGACGGTCTTATTCCTCAGCTGCTTATGTCGACGATCCAGAATCTCAACGGGCTGCTGATCATAAGACAGATCCGGACGAACCGTAATCTCCGAAAAATCCACGGCGTGGGATGGATCACTAACGTATCGGCGTAACTGAGATACGTGAAATACGTCGTGAACTCCCACAAGCGACGGTGGCAACGCCAAGCGATAAGCCACAGCTCCAACTCTCTCCATAACATCGAACGGCCCAATGAACCTCGGACTCAGCTTGCCTCTCTTCCCGAATCGAATAACTCCGCGGTTCAGAGAAATCTTCAGAAAGACATGATCGCCAGGCTGAAACTCCTAAGGCCGCCGTTTAGCATCTGCCCAATGCTTGAAACGGTCCTGCGCAATCCTCAGCTTCTCTTGAATATTCCTCACAACATCCACGGCCTCCACGATCATCTCCGGTCCTAACAGCTCCCGATCTCCAACGTCATCCCAGCTCAGTGGCGATCGACATTTCTTTCCATATAGCGCGGCGAAAGGCGCCATTCCAATACTCGCCTGGTAGCTGTTATTGTAGGCAAACTCAACGTGATGGAGATGATCCTCCCAAGATCCCTTAAAGTCCAGCATGCAAGCTCGCAACATATCCTCCAAAATCTGAATCGTCCTCTCGGACTGGCCATCCGTCTGCGGGTGGTACGCCGTGCTGAAACTCAGACTCATACCCAAGCTCTTCTGCAGACTCTGCCAAAACTGAGATGTGAATCTCGTGTCTCTGTCCGACACAATACTCACGGGGACTCCGTGAAGTCGTACGATCTCCTGCACGATTCACGTTACATCACTATCTAAACTAGTAAAAGGAAATAGAAATGGAGAGTAAACGAATTTACCTCCATGTATCTCCTTGCTAGCGTCTCAGTAGACTGTCCTACTCGGAAGGGAATGAAGTGCGCAGATTTGGTCAATCGGTCTACGATCACCCAAATCGCGTCGTTTTGCTTCGGACTCCGAGGTAGTCCAGTCACGAAATCCATAGTGATGTGCTGCCACTTCCACTCCGGAATCGGAAGCGGTTGTAGCAACCCTGCCGTACGTTGATGATCCGCCTTTACTTGTTGGCAAACCAAACACTTGGCTACACTCCGAGCCACACTCCTCTTCATTCCATGCCACCAAAAGTTCAGACGAAGATCCTTTTACATCTTGGTCCTACCAGGATGCACAGAATACGGCGAACTGTGTGCCTCCACCAATAATTCCTCTCTGATATCTCCAGCTGGCACACACAACCTGGCTCCAAATCTCAACGAACCATCCACGTGGATCAAGAAGTCAGTCCGCAGACCGGCTTCCACCTACTCCCGAATCTTCACAAGTTTAGCATCTCCAGCCTGACCAGCCTTGATCCTATCCACGATCGTCGATTGTATCTGCATGCTCATCATCGAAGAAGTCTCTCCAGGAAGAATAATCTCAATACCAGTCTCGCAAAAATCCTGCTGCAATCCCCACTGCGAGGTCAACATCATCACCGCTGGAAGTCTGCTCAGCGCATCCGGAACCACATTCACCTTGCCAGGGTGATACTGCAAGTCAATCTCATAGTCTGCCATGAGCTCCAACCATCGACGCTGTCGCATGTTGAGCTCCTTCTGCGTAAAGATATACTTCAAGCTTTTGTGATCGGTGAAGATCTTCACCTTTTCACTCAGCAGGAAGTGCCTCCAAATCTTCAGCGCAAACACGACAGCAGCCAACTCCAAATCATGTGTCGGGTAATTCTTCTCGTGAGCCTTAAGCTGACGAGAAGCATACGCAACCACATGCCCATGCTGATGCAGCACACATCCTAAACCTTTTCCAGAAGCATCGCAAAAGATCTCGAATCCTCCACTCCGATCAGGCACAGCTAGTACAGGGGCAGTCGTCAACCTCTCCTTCAGGATACCAAAAGCCTTCTCGCAATCATCAGACCAAACATAAGGTACATCCTTCCGCGTAAGTCTGGTCATCGGCTCAGCAATCCGATAGAAGTCCTTAATGAAACGTCGGTAATAGCCTGCAAGTCCAAGGAAACTCCGAATCTCTGACGCCGACTGCGGAACCGGCCACTCTCTGATAGCCACAATCTTCTCGGGATCCACAGAAATTCCGTCACCAGACACTACGTGCCCGAGAAAGGCAACTCTATCCAGCCAGAACTCGCACTTGGAATACTTAGCATACAAACGATGCTTCCTCAAGATCTCCAACACGGTCCTCAAGTGCGAGGCATGCTCTTCCTCCGAATTTGAATAGATCAGAATATCGTCAATGAAGATGACGACGAACTTGTCTAGAAAGTCGTAGAAGACCAAATTCATCAGGTTCATAAAGACTGCGGGCGCATTGGTTACGCCGAAGGGCATAACCACGTACTCGTAGTGACCATACTTTGTCCTGAAAGCTGTCTTCGGGATGTCGTCCTTCTTCACCTTAAGCTGATGGTAGCCACTTCTCAAATCCAATTTAGAGAACACCCTCGATCCTCCGAGCTGATCAAAGATGTCATCTATCCGAGGCAAAGGATATTTATTCTTGATAGTCACAGCATTCAGCTCCCGGTAATCCACACACATGCGACGCGAGCCATCCTTCTTCTTCACCAGCAACACCGGTGCTCCCCATGGAGACACACTAGGATTGATGTATCCCTTCTGCAAAAGCTCGTCCAGCTGCCTACGCAACTCCTCCAACTCTGTTGGAGCCATCCTATACGGCACCTTCGAAATAGGATGCGCTCCCGGTACAAGATCGATCGAAAACTCGAGAGCTCGATCGGGTGGCAATCCAGACATCTCCTCAGGGAAGACGTCGTCGAATTACGTACCACAGCTGGTCTATCCTGCTCCATCTGCATAGCAACAAGCTCCACCGGCTTGGCCCGAAACCTGACGGGGCCAAGCGAACTGCTACCTCGACTGAACTCAAACACCGGATGTCCGGGGATCTCGAACACCACCTTCTTCCTCCGATAATCGATCGTAGCATAGAAGCTCGCAAGCCAATACATCCCGAGTACGGCATCGTAGTTGATGATGTCGTGGACAATAAAGTCAGCGTAAAGCTCATGTCCACAGACCACCAAAGGGCAAGAAGTGCACCCACGATGCACCAAGATCACGCCATTTCCCGTGACGATGTTCCCACTCTTGGGAAGAGGGGAAGTCGTCAAGGAATGCTTCTCGACGAAGCTCCGAGAGATAATGCACATTGATGCACCTGAGTCAAAGAGGACTCGTGCGGGAAATGTGCACACCAAAATCACACCTAACAAATAATCTAACAATCAAGCCCTAATCTAACAAACAATCATGTGCAATCAATTCAAACATAAGCTAACAATCAAGCTATCTAAGGAAGGAAACAACTAGTTTGAGAATTACCTGCGATAACCTCATCCGTAGCCTCGTTCTCCACTGCCGTCATCAGGTAAGCCTGCCTCCTCGGCTGCACAGCCTGTTGAAAAGCCTTCTTCTGCGGAGGAAGAGGCGCTCCACGACCTGCATGTACAAGTGCTCTTTACTGCAACGGCTGTGCGGCAACGGGATCCTTCCAAGGTAGCTTAGATCTCGGGCAATCCTTCATAGCATGGGTAGGGTCTCCACAAATCAGGCACTGTTCCAACATCTTCCTACACTGATCTTTGATATGCCCGGTCTTGCCACAGAAGTAGCAAGTCTTCTCAAGAGGCACACCCGGCTTCTTGAACTGCACCGTCTGATTAGGCCTAGTCCCAGGCCTAACCACACCTCTGACCTGCTCCATAGGCCTCTTTTCAGCTCCAGAAATCAGTCCTCTCTTCTGCTTTGCAATCTTCTCCTGTCTCCGAGCAGCTACCAGCAACTTCTGATATGACTCCATGTCCGACGTAGACACCAGACTCTGCAAGTCTATAGAAAGACCCTGCAGAAACTTCTGAGCCTTCTCCTCAGCATCCTCTACCATCTTTGGCGCGAAGCGACTCAATCTAGTAAACTCCTGGTGGTACTGGTCCACCGTCAGACTCCCCTGCTTCAGCTCAATGAAGCACTGCAACATCTCCCTCCTAGCAGCCTTCGGAAAGTACTCCTCATCGAATCTAGACTTGAAAGTAGCCCAAGGTATAGGGCTCACCAACAACTCCTCCTCGGCATCCCACCAGTTTCGGGCATTATCCTTCAGCTGCCTCTTCACCAGATCAACCCATCCAGCCGGGTTGACCTTCGACATCTTCAGATTATCCTCGTTGTTTCTGATCCACTCCTCTGCAGCCAAGGGTCCCTCAGATCCATCAAAGTACGTCGGGCCCAGCTCCCGAAACTGCTTCGCTCCTGACTCATGGTGAGGAGCACTCTGAGTGTTCTGGAGCATGCTCTGCTGTACCTGCATCATCTGATGCATCATCCTCATGATCTCAGCATTAATGGGCTCTCTATCCGGCTCCTCAGCACGATTGGGCCCACTGCCAGATCGGGGCTGTCGTCGTCCAACCATCTAATGACATAGAAAACGAACAAACAAATTAGACTCAAAGCTTAATGACTTGGATGTTGCTATTTATTTAATGGATATTCCGTTTATTATCGTTGTTCCGTTAGTTCGCAATCGCAAGAAGAAGACCTGCATGGGCCACCAACAAAACCTGTCACGTCCCGCTTCCCAAAAACGTGGAGGCGAAGCGTGAGAAGGTCCGCTCAGACTTGAAGCTACAAAGCCGCAAGTCCGATAAGCGTCAATCACTTTAAACTGCAGGTCCTTGCAATGCGAAACGAAACAAAGATAATAATAACGAAATGAGACAAAAGAACATCTCAGAATATCCATAATAATAAATCTCAACATCGCAGAAAAAGCCACCAGGCTAAAATAAAAGAGTCTAAAAGAGGCCCAGCATGGCCAACAAAGTACAAAGTACGAAAACAAAGGAAAGGTGCAAGCACCGACAACTAACAGCAACCGAAAGCAAAAGCAAGTAAAATCAGTCTCTAAGACTGGTCTCCGGTGTCCTCGAACTCCTCAACAAACGTAGGCTCGGGCTCAGCGTCAGCAAACACCTCGTCCTCAGCAACTGTCTCTGGCTCAGGGTCTAACATGTGACACCCAAAAGAGCAAGGGGCACATGTCAGCAAGTCTGGAAGACTTGTGCAAGGAAACTAGAAGTAGGTGAAAGTAAAGCAACCTAGCAGTTCTAGCATGATGCAATGACATGGCAGTTTAAAGTAATAAGTGCAACAGGTAAAGTAAAGTAAAGTAAAGTACGAGCATGGCATGACATTCACAAGACAAGTACAAGACAAGAAAAGTAAGCACCTCGTGCACAGAGATTCCGTCTTTTGGCTAGAGTGGCTGCGCGGGCCAACTCCTAAGCTCAAGTAACCGTTTATCCCTACCCCTCCACGTGTATCGGGCATTGGTTTCTAGCCAACACATGAGGCCCGCTTCTGGACCACGAGCCAGGAAGTATTTTAAACAAGTATGGCGAAGGGGTGCACCTAGCCGGACAAGTAGTACGAGGACAAGTATTGTAGCGTGTGCTACGATGCAACAATCAATGCATGGATGACATGGCATGGCAAGTAGTAAAGCGTACAGGTAAGAAAAGTAGACGTGACAGTTTAGCATGCATGAATGACAAGTTTAAGGGTTCGATCTAGCTTCGTTGTCAAGCTAGATCGTTTAGGTGACGGATCTAGTTTCGTTGTCAAACTAGATCAAGTAGGCGTCTAGCCAGCTATCATTTCACTGACTAGTCTCTTTTACGCTAAAAGCAAGGAAGTGGCCTAAAAACATGGCCCTACACAAGAGTTGGCAAGTTTCACTTGCCTGTAACTATCACGTCAAGAAAACACCGTCCAACGAGTCCAAAGTCACGATTCCTACGTGCACAAGTCCACCGGCCTACATCCGTTTTATTAATCTTGATTAGTGAATGCTAAAACATTTAAAATACTTTAAAATACTGATTTTTAGTCTTGGTTAGCATGCAATTTGGTTGGGGGTCCTATGGGTGCAAAACGTTACCTCAACACGACGCGAAAGCTACACCGGCGTCGGGTAGCGACGCCGGGGGTTGGAATAAAAGATCGCGCTCTAAGTCCAGATTCCAATTAGATTCCTCGCTGGAAATTTCAGAGCAATCAATCCGGGCGACGATTCCAGATTCCAAAGCTAACACGTGTGACTACGGGCTACGACGTGCGACGACGTCGTACGCGGCAAGTCGTCAAAGAGAACGCACCAAGGTGGGGCCCATAGTAGTCCTAGGGACCTTTGGGGGACCCACAATACCTCTGAAGAACTTGGGGGCCCACGGAGGCAAGTGGTGCGACGGATGCGGGGTTGCGACGAGTGGCTCTCGGTCGTACAGCCTCGGTGCGGGGAGATCTCTCAGTCAGACACTAGGAACGGCGCTGTGCGACGATTGGGGGCGTTCAGCAGCGCGGGTGCGGGGAGATTCTTCGGTCAGATTGATGGGGGGAGTCGGTCTGTCGCTTGGAGAGCGGGGCTGCGACGTTGCAACTTTGCAACGTCGCGATCGTCGGTCGCTGCGGGCGTGGCCTTCGGTCGGGCACGGAGCGGAGCGGGGTGACGAGGCGGGTCGATGCGGAGCGCTTGGATGCGAGGCGGATGCGGGCCAATCCCTCGGTCAGACCAAGGGAACGGAGCGGCGGTCGCTGCAGCGGTGCGGAGCGGCTAGGATGCGGGCGGGGGCTTCGGTTGGAGCGGGGGAACGGGGCCGTTTCCTTCGGTCGTGCGGCTGCTGAACGTCGCAACGTTGCGACGAATCGTCGCAACATCCAATTTCAAGTTTGGAAGAGGCTAGGGCTAATTTCTTGCGAAAATAGGTCTTTCTAGGGGTTGCTTATATAGTGTAGATGGGTTGACTTGGTCTAGGGCTAAATCTAATAGGATTAGAAGTTTAAAATAATTTAAAATTTGAAATTCAATTTCTCCAACTCACCCTAGGATTTGACTTGGTCCAAATGAGCTGGAAATTGGCTCAAAAATTCTTTAAAACGTTTAAAACTTAAATAAATTTTATTTGGCCGAAAATAATTTATAAATTAATTATTAAAAATAATATAAAACTTGTAAAAATTATAAAAGTGGTCAAATAAAATCCAAAAATTATAAAATAAATATCGTGGTGATCGTGGCAACGAATGTGAGCTAACTAAGAAGACGGATCTCAGTTTCGACGTCGGACGGCGAAACTAAAAATAGAAACGTCTCCCGTCAAGAGTAAGAATCGTCACGTCTCATCGAGTAAGTTTAAATTGTGCGAAAACGACTCGAGAAACGTCGTTCCAAATTAGTGCCACTATTTAATACTCTCAGAGACGTTCACAACGGCATATCACACAAAAGTGTTCACAATTAAATAAAGTCTAAAATAAACACGTGCACGGCCAAAAGCACGTGCACGAACGAAGTACAACGAAAACGTACCGTTACAAGTTCATTAATTTAATTGTACAGGAGTTACTGTTTACTCTTAGTCGGTCTAAGAACAACCACCGACCGACTAGATGTGAAACTAGTCGGTCAGAACGTGCTCTCAGACCGACTAGTTCCTTTAATAAATTTTACATGAGTTACTGTTTATCGTTAGTCGGTTTTTGAACACTCATCGACCGACTAGGTTGCAAACTAGTCAGTCGACGGGCCTTCACAGACCGACTAACTCACTACCCAGATTTATTCTCTTTTTCGATGCTTGATTTTAATCGGTCAAAGTTGGTCGACCGACCGACTAGTTGTTGAACTAGTCGGTCAACAACTCTTCTTTGACCGACTAATCGCTGTCGTAAACCTAGGGTTTGCCCAACCACCGACGTTTCCTATTTAAACCCCCCAAATGTTTTTCTTTCTTCTTTCATTTCTCCTGAGCCTCCTTCTTCCCCAAATCATCATCCAACTTCCCCTAGCCCTCCTCCTTCATCAAGAGCCCCTCTCCCTCTCCATTTAGGCCGGCCATCACCTCTAGGCCGTCGGAAAACCCCCAAAACCCCCCAAAATCTCATTTCTCCAGATTTTCTCCCCATTTCCAAATCTGAACCCTAGTTCCCCGGATCGTTTCTTCCGTTGCCTTGCTTGCTCGGTATCGATCTTACGCTTCCTACGGTAGTGTTTGAACCTTTAATATTTTCATCACCCACATTTGATATTTTGGAACCCTAATATAAATGGATGTTGTTTTGATGATTGTTTCACCATAACATCGACTTTCCCCGTAGATTAGCGTTTGTGAGAAGAACCTTCGTGATCGTCATCCTCGGTGCTAGGTAAGTGAAACTTGCCACTTAGGGTTTTGGGCCATGTCTTAGGCCATTTGCTTATTGTAGGTGTAAAAGAGACTAGGCGACGAAATGATACTCGCCTAGGCGCAATTTCAGGAACTAGCTTGACAACGAAGTTAGATCCGTCATTTATCATGTTGCATAAGTACTACCATGTCACGTTTAATTTTAATTAACGGTACGCAAATTAATTGTCATCCATGCTATCCATGTTGAATGTCGCATTCGTAGCACACGCTACAATACTTGTGTTTCCTGGCTCGTGTTCCAGAAGCGGGCCACGTGTGTTGGTTGATAGACAATGCCCGATCTACTTGTTTCCGGCTAGGCACCTGCGTTGCAGGCATAACCCTACGCCATACGTGTTAAATACAATTCCTGGCTCGTGATCCAGAAGCGAGCATTCCGTGTTCGGGGTAATGTCCTGGCTCGATACACGTGGAGGGGTAGGGATAAGCGGTCACCTGAGCTTACGAGTTGGCCCGATCAGCCACTCTAGCCAGTAGATGAAATCTATGTGCACAACTTGTTTACTTGACGTGTTTACTTGACGTGTTCACTTGACGTGAACTACTTGACTTGTACTTGTCCGTGTTTTTACTTGTAAAACATGTTATCCATGCCCTACTTGCTACTTGCTACTTGCTACTTGCTACTTGCTACTTGCTACTTGCTACTTGTACTTCCCTTTACTTGTCACTTCCATACTATACTTTCCATGTTACGCATCATACTAGAACTGCTGGGTTGCTAGTTTGCCTTCACTTTTGTTTCCTTGCTCAAGTCTCGTTAGACTTGCTGACATGTGCCCCTTTACTCTTTCGGGTGACACATGTAAGATCCTGAGCCCGAGGGTGCTGCTGAGGACGTGGTGTTTGTTGACGCTGAGTCAGAACCCGCGTTCATCGAGGAGTTTGTGGACACCAGAGACCAGTCTTAGTGCCTTCGCTGAGCTTATCCTTTTGTTAGACTGTTTTGTTATCGGTGCGTAGCACCAATACTCTGTTTATGTTTGTCCTTGTTGGCCTTGTTCTGGGCCTTTAGACTCTTTCCTTTAGCCTGGTGGCTTTTCTGGATGTTGAACTTAATTTAATGTTGGACAATTCTGAGATTTGAGATTTTATTTCTGTCTCTCTTGTGTTATTATCTTTGTTCTGTTTGTGGTTACAGAGACCTGCATTTAATTTATTGACGCTTATCAGGCGTGTGGCTTCACAGCTCCACGTCTGTACAGACCTTCTCACGTCTCGCCTCCGTTTTAGGGAAGCGGGGCGTGACAGGTTTTGTTGGTGGCCCATGCAGGTCCTCTCTTCTGTAACTGTGAATATCGGAATAATGATAATAATATTAGAATGTCTAATAAACTAAGTTCGACATCCGAGTCATAAGCTATGAGTCTAATCTGCTTCGTTTTCTGTGTCATTAGATGGCAGGAAGGTGATTTACCAGTGGTGGTGGTAGTGCGCCCCCTCATGACGAGGAGCCTGAGCGGGAGCCCACCAGTGGGGAGATGATGCGGATGATGCTTCAGATGATGCAGGTGCAGCAGGGCATGCTCCTGCAAGTCCAGAATGCTCCAGGTGCTCGAGCTGCTCGGGCAATCCCGGATGCCCCTCGCTCCAAGCCGGGAGCGAAGCAATTTCGGGAGCTGGGTCCCGCTTATTTTGATGGTACTGAGGGTCCTCTACCTGCCGATGAGTGGATTCGGAACATTGAGGATAACTTGAAGATGGCGAAGATCGGCCCGGCTGGATGGGTTGATTTGGCGAAGAGGCAACTCAAGGATAATGATCGGAACTGGTGGGATGCGGAAGAGATAATGTTGGTGGAGCCGATAGCTTGGGCTACCTTTAAGTCCAGGTTCGATGAGGAGTTCTTTCCGAAGGCTGCCAGGTAGGAGATGCTGCAGCGTTTTATTGAGCTGAAGCAAGGGATCTCATCGGTGGACCAGTACCACCAAGAGTTCACTAGGCTGAGTCGGTTCACATCGAAGATGGTGCAGAATGCTGATGAGAGGGCTCAGAGGTTCCTGCAGGGACTTTCTTTGGAGCTTCAGAGTTTTGTGTCTTCCTCTGATCTGGACTCTTATCAGAAGGTTCTGGTCTCTGCGAGGAGACATGAGCTGAACCTGAGCCAGAGGATAGGACATGTTGCTGGAGCTGGGAAGAGGCCTGTGGAGCAGGCCAGGGCTGTGGTCAAGCCGGGGTTCAGGCCCAACCAGCCAGTTCAGTTCAAGAGGCCAGGAGGGCCTATTCAGAAGACTTGCCATTTCTGCGGCAAGATCGGGCATATCAAGGATCAGTGTAGGAGATTCCTGGGCCAGTGTGTTGTCTGTGGAGATCCTACCCATACCATGAAGGATTGTCCGAGATCGAAGCAGCCTTGGAAGGCACCTGTTGCAGCACAGCCGTTGTAGCAGAGAGCGTCTGTTCATGCTGGACATGGAGAAGCTCTTGTTCCACAGAGGCAGGCTTTTCAGCAGGCTTTTTCGCCGAGGAGGCAGGCTTTTCTGATGACCGATGTGGAGAGTGAGGCTGTGGATGAGGTTATCGCAGGTAATCCTCAATCTAGCTGTTACCTTCCTAGACAGTTTTAATTGTTAGATTATGTTTGGTTGTTTGAATATGATTGGTTGATAGAATAGGATTTTATTGTTAAATTGCTTGTTAGGCGTGATTTTGGTGTGCACATTTCCTGCACGAGTCCTCTTTGACTCAGGTGCATCGATGTGCATTTTGGCATGACGCTTCGTGGAGAAGCATTCCTTGTCGACGTCCCCTCTTTCCAAGAGTTGGAATATCGTTACAGGGAATGGCGTGGTCTCGGTGCATCTTGTTTGCAATTCTTGCCCGTTGGTGGTTTGTGGACATGAGCTTTACGCTGATTTCATTGTCCACGACATCATCAACTACGATGCGGTCCTTGGGATGGATTGGCTTGCGAGCTTCTATGCTACGATCGACTGTCGGAGGAAGAAGGTGGTGTTTGAGATTCCCAGACACCCAGTATTTGAGTTCAGCCGAGGTAGCAGTTCGCTTGGCCCCGTCAGATTTCAGGCCAGGCCGGTGGAGTTTGTGGCTATGCAGATGGAGCTGGAGAGGCCAGCGGTTGTGCGGGACTTTGATGACGTCTTCCCCGAGGAGATGTCTAGTTTGCCACCTGATCGAGCTCTCGAATTTTCGATTGATCTTATTCCGGGAGCGCAGCCGATTTCGAAGGCACCATATCATATGGCACCCACTGAGTTGGAGGAATTACGGAAGCAGCTGGATGAGCTTTTGCAGAAGGGTTATGTCAATCCTAGTGTGTCTCCGTAGGGAGCACCAGTGCTGCTGGTGAAGAAGAAGGATGGTTCGCGTCGCATGTGCGTAGACTATCGGGAGCTGAATGCGGTGACCATCAAGAATAAATACCCGTTGCCTCGCATAGATGATACTTTTGATCAACTTGGAGGATCGAGGGTGTTTTCGAAGTTGGATCTGTGGAGTGGTTATCATCAGCTGAAGGTGAAGAAGGATGATGTTTCGAAGACAGCGTTCGGGACAAAGTATGGACACTACGAGTTTGTGGTTATGCCCTTCGGTGTAACCAATGCACCCGCAGTTTTCATGAATTTGATGAACCTGATTTTCTATGACTTTTTAGATAAGTTTGTCGTTATCTTTATTGACGATATTCCGATCTATTCTAAGTCGGAGGAAGAGCATACCTCGCACTTGAGGACGGTATTGGAGATTTTGAGGAAGCATCGGTTGTATGCTAAGTTTTCGAAGTGCGAGTTTTGGCTGGACATAGTTGCTTTTCTCGGGCATGTGGTGACTGGAGATGGTATTTCAGTGGATCCCGAGAAGATCAATGCCATCAGAGAGTGGCCTGTTCTGCAGTCAGCGTCTGAGATCCGGAGTTTCCTTGGACTTGCTGGTTACTATCGGCGCTTCATTAAGGACTTTTCTCGTATTGCTGAGCCGATGACCAGATTGACGTCGAAGGATGTGCCTTTTGTTTGGTCGGGTGATTGTGAGAATGCCTTCGGTGTTCTGAGGGAGAGATTGACGACTGCCCCTATTCTTGTTGTGCCTGATCGCGACAGTGGATTTGAGATCTTTTGTGATGCGTCTGGCAAGGGTCTCGGTTGTGTGTTGCATCAGCACGGGCATGTTGTGGCGTATGCTTCGCGTCAGCTCAAGACTCATGAGAAGAATTACCCGACGCACGATTTGGAGTTGGCTGCTGTCGTGTTTGCGCTCAAGATTTGGAGGCACTTCCCGCTGAGTGAGAAAGTGAAGATCTTCACCGATCACAAAAGCTTGAAGTATATTTTTACTCAGAAGGAGTTCAACATGCGACAGTGTCGATGGTTGGAGCTCATGACGGATTATGAGATTGATTTGCAGTATCACCCTGGCAAGGTGAATGTGGTTCCTGATGCGCTGAGTAGGCTTCCAGTGGTGATGATTTTGACCTCGCAGTGGAGATTGCAGCAGGATTTTTGCAAGTTTGGATTTGAGATTGTTCTTCCTATGGAGGCTTCTTCGTTGATGAGTATACAGATTCAGTCGACGATCGTGGATCGGATCAAGGCTGGCCAGGCTGAGGATCCGAAGCTGGTGAAGATTCGGGAGAGGTTGAGGATTGCTCAGGACCGTTTTAAGTATTGGGCAGATGTTAAACGCCATCCTTTGGAGTTTCAGCCAGGCGACCATGTGTTCTTGAAGATTTCTCCGAATCGTGGTGTGATTCGCTTTGGGAAGCGAGGGAAGTCGAGCCCGCGATACATTGGACCGTTTGCCATTCTGGAGAGAGTTGAGAGGTAGCCTACCGTGTGGCCTTGCCGCCATCTTTGGAAGGGGTTCACAATGTTTTTCATGTGTCGCAGCTTCGTCGGTACATTAGCGATCCATCTCATGCTGTGGATTTCTCGGAGATTACCGTTCGCCCTGATATGACGTATGACCAGCTGCCAGTGCAAATTCTGGACAGGCATCAGAAGTCGCTCCGAAACAAGGTTGTCAATCTTATGAGGGTGATGTGGCGAAACGGCTCGCCAGGAGAGTCTACTTGGGAGAATGAGGATAAGATGCGAGAGCACTACCCACTTTTGTTCCCGGACACGTGAGTGTTGGGAAATTCCGAGGACGAAATTTTTCTTCAGTTGGGGAGGATGTAACGACTGGTTTTTCATGTATTTGGATTATCTATATTATATATATATATTTTTTGGTGGATTTTCTCCTTATGTGTGGTTTTCGTCTCCGTAGCTTTCGTTTTCGCTCGTTTCGTCGTGATTTTCTAGCTTCTTCCTTAGATCATTGAGTTTTGGAGTAAGTCACTCGTGATGAGCTTCATATCACTCATATTTTAGAGTTAGAGTGACTTAGAAGCTATAGGAATCTTCCCGAAGCTTCGCTCTTCATTTCGGCACTTTTCGTGCACTTTAGTTGGTTCAGGAAGGGGAACCAACCGACTAGATTGAGATCTAGTCGGTCGGCAACTCTACTCAAACCGACTAGTTCATTAATTTAATTATACAGGAGTTATTGTTTACTCTTAGTCGGTCTAAGAACAACCATTGACGGACTAGATGTGAAACTAGTCGGTCAGAACTTGCTCTCAGACCGACTAGTTCCTTTAATAAATTTTACCGGAGTTACTGTTTATCGTTAGTCGGTTTATGAACACTCACCGACCGACTAGGTTGCAAACTAGTCGGTCGACGGGCCTTCATAGACCGACTAACTCACTACCCAGATTTATTCTCTTTTTCGATGCTTGATTTTAGTCGGCCATAGTTGGTCGACCGACCGACTAGTTGTTGAACTAGTCAGTCAACAACTCTTCTTTGACCGACTAATTGCTGTCGTTAACCTAGGGTTTGCCCAACCGCCGACGTTTCCAATTTAAACCCCCCAAATGTTTTTCTTTCTTCTTTCATTTCTTCTGAGACTCCTTCTTCCCCAAATCATCATCCATCTTCCCCTAGCCTTCCTCCTTCATCAAGAGCCCCTCTCCCTCTCCATTTAGGCCGGCCATCACCTCTAGGCCGCCGGAAAACCCCCAAAACCCTCCAAAATCTCATTTCTCCAGATTTTCTCCCCATTTCCAGATCTGAACCCTAGTTCCCCGGATCGTTTCTTCCGTTGCCGTGCTTGCTCGGCATCGATCTTCCGCTTCCTACGGTAGTGTTCGAACCTTTAATATTTTCATCACCCCCATTTGATATTTTGGAACCCTAATATAAATGGATGTTGTTTTGATGATTGTTTCTACATACCAGCGACTTTCCCCGTAGATTAGCGTTTGTGAGACGAACCTTCGTGATCGTCATCCTCGGTGATAGGCAAGTTAAACTTGCCACTTAGGGTTTTGGGCCATGTCTTAGGCCATTTGCTTGTTGTAGGCGTAAAAGAGACTAGGCGACGAAATGATACTCGCCTAGGCGCAATTTCAGGAACTAGCTTGACAACGAAGTTAGATCCGTCATTTATCATGTTGCATAAGTACTACCATGTCATGTTTAATTTTAATTAACGGTACGCGAATTAATTGTCATCCATGCTATCCATGTTGAATGTCGCATTCGTAGCACACGCTATAATACTTGTGTTTCTTGGCTCGTGTTCCAGAAGCAGGCCACATGCGTTGGTTGATAGCCAATGCCTGATCTACTTGTTTCCGGCTAGGCACCTGCGTTGCAGGCATAACCCTACGCCATACGTGTTAAATACACTTCCTGGCTCGTGATCTAGAAGTGAGCATTCCGTGTTCGGGGTAATGCACTGGCTCGATACACGTGGAGGGGTAGGGATAAGCGGTCACCTGAGCTTACGAGTTGGCCCGATCAGCCACTCTAGCCAGCAGACAAAATCTCTGTGCACAACTTGTTTACTTGACGTGTTCACTTGACGTTAACTACTTGACTTGTACTTGTCCGTGTTTTTACTTGTAAAACATGTTATCCATGCCCTACTTGCTACTTGCTACTTGCTACTTGCTACTTGTACTTCTCTTTACTTGTCACTTCCATACTATACTTTCCATGTTACGCATCATACTAGAACTGCTGGGTTGCTAGTTTGCCTTCACTTTCGTTTCCTTGCTCAAGTCTCGTTAGACTTGCTGACATGTGCCCCTTTACTCTTTCGGATGACACATGTTAGATCATGAGCCTGAGGGTGCTGCTGAGGACGTGGTGTTTGCTGACGTTGAGTCAGAACCCACGTTCATCAAGGAGTTTGAGGACACCGGAGACCAGTCTTAGTGCCTTCGCTGAGCTTACCCTTTTGGTAGACTGTTTTGTTGTCGGTGCGTAGCACCAATACTCTGTTTATGTTTGTCCTTGTTGGCCTTGTTCTGCGCCTTTAGACTCTTTCCTTTAGCCTGGTGGCTTTTCTGGATGTTGAACTTAATTTTAATGTTGGACAATTCTGAGATTTGAGATTTTATTTCTGTCTCTCTTGTGTTATTATCTTTGTTCTGTTCGTGGTTACAGGGACCTGCATTTAATTTATTGACGCTTATCAGACGTGTGGCTTCACAGCTCCACGTCTGTGCAGACCTTCTCAAGTCTCGCCTCCATTTTAGGGAAGCGGGGCGTGACACTGCTGATTTTCCCGTTCACTTTGAGGGATAAAGCCTCGTACTAGCTCTGGGCCCATCCTCGCAACCATTTCACTACCTGGGAGAAGCTGGCACTTGCCTTCGTGGATAAGTTCTATTCACCCTCGAAGATAGTGCGGATCCGGTGAGCGATCTCGAACTTCAAGTAGTTCCCAAAAGAGTCACCCTATGATGCATGTGAGAGGTTCAAGGACCTCCAACATCAGGGTCCTCACTACGAGATCCAGCCCTGGGATTTGGTGCAGAGCTTTTAAAACAGGCTCCAGTCCAGCACCAAGAGGATCATAGATGTTGTGTCGCAAGGCACCATACTTGATAAGTCTCCTAAAGAGGCTATAGACTTGTTGGAGCACATGGCGGCCAACAATAAACAAAGGAGCAAAGAAAGAACTTTTGTGACCCGGACCCCCGAGGTCAAAGCTGCTAGCCACTTGGACTCTCACATCGAGACCATATGCAAACAAGTGGCCAGGATTGAACAGCGCCTAGATTCCTTCCTGGCATCACCCAGCACATCGGGTTATCATCTGCAGAGGAGTATGCTGATCAGGGCTATATTCCTAGTGAGGCACACTATGATGGCGTCGAATTGTCAGAATCTGTGCAATACGTCCAAGGAGAGGGACGGAATCAATGGCAGCATCCAGCAGCTAGGAATCATCCGAGATTCTGTTATGGGAATCCAAGTGAAGGGCTGCAACCTCCACAATTTTAGAGACCACAACCCCTCCTCAGCAGCAGCATGTGCAGTAGCAGGATCAGCATAAGGGAAGATTTAGGACAGGTGGGCCTTACAGACCGTCAGGATATCAATTCAACCGGCTGCCTCAGCAGGGCTATGCGCCAAACCTGTCGCGGTCAAATCTGGAGGCCAATTTGGAGAGCTTTATGAGTGGTCAGGCCCGTTTCAATCAGGACACCTCGACCCATTTCAAGAGCCTAAATTCATCACTTGATGAACTGAGGGGTCAAATGTCCTAGCTCTTGAAGAATCAGGAGAGATTGCCCTCACAGCCGGAGACAAACCCGAGGGCCCAAGCTAATGCTATTGTTTCTGTTACCACACGTGGAGGATGGGTGACTGACCCCATCATGGTCCCGGTGCTGAACAAAGAGAAAGTTACTGTTGAAGAAGTCGTTAATGACGGAGATAGAGAAGGGGCTACTAAAGAGTCTATAATTATTGAGGAGAAGGCGGATATCCCATCCATCTCGCCTATTACAACACCGCCTCTCGTTGATGCAGATAAGAGTAAAGCCACCCGCCTCCCCCTCCATACACATAGAGGCTAGCCCTAGACAAGATGGAGAAGAAATACTCCAAGTTCACGGAGTTGCTGAAGGGAATCCAGCTGAACATCCCGTTTATGGACGCTATCACCAAGATCCCAATTTATGCCAAATTTTTGAAGGATCTGATCACGGGGAAGAGAAAGCCCGAAGAAATTAAGCTCATAGAGGACTCCACCTCTGTTATCAAGAATCATCTCCCCGGAAGCTACCGGATCCGGGGAGCTTCACCGTGATGTACTCCATTGGAGGGATGCCCATCAGCCGGTCTTTGATTGATCTGGGGGCTAGCATCAGTTTGTTGCCCCTTTCTATTTTCAAGAGGTCACAGACTGGAAGTGAACTAGAACAGACGAATATGTCAATCCAGCTTGCAGACCAGTCGATCACCTACCCGGTGGGTATAGTCAGGGATGTCATTCTTCAGATACCCCCTGGGTTATGTGTTCCCGTTGACTTTGTTATCATGGACATGCCCGAGGGAGGGAGCTTGATCACTCCATATTTTATACCTTTATTTTGCATGTGTGCATGCCGTTTTGATCACCCATATCACTTTTTCATGATTATTCGACAATATTGCGATGCTTTTCACTATTTCTTGTTTTTGTCGTATTTCAGGAAATATGGAGCGATTTGGAGCGAATTTGAGATCAATAGATTTGCAAGCGCTTTGGAGTGTTACCCACGGCTCATTTGAGGGCTTACCAGCAATGAAGGATGAGCGGAAGATGAAGGAAATTGATAGGAGCGACGAAGAGGCAAAAAGAAAAAGAAACAGGCATTTCAGCATATCACTCGGCCGAGTATAACAGCCACTCGGCTGAATAAGAAGTCCCACTCGGCCAACCAGAACGGATACGCACACGGAGTTTTCAGCGTATACTCGACCGAACAAAGAAAGCCTACTCGGCCGAGTGAGAAAGCTCACTCGCCCGAGTGGTCCATGGAAATTTTCCAGAGAAAGGCCAGAGATACTGGAATTTTCAGAGATCCTGATGAAGCCCCACTCGGCCGAACGATATAGCTACTCGGCCGAATGAATAAGTCTACTCGGCCGAGCCATCCCACGAAGACAGACCCTGAAACATCCGAAGTTACTGTTTTTTTACAGGGTTTGTCACTCGGCCGAGTGACAAGGGTCACTCGGCCGAGTGACGCGCTCTGCCTGCTTTTAGGGTTGAGATTTCTGGGCTGCGCAGGGGCAGTTTGGTCATGATTTTTTTGACGATTTTAGAGGCTATTTAAACCCAGTTTTTGCCCTAGTTTAGAGAGCTTTTGAACAATTAATTTTTAGACTTTCTTTTAGGATTTTGACGGCTACTCTTTGTGAAATCTCAGCTGGAGATCGTCGGTGATTACATTGGTTTGTCTATTTCTATTAAAAACTTGATTTTTATGCATTATTTCTCTTTTGCAATGAATTGTGCTGAGATTATTGTTGATTTTTTTGAGATTGGCATGATGTCTAGTGAGTAGTGCCGTCGTCCTAGGGCGTAGGGATGAACCCTATGGACCCTATTTCTAAATTGTGATGAATAGGTAGAATTGTTGCTAGAATTGATTAGGGTTAGGTTGTGATCAATTAATTACGGATAGCTAAGAATTCATATCGATTGGGATTTGCAAGAGATTGGATCCCAATTAATAGGACGTCCTAGATATTCGATTTGGATTGACAATTGGATTTCTCTAGATTTGGTCTGCAAGAGATTGGGCCAAAGCTAGGATTTTTAATTGTGATTCTATAATAATATCCGTTTGCAAGAGATTGGATGGATAGGAACTATCATAACCTAGGTTGTAGCTCGAGTTTGCATGAGAGTGGGCTCGAGATACAATTGAACAATGATGTCGTTCTTCACGCTAGCGGCTTAGGCTAGGGTTTGCACGAGAGTGGGCTCTATCCTAGGTTTGCTATAGACCGTCAATAGCGCGAGAGTGTGAGCTTGGTTCTACATTGAGTTGCGACTAGTTCACCTATATTCAAGCTTAGCAACAATGAAACTTTTGAATCACAAGTATGAGAGATGGTCCATAGTGGGGATTCCCTATCCCTAGACGTTTTATTATATTGATATTTCTCTTGATATTTGAATGATTGTGACTGCTATACCCAAAACTATTCTTGATTCTCTTGGTAGCTAGGTGATTGGAAAGAGACACAGTCATTTGTTCCTCCCTGAGTTTGATACCCGCTCGTCGCTACACCGTGCGCTTGCGCTAAGACTACGAATCGTTTTTCGGATGTACACTCGGACGCGAGCAAGTTTTTGGCACCGTTGCCGGGGAGGCGACAGTGTTTTATTTTCCTTAGCTATTTCTTTTTGTTTTATTATTTTTCTTTATTTTACTCCTCTATCGTGCTAACAATTTCATCAAAGCTCTGTTTTTCTTTGCATGTACACGAGATCGACGGCGGATCTAGAGGATATAATATTTGATCCGGAGATCGAACGTACTAAGAGGAGGATCAGAGCCGAGAAGAGACTCAATATAGATGATAATTGTATGAACCGCCCGGAGACACTGGAAGAACTAGCGGCACGTATGGCGAGGATTATATCCATCAGAGATAGGCTTCGGCCTAAGACATCCTCCACTACTTCTTCCATCGCTATGCCGGAGTTGGCGACGGATAAGAATTTTGAGCTCAAGATGGGATTAGTGGTCTTAATGCAATAAGACCCATTCCATGGAAACTCCCATGAGAATCCATATTATCACCTCCAGCTATTCTTGTCCAAGTGCGCAACCTTTCAAATGCCGGGTGTTTTCGTCGATGCGATCCATTTGAGACTCTTCCCCTTCACCCTCAGAGACAAAGCTCTATATTGGTTAAGGACGCAGGCGGAAGGGATATTCACTACTTGGGATGAGTTGGCTAGTGCTTTTATTGACAAATTCTACCCGTCATCTAAGACGGTGAAGATAAGAAGCGCACTCATATCCTTCAAGCAAGGACTGCAAGAGACCCTATACGAGGCATGGGAGCGCTTTAAGGATCTACAGCATCAGTGCCCCCATCACAGCATAGAAGCATGGGAGCTAGTTCACATTTTTTATAATGGACTCCAACCGGGCACTAAGCAAATCATAGATGCAACCGCCAACGGATCCATTCTTTCCAAAACACTGGATGTGGCTACTGCCCTATTAGTGGAGATGGCCTCTAATAATCAATAATGGGGCGACGAGCAAGGGAAATCTTCTACCTCCTTGACGCCAACAAGCATATATGAGGCCAAGGCCGTAGCAGAGCTTTCCAATAAGTTCGACTCTCTCCACAAGGTAGTGGAGAGATTGGAGAAGTATATCACCGAGCCGCATGGAGCTCCTTCCACTTCTACGACGGTGAGCAATATGAGTGATTGGCAAGACCAATTTCAAGCTATGTTCGTAGGAGGTGAGCATGGAGAGGGAGCCTTGGAACAAGTGCAATATGTTGCAGGGAACTCCGGTTATTGGGCCAACCCGGCCGCAAGGAATCATCCGGGGTTTTCGTATGCAAATAATGAAGGGGCTCTAAACCCACCACCACCGCAATAAACTCAAGTTAGGCCTCCACCTCCACAACCTCAATACCAACCAAGGGGGCCACCGCAACAAAGTTACCCACCTATGCAACAAGCAGGACCGTATAGGCCGCCCGGTTATAACCAAGGTTGGAGAGCTCCAAACCCACCACAAGCTCAACCACGATCGGATCATGAAGCTATGGTGGAGGAATTCATGGTGGAGCAAAGAAAACTCAATGCTAGGTTGACGACGCAACAAGATTCGCTAAATACCGTCGTTGCGCAACTTGGAGAGCAACTTGCGTTGCTAAACAAAAACACTCAACAATTGCCGGCTCAACCGAAGCCCAATCCACGGAGCAATACCGGTCACATAAATGTGGTAGTAGCGGTCACAACTATGGGAGGGAAGGATACCACTCCCACCATGGTCCAAACCAAGGATCCCTTGGAACAGATTTTTAACGACAAAGAGCCGGCTATTGAAGAGGAGAGCACAAAAGAGCCGCAAGAAGTTGGAAATTCTTAGAAAAAGACGCCTAATGAGGAGCGCACCTACATGCCATCGGTGCCCTTTCCACAACGGTTGGCGAGAGCCAAAATAGAGAAAAGGCTCACCAAGTTCCTTGAATATTTAAGGGGAGTAAGCATCAACATACCTTTCTTGGATGCTATAGTGGAAATCCCGTCGTTTGCAAAGTTCTTGAAGAACTTAATATCGGGACAGAAAATGAAGGAGAAAATAATGCTTGCTGAATAAGGAACTTGGTTCACCCGGAGGGAAAAGGAGCCCGCGAAGTTCAAGGATCCCGGAAGCTTTCGCATCCCATGCACACTTGGAGGAGTCCCATTGAAAAAGGCCTTAGTTGACTTGGGAGCAAGTGTATGCCTAATGCCCCTTAGCATGTTTCGGAAAGAATACGGGGACCGACTTGAAGCCAACCGACATGAGAATACAACTAGCGGATGGTCGGGTTACTAGGCCGGTAGGGATTGCCGAGGAGATTCCGCTACAAGTTCCGGAAGGGATATGCTTGCCTTGCGACTTTGTCATTATGGACATTAAGGAGGAGGGAGACACTTCACTTATACTTCGACACCCGTTCCTAGCCACCGCCGGTGTTATAGTCGACGTGCGGGAAGGCACTTTATCCTTGAATGTCGGAAACATCGAGGTTGAGCTCCACATACCCAAAGCCATGAAGCATATGCCCTACTAAGAGGATTTGGATTATGTGGACCTCTTGATGTGGTTATCGACGAAGCCATTCCACATTCTATTGGCGCTCTCAATGATGATGGCCTTGGAGAAGGCCAGACTTCTAGCATTGAAGAAAAGTTGGAGGACCCTCCGGATAGCTCGATAGCCAATGACAAGGATGACGCTGATGTCGCAAGGATAAGGGAACTTTGCAAGCTCTCAACAGCCAACAATTCAAAGAAAGATCCACCGAATAGAAGATCGGTGTCACCGGTGAGGAAAATATTGGTTCTAGCTCAAGCTTGGGGGACTTATCCCCCAACTCTACCCATGATGAGGGGACGCTGAGGAAAGCCCACGAGCATCAATAACCAAATCCATTTGGCCTTCCCGACAAGTTTGACAGACGTATCTCACATGCGCCTAATATCACACACTAAACAAAAATCATAACGGGTCGAGCTTATGACCTTAAACGAGCGCTTGTCGGGAGGCAACCCGACGGTTTTATATCATTCTTAGTTGATTTTCATTTTTATTTTAGATTTTTCTTAGTGTTTAGAGTTTACTGTCTATAAAAATCGTGACAACGGGTTTTATTTTTAATGACAGGAGATGGAAAACGAGAGATCATTCATATGGAGGATGACTAAGGCAAGGGAGAGCGCTCCAGAACGCGCTCAGGCCTCAGGAGAAGGCATGGACTGACTGGAGGAAGAAAAACAGAGAATAGAGCGAAAACAGAGAGCCGTAGCAGAAAACAGGATACCACTCGGCCGAGTAACATATGTCACTCGGCCGAGCAAAGACTCCATTCGGCCGAGTGGAGTACAGATCGGGGAAGATCGTTCTGACCAACTCTCTGTTATTTTTTGTGATTTACAGTATAATTTTCCACTCGGGCGAGTGACTTGTCACTCGGCCGAGTGAATCAGACACCATGCATGCTCTAAAACTTGCCAAGTGGCTATGCCACTCGGTCGAATGGAAATTATCCATTCGACTGAGTAGGAAAAGCCATTCGGCCGGGTCGTAACATTCCTATATATATGCGCTGCGGCTGTGCAAATTTCGAGAAAACTAAAATCCACATTCTTTCCCCGAATCACTGCCGCTTCACCTCTCTTCGCCCGAATCATAAACCCCCTCGCCCGATCCCACGCCGCTGTCGGTCGACTTTCACCGCCGACCGACGCCGACGTCGGACCGACGCTGACGTCGGTCCGTCGTCGATGCCACCACAGCCATCGCTCCCGCCGTCGGTCACCCTCATTTCACCCAAAACTCGATTTTCTCCTCCATTCTCCCATTTCTAACGCCCATTGCGCCCCAAACTCAAATCAACTCTCCCATCTCCGTTGCATATCCATTATTTGTAAATACCCCATCTTCTGTACCTAATTCTTGGTTATATTTAATAAAGACTGATCACTAAATTTTCAAAATATATATATATATATATATATATATATATATATATATATATATATATATATTTGACGAGCAAGAGTTAATCTTTATTATGTACAAAGAACAACAACACTTTACAAAGAACATCCAAGATAATAGTTAGCAGAGTGAAAATGGAGCGGGGAGAGGGCACAAGCGCCGTCACCCGCTACCAATTCCAATCTACATACTACTACCTGGGAGCAAAAAATACAGTAAAATTCAACTTGCAATAAGACCCCAATTCACAAAAGGTTCGACATTGGAGACCTCCGATAAATCCATATGCAGTAGGGAAGTCCTGACTACCGAAGCAATTTCCGCAAAAATAGCAGTCTTCATTGTTGCTTTGTCTTCAAAAATTCGCCTGTTACGCTCTTTCCAAATGTGCCACACCATAGCCGACAACACTAATTTTGCCAACATTCCCAACGGATCTTTTTTGTTATATCTCTCTAGGAAAAGATCGCAAACGTCATGAATGGAGTTTGGCACAAATCCTGTATAACCCAATTTCAACAACCCTCTACTCAAGATATATCTAGAGAAATCACATTCGAAGAAAATATGGTTTGTGCTCTCAATTTTGTTTCCCAAACAGAGGCCACAATTCTGATTATTGATGATACCAAGCTTTAATAGGTACTCTTTAGTCGGCAATTTAACTCGGATAGCGCGGAGAAGGGCCAAAGACATCTTAGGAATATGTTGCGGGAACCACACGAGATTGTAATAGGGAAAAACCGGCCCTGGTACCCGAACTGACTCCCAGCAATTCCGCATAGTGCAGGTAGGTCCATTATTCCACTTCCATTCGTCACAGCCTTCAACAAGTGAGATCTGAAGCAAATTCGGCAAAAACCAGTGTGTGGCCGGCTCATCTCTCCACCCAGCTACCGACCAGAAGTCATAAACTCTAGCATCTTCAGTACCTGGGATGGGGCGATGTAGTTTATGGAGAGGACCTAGTGGGTGCCAGTTATCAAACCAATAAGAGGTCGACATACCATCCTTAATCGATCGCTTGATAATATTTTGTGATATATGCCGACACTTGAGCATGTATTTCCAGGATCCTGAATGAGTGGGTTTAGCTTTGGTTGTGTAAAATCTGCTATCCAAATCCACATAGTGTTTTTTCATATATTGTGCCCACAGGCCCTTATAGGAGAGGGCTCTCCAGGTGAGTCGAATTCCAGAGGCAGTATTTAAATCAGATAGGTTTCTCAACCCGACTCCTCCTTCCCTTTTTGGCATACAAATATCCTTCCAGGACCAGTTAGAAAGCTTACCCCAAATGAATTTCCTGCAGGCAGTGTTAATGGAACGAATGACTGAAGGCGGGAAACAATACGCTTGCATCCAAAATGAAACCATACTGTAGATTATCGATCGGACCAATTCAATTTTTCCAGAGATGGATAGAATAGTAGAAGACCAACCTGACAACCTTTTTTTGCATTTGTCCACCAGTCGGCTGAATAATGAAGCTATGGGATAATTAGAGGAAAGGGGGAGGCCCAGATAAATGGTGAAGGAAGTTACAATCTTAATACCCAAAATGTCAGATAAGCTCTGACGGTTACGGACACCCTTACTAAAAATTGCTGAACTTTTATCCCAATTTATCTGAAGTCCGGAAAGAAGATAAAAAGTGTTGAGCAGGTCCTTGAGCCCTAACAGAGAATGACTGTTTGCACGGCAGAACACTAAGAGGTCATCTGCAAACAGCAAGTGAGAGATGGATCCAGTTCTGCGCATCGGTTGGATTTTCCCCGATGATTCCGCAATGTCAACTAAAAGAGAGAAAGCCTCCATTACAAGCACAAATAAGTACGGGGAAAGTGGATCACCTTGCCTCAAGCCTCTATTGGATTCAAAGTAGCCTTCAGGAGAACCATCAACCAAAACAGAGAATATGGTAGTAGAGATGCATTGAGAAATCCAGTTAATAAAAGTATGCTTGAATCCCATTTGGTGGAGGAGGAATAAGACGAATTCTCTGTTCACGATGTCAAATGCCTTACGGATATCAAGCTTTAGACAAGTTCTGGCCCCCATAGGGTTGCTAAAATCCCGAATCTGCTCATGGGCAAGAAGGGTGCAATCAGCTAGCAACCTGTCTTTTAAGAAAGCAGCTTGGTTAGGGGAAATAAGGTCTGAAATGACATGCTTCAATCTGTTGCACAAAATTTTGCTAATAATTTTGTACAGAACATTGCAACAAGCAATAGGTCTATAGTCACCCAACCCCGAGGCATTAATATTCTTCGGAACAATGGTCATGAAGGCATGATTAATGGAAGGGACCATTTTTCCAGATCTGAAGAAAGAATTTACCCCAGTGATAACATCAGCTCCAATGATATCCCAATTTTCCTGAAAAAAACATGCATTAAAACCATCAGGTCCGGGGGCTTTGTCTTTACCAATCTGGAACACAGCAATCTTAATTTCACTAGGGGTGACGGGCAACTCCATCCAACTAGCAGCAGCATCTGTGATTTTCCTCTTTGGGATCATGTTCGGAAACACATTCCAATAATCATCCTGGTGGTACAAATTTTGATAGAATCTTGGAGCTTCCTTACGAAGGGCATCAACATCAGAATTCCTATCCCCAGTAGAGTTTATGAGATGATGAAGATTATTGTGAGAATTACGAGCATTCAAAGCGGTGAAGAAAAATTTAGAATTTCTATCACCAAGGGAAAGCCAATTTTGACGGCTCTTTTGCCTCAAGTCCTCCTCCCCAATATCTAAAGCATTCCGAAGATTTTGACAAGCAACAATTTCCTTTTGCTGGAGATCAGCATCAATAGCTAAATTCGAGTTGGCTTGAATAGCTAATAGGTTTGCTCTGCACTTAGCAACATCATTTTGCTTCCTGATTTCAGCCGCCCAGGATTTAAGATGTCCTTTCAAAACTTTAAGCTTAAGCTGAATGCATCTCATGTTTGACCATGTAGGAAGCTGGCCCCAATTCCTACTCACAACATCCTTGAATCCAGGGAGAGAAGACCAAAAGTTGTAAAATTTGAAAGGCTTCGGGTAAGATTTTACCTTAGGGAGCATGTACAATAACATGGAAGAGTGATCACTGGTTCCGGCCGGAAGATATTCATAGAATGATTGAGGTAGAATGCTGAGCCAAATGGAATTGCAAAGCACTCGGTCTAGGCGAGCAGAGATGCGCATAGTTCCACATCGCCTATTATTCCAACTTAGAGTACATCCCTTACTCTTCAGATCACTAAGCCGACATCTCCCAATACATGCATTAAATTCATCAGTAGCATTTGCATCAACAGGCCTGCCACCATGCTTCTCAAAGGCTCCCCGAACACAGTTGAAATCTCCCCCTACCAACCAAGGCATTCTATCCAATATAGCAGAATCAGAAATTAGATTGCTCCAGAGTGCCTGTCTAGAAGATGAGAGATTAAGCCCGTAGACCGCAGAAATTCCAAATGAAAATCCGGTAATGTTAGTGAAGATGGCCGATAAGTGTTGACTGGATGTAGTGATTATTTTGCAGCTCCAAATTTTATTGTTGAAGAAGATAACAATGCATCCCCCCTTGTGCTGGTCTCTATTATCAATACTCTCCCACTCCCTAGAGAAGCATCTGGCAATACGTCCCGCATTAGAAACATCAACCTTAGTTTCAAGTAAACAAGCAATAGAAGGATTGATAGTCCTCAAAGTATGCTTTAGGTCTCCCCTACGCGAAGCATTGTTCAGTCCCCTAGAATTCCAGAAAAACACCCGCATTTAAAACGTTGAGGGAGATGGTGCACCAGAGGGCCGAGCTATCCTTGAGCTCCGGCGTAGCGAGTTGGGCGATGTTTGTACAGGCTTAATTTTTGATTTGTCTCTTTGTTTTCTTAACTCCAGATGTAGTCTTTCCCATTCCGGATTTGCTTCTGTGGAACAGGCAGGAGGTGAGTCGACAGTGTGGCTTTTATTAGGGGTACTGACCTGTTCTCGTGGATTAATAAATATTGCATCCTCAGCTTGGGACTTGCATAGACCTACCGGAGAAGATACCTCAGGCACTTGGGGGTCAATAGTAGATCTGTTAGGGGAAAACATCAATTGCAATCTAGTACTGAATTGCCGAATTCTGACAACCTGCATGAAAAGAGAGCCTAGCTTCCGGATAGTTATGTCCTGAGTTACTGGTACGTCCCCAATTGTTTCCTCATGGCAGCTGCATTCTCCAGCCTCAAAAAATACACTCTTGGTCTTTTCCTGAGAATCAATTACCTCATGCTCTAAGCATTCAGAGCTAGGCCTTCCTACTTTCTCTTGCCCCAGGGTAGTGGATGAAATGTGATTCTGGTCACTTCCTTCATCACCAGTATTGACAATTGCCATGCCTATTGCAGCAGTGGGGTCTCCATCCTCAGGAATAGTTTTAGTAGAATTAACCTGCCCACTAGCAGCAATTTCATCCTTGGATATTGTAGAATCCTGACATTGAGTGTCCGAATGGCCAAAGCAGATACATTTACTACATCGGGGGGGGGGGGGGGTTCTCCTTCAACTCTGACCTCGATTTTTATTACTGATCCATCCTCTAGCTCGACATCAACCGACTTAGGCACTGGGGCTTTGGCATCGATCTCCACAAGGCATCTAGCGTAAGTGATCTTCTGAAGGGTAGCAGTGAGCCTATCAAGACACATAGGGACACCAACTACTGAAGCAATCACATTAAAAATCTCTCGGGTCCACATGCTTAATGGAACACCGTGTAATTGGATCCAGACAGGAACCGCCGACAGAATGTCCCGTTCATGTCTGGTTGTTGTACTCCATCGTTGTAGCACAACTAGTCGCCCATCAAAAAGCCATGGTCCTCCATGCAAGATGCGTTCGCATTCCTCAGCATCTTCAAATTTGAAGTAGAAAAAACCATTTTCTCTGCTGTAGATCTTTAATCCCCTTTTTACGGACCACAGCCTGTCGACCCACGCACAGATTTGCCCGTAGAATGGAATATCCCCTAAGACATATCCCACAAGTGTGTTTTTCCATAGTGCTGCTCCCTTAGCAAGTAGTGCATTACCTACTCTAGCCAATGTAGTACCATCATTCTTCAAGAAAGTTTGTACATAGTCCATCGAAAGCGCTGAATTATACTTCCGCCTGTTGGCACACATGTCAGACCAAGATTGTTTAGGAGCATTTGTGGCAATCTTGATCTTCGCAGCGGGCCTGATAGGAGCCCTCATAATACCATCTTCACCCTCCACCCTGGGAACAGATCTACTGAAACCACCATTAACGAGGGGAGGCACTTGTCTTTGGAAGTTAGCAGAAAGCGCCTTATTGTCGGGAAGGCTTCCACTCTGCAATCGGGAGAAGTTGGCTCTATTTCCTCGGTGGGGCCTTCGAGAAGAAAACCCTTGACGGATTCCTTGAAACCCACCACCTCTCTCAATCGGAATCCCTCGATTTGCATTCCGCCGCCTACGGACAACCACCCAGCCAACGTCAGTTGAATCATCAATGATAGATGGTCTTACCTCTGATCGCTGAGCATTATTGCGATCATCACCAAGATTTCCAGTCGCTCTCTTCAAGATCTGAATCTGGGATATCTCGGGTCCTCCTTCGAGAGTGCCTCCGAGAGCCGACTGTTGATTGCTAAGAGGTGAATCGCCAGTCCCTGCTAGCCTCGCGTTGATCCGAACTCCATCACGATCACGATCGCCTGCCTTCCTTGATTGAACGCCGTCACGATCGCCTGGGTCTTTTTCCGTCGCAGCTCCGCAGAACCCGGACATCGCTTATCAAGATCCTTATATATATATATATATATATATATATATATATATATATATATATATATATATGTATGTATATATGTATATATATCTGTTATCCCTACCTCCCCCATGTATATTGATTATCATTCGTTGATTTTATTGTTTGCATTTCAGGTTAGTTTGGGGGAGCTTTTCAGGTTAGCTTGGGCCGAGTGACGCGCTTCGCCTGCTGTTAGGGTTGTGATTTCTGGGCTGCACAGGGGCAGTATGGTCACGATTCTTTGGACGATTTTAGAGGGTATTTAAACCCAGTTTTTGCACTAGTTTAGAGAGCTTTTGAACAATTAATTTTTAGACTTTCTTTTAGGATTTTGACGGCTACTCTTTGTGAAATCTCAGCTGGAGATCGTCGGCTATTACATTGGTTTGTCTATTTCTATTAAAAACTTGATTTTTATGCATTATTTCTCTTTTGCAATGAATTGTGCTGAGATTATTGTTGATTTTTCTGAGATTTGCATGATGGCTAGTGAGTAGTGCCGTCGTCCTAGGGCGTAGGGATGAACCCTATGGACCCTATTTCTAAATTGTGATGAATATGTAGAATTGTTGCTAGAATTGATTAGGGTTAGGTTGTGATCAATTGATTACGGATAGCTAGGAATTCATATCGATTGGGATTTGCAAGAGATTGGATCCCAATTAATAGGAAGTCCTAGATATTCGATTTGGATTGACAATTGGATTTATCTAGATTTGGTTTGCAAGATATTGGGCCAAAGCTAGTATTTTTAATTGTGCTTCTATACTAATATCAGTTTGCAAGAGATTGGATGGATAGGAACTATCATAACCTAGGTTGTAGATCGAGTTTGCACGAGAGTGGGCTCGAGATACAATTGAACAATGATGTCGTTCTTCACGCTAGCGGCTTAGGCTAGGGTTTGCATGAGAGTGGGCTCTATCCAAGGTTTGCTATAGACCGGCAATAGCGCGAGAGCGTGAGCTTGGTTCTACATTAAGTTGCTACTAGTTCACCTATATTCAAGCTTAGCAACAATGAAACTTATGAATCACAAGGATGAGATATGGTCCGTAGTGGGGATTCCCTATCCCTGGAAGTTTTATTATATTTATATTTCTCTTGATATTTGAACGATTGTGACTACTATACCCAAAACTATTCTTGATTCTCTTGATAGCTAGGTGATTGGAAAGAGACACAGTCATTTGTTCATCCCTGAGTTCGATACCCGCTTGCCGCTACACCGTGCCCTTGCGGTAAGACTACAAGTCATTTTTCAGGTGTACACTCGGATGCGATCAGAGCTCCCATCTTATACTCGGCCGTCCCTTCATGGCGACGACCTGTGTTCTGATCGATGTCCGAGAAGGGACCCTCTCTTTGAAGCTGAGTTTCGGCTGCAGAAGCTGATGAGAGAGCGTGCTCATGAGGAAAGGGCCATCTATTTAGAGCTTCTGGAAGATGAAGCCGTTGAAGATTTCACTTCTGAGGGGGTCATGAAGGACCCAATGAAAATAGGAATTGAAGATGACGTCGACCCAGCCTACCACAAAGTGGTCGTCGCATACATCCGAGTATTGGATACGAAACTTCTACATCATTATTCAAATTGTGAAGAACCGGAGACCATAGTTTACTCAGGGGAGAGTCATGAAGTAGGCGGATACCAAGTGCCGCCAGATTGCACCACTGGAAGGAACGACGCACGACTGCCACGCGCACCAAACAACCATTGATAAATCAAAGGGAGTCGAGCGCATGACTAAAAACGAGCGCTTATTAGGAGGCAACCCAATTTATTAGATTTTGGGATTTTCTTTTTCAATTTCTTATTTTTATTTCATATTTTAGAGATAAAATTATAAAACCACAAAAATTTGATGAATTCTTCCTTTGTATAGGTTAGACATGAGGGGGCATGCAGATCGACATTGTAAACAGAAGGAAGCTGGAGGAGAGCATCAGATTTAAGGAGAAAACGAAAGAAACTGAGCAAAAGGAAGACACAGTTGACTCGACCGAGCAGCTACACTGCTCGGTTGAGCAGCGCAGAGACGAAAAAGAGGCAAATTATCACTTCCTCTACACGGCCTGAGCAGCATCCTGCTCGGTCCAAGCAGACATCTACTCGACCGAGCAGTCAACTGCTCGATCGGATTGCACAGGCTTTTGGAAATATGGAGAAATCATCACTCTGCCTACACGGCCCGAGTGGCATTGGCACGGTCCGAGCAGAAGGTGACCCAACCGAGCAGCACACTGCTCGGTCGAGCAGGCGAGGGAGAATTTATTAAATTTTCTCAACATGATTGACTCGGTTGAGCAGCTTTGCTGCTCGGACCGAGTCGTTTTATCCTATCCCGTGGGTCCCACCCCAAACGAGTTGGGTTTTTAAACCCAACCTGTTTTCAAAATTACCCTAAGCTAAAAATTTTAACCCTAAAAGCTTTTACCATCACCCGAGCTCTCCCTCACACTCCCTACTCGGACCCCCCGTCGTCGCCGTCTTCATCCTCCCGCGCCGTCGCCTGCGCCGCCCATCGTGCCACCCACCTCTAGTCAGACACCCCGCCCCTTTATCTTTCTCTCACTCTATCTCTCTGCACCTCCCTCTCTTTCCCCCATTCTCCCCCTTTCTAGGCGACGGTGCCACCGCCGCCGATGGCGCCGCCCATCCGTCCAGCCCGAAACCCCCCACCTCCCTACGCCTTTTCCCCTCTGCCTACCCTGCCTCTCTCATCCGATTGCCCAAACCCCCCACTCTGAGCTCTTATGCCCTATGTCACGGCTGCCACCGCTCGGGCTACTGACCGAGCACACTAGTGCTTGGTCAGCACTTCCAACCGAGTATCATAGCTCGGACCAAGCAGTAGCACTGCTCGGTCGAGCAACCCAAATTTAGCCTGTCCCCAATTTTTAATGCCTTATTCTGACGTTTTTATTGTTTCTATTGTAGTTATTCCTTGCCTACGTCAGCAGCTGCTGCCAGGACTAGCTTGGGGATACTTTGACACTCGCATCTCTCGCATTTTTGGTACACTCTTCCATTTAACTATTTTTATACCGTTACTTCATATTACCATCGATACGATGGTTCGTACGCAAGGGACCACCACCCCACCCATCTGTGGGAAGAGGCCATCATCCGGCGCCTCCTCTTCCCGACCCCATCTTCGCGCCCGACTCACCACCACCTCCACCACTACCTCCACCACAGCCATCACCACCACCACAGCTCCTATCACTACCACTACCCCCCCACCACTAACATAGCCATCCCCACCACCACAGCTCCTATCACTACCACTACCACCCCCACCACTAACACACCTATCACGACCACCACCATCTCTACCACAGCCCTTATCCTCACCATAGCACTATCTGCCCCCCATCTTCACCCACACACCCCGCTCTCACTAGGGATGCTTTACCTGCACGTCTCTGGACCTATGGCATCACATTCTGAGACAGCGCACACCGAGAGCACTTTGTTAGGATTTCTCAGCGCCGTCTCGTCCCTACATTGTTCATAGACGTGCACACCCTGCGATCCCTTGGACTCCTTCAGGGAGTCCATCACCTCTACCGAGCGATTGGATTCGATCGCTTCCTAGGTGTACACGTCCCTACCTACTCCCAGATTGCCCTAAAGGCTCTCAGCTCCCTCGCTCGCACCCCAGCAGGTGACAGCATCACTTTTCACCCCATGGACTATGATTGCACTATTACACATGCCATGATCCACGAGTACTTTCACTTCCCCTCTGTCCCCGAGCCAAGAGCCGCCTTCTCTCTGCACAATGATGTTGACACATTTGATGCCACCATTTTTTGGCAGCATATTTCTGGCCTGGATCAGTACCGTCCTAGCCGAGCGAAGGCGTCGTGCATCGTGCACCCCTGCCTTCGTTACCCTCAGCGGCACTTAGCCACTACTATCTTCTGTAGGCCTGACGTCCGGACCAGGTCCCTACCAGAGCTTACCTACCTTATGGGTATGACCCGGCCTCTACGCTTTCACCCGGATGGCTCCCTTCGCCCATTCATGCTCTCTGACGCAGCCCACTAGCTGTGTCACCGCCTTTACCAGACTGCCACCACCTTCTTTTCCATGGACATCTGCTGCGGTGGTTTCTTTACCATTTTTGCCCGCATGCTTGATATTCACATTCTAGATGACCTATACACCCCGTTGGCCCGACACGCTTAACCCTCGACGTGCTCGAGCACATGCATATTATCAGACCTTACGAGGATCGTCACTGGCTATATCTTGTAGGCACCCACCACACTCCAAATATGGTACTTTTGACCCAACACCTCATCCATATTGCTCCAGTCCAGCTTGACTGGATGATCCCTAGGTCGTCCCGCTCCCTCCCCTGCACGTACACGAGCCCCCCGGAGCACCCGTCGAAGCAGTCGTCGATGACCTGGTGCCACGCTCCGTTGGGTACGAGTTGCATGACATTGCTGCCTTAGTAGCCGGCCTTCTTGTACCACATGTGCACCCATCACCCTCTGGAGTCGTTTCTTCCCCCACCATTGTATCCACTGCTCCACCACAGTCGAGTGTTCGGGGACTATCTCCACCTCTTGCACCGAGACTCAGATTTCTTTTGCCAACCGTTTCCATGCTGGAGGGCACCGATATACAGTTTGCTCCTGATCTTACAGATCTTGACTTTCTAGAGCACGACCATGTCCCCACTTTTCCTCCTCTCAATTAACTCATAGAATCACTTCCGCTCTCTTTAGGTCACCATATTCCCATCTACGTCACCACTTCTTCTTCATCCGTGGCCATCTTCACGGAGAGAGTCTCGATGTATGTCCACACTTCTGTGTCGACTTCCGCTCTTTCTTCAGTCGCTTCTGAGTTACCTTCAGCTCACCCTCTCCTACTTTCCACCATAGGCATCGTGCCTCAGCCGCACGGGACAGATTTACGAGAGTGCTGACTCAGCGCCACGTTCCTCGCCCTCCTCTCGACTCCCGTACTACATATGGTTGCCTGACCACGTTAGAGGAGTCGACTTCTCTCCTACAGAGATATTTCGACGACTTTGTACAATCCACTGTGACACATCACGTTAGAGTCGAGGCGGACCTGGCATCTATTATAGACGTCCTCAGGACACGTGGACCCCCTCTAGTGATCCTCGCGCATGCTCCACCACCCAGGCCAGCCACTGTGACTTCCCTTGCACCACTCAGTGCTTCACTTTCACAGTCTTCTACAGAGCCTGTTTCTTCCACTTCTGAGTTGGACCTTATAGTAGATCCCCTGTCCGCCCTTGTGCTACCACTACTCCACCCACATCTCCCGGTCCACAGTAGAGGGACTCATCACCACCCCTAGAGGGTGGTGCCTCTGCTTGATGTCGTCTTTACCCATTTTTGCATCCTGCCATTTATTTTATTATGCCCATCTGTCTATTCGGGGCCCGACACATACATAGCTTGGGGGAGGACACCCACTCATGCATCATTCTCATTCAGCATTGTATCATGTCATAATTTTTTACTTTCTTTTTGTACAGTTTTTACTCTATATTCCCCACCCCCCACCCTACTTAGCATCATCTCCCACTTACCAGCGTTTTCTTAGCAGTGAGGACACTGCTAGGTTTAGCTTGGGAAATGAGCGCTACCACTTTATTTTTCATTTTTCATTTTATCTTTTTTCCTTATTTCAGTTTTTATTTTTCTTTTCCCCACTTTTCCACGTCCTTTTATTTTTTCTCATTCTGCACCATATTTTCTGCTTTTTACCATGCATGCATCTATTTTTCTTTTTTTTTCCTATTTTCTCCGCCGTTTTCTCCTTTTATGCTAAGGATGTTCCGCATGATGATACCTCTCATACCCTTAGTAGTTATTCACGATGCTTGCTATCTGTTGACATGCTATTAGGATAATTCAGTTCTACTATCTATATGTGTGCATTTCTTTTGCTGATCTATCTGATTTAATGCTTGAAATGAACTGAAAATCAAATGCTTGAATTAGTATCTAGTATGCACTATATTGGATAATGCACCTTGGTTCACGCATCACTAGAACACTTGGAGCATCTGTTTTTTTTATCTCATTCACTTCTGTTTGCATGCCAACTGTCATTGTGCTTATTATTGCATGCCTTTTCAGTATTCATCTAGAGGAACAAAAATATCCATTCTATTTATGAATTTAGTTAGGGTATTATTTTATCAAACCGTTGTGCACCTCTTATGAGTGAACCGAGAGATATAATATTTTCCTCCTCCACATACCTATATATTTCTCTACATATCAGTTGGTTACACCCCCACAGCTATCTTTACCGCATCTCACTTCCCAACCCCAAAAAGAAAAAGTATAGCTTCTAAATGAAAAAAAGAGAGAAGAAAAAGAAAAAGAAGAAAAAAGTGTATATATTTATATGTGAAAAAGAAAAGAAAAAGAAAGAAAAGGAATAAAATTTTTTTTGTATCCTTTCATTAGAAGCTATCATATATACTGGGAAGAAAAAGAAAAATTTCATATCATATTCCTAGATGCGACACCTCAAGCTAAGCTTGGGGGGTAAACAAACTGATCACATGGGTGAGCATAACAGTAGAGTGGAGACGGTGCATAACAGGGATATTTAATAATACCTAAACTTTACGAAATGTTTTAGTTTTTTGATATTTTTCTTAAATAGAAATGAATAACTGAATGGCATGACTTTTTCTATTCTCTATTGCATGTTGTGTGATTTCTTTATGCTCCTTGTGTATCTGTGACTAAAAAGGGCATCGCCAACTTTTCTATACTAAACTCTATGGATTGCATGCGATTGATATGAGTTGATGACGTTATTTCAGTAGATCCCTATCTTTTGCCTATATAGCATGCTAGTCATATGATGTGTAAAACTAGAAATTGCCAGTAGCATGTATGTTTACTATTCAGAGTATTGTGATATACTACCTAAGCCTGAGATCTGTTCGATCATCCTTAGCACCCTCTATTCACTCCCATTTCCTCCTCTTCTTATTTTTATTTCTTATTTCTCTTTGTTTTCCTCCCGGCGTACCTAGTATTCGTCTTCCTCAAGGACGAGTAAGAGATAAGCTTGGGGGATTTTGACGTGTTCATATTTTCTAATATTTTTATATCATCATTACATTGCATTCCGTGCCATTTTCGCATCCAAATCCCATATTTTCCTATGATATCGCATTTCTGATGTTATATTCGAGTTTCGTAGTGTTTTATGAGTTTTCAGGGATTTTGGAGCGATTTGGGACCCAACTTGGGTATGGACACATCCGACACGCCTGTGAGCTAATTAGTGAAGCCCTACAGGAGCTTGCCATGTTTTGGGATCCTCGAGAGGAGCGGAGGAGAGAGAGCAGGAGGAGAGAGCAGCTCAGCATCCTCAGGAGATAATTTCCCAGGCTGCTCAGTCGAGCAGTACAGATGCTCGGACCGAGCAGAGGCAATTGAGAAAAGGAGGCAGATACGGTGATAGCTCGGACTGAGCAGTGCATCTGCTCGGTCGAGCATCCCTTCACCCCCAAAGCTGAAGCAATCCAGTGCACGGCCCGAGCAACCACTCAGCGACCGAGTCAGCCTCTGCTCGGACCGAGCAGAGCTGACTCGGCCTGTGCAGGAAAAATAAAGAAATTGTAGATTTTCGATTCACTGTCAAGCACGGTCGAGTAGTACAGCTGCTCGGACCGAGCGACCGACTGAGCAGCAAATTGCTCGACCGAGTCACCTACTCGGTCCGGAGTGTTGAGGCTATTTTTGGAAACATTTTTGATGTGACTGTTGCACGATCTGAGCAATGAAGTCTGTCAGCTGGGAGTCGATCTGGGAGGCGATTCATTGGAGAGTTTTGAATAATTTTTGAGAGCGCTGCTTAGGAGATTAATTTGTTAGTCTTTAGATTAAATTTCTGAATACGTTTTGGATCGAAACTTTTGGATTGTTAATTTGGTTCTATATTGCAATTGCGTATTGGAATCTAGAAATTTGTTGGATCTATTTCTCCTCTATTTTCTGCATCACTCGTTGTAAGTTTTTGATCTTTATTCTACCAATTGTTATGATGTTCTCTTCTATAAAAATGATGTTTTTATTCGCTACTATTTCCATGAGTGAGTATATCTTTCTCGGTTGATGGGTTAGCCCTAAGATCCTTGGGGAAAGACGTAGATCTGGATCCCTAGGTTGAATTAGGGATTTAATGGAGTATTTCAGTCGATCATACCGATTCCCTAGATAACCCGTAATGTGATCATGCCCATTGTCTGTGGAATTGATGTGCTTAAGGGGTATCTGGGATTAGAATAGGGAAATCGGTGGATCCAACCAAGGCTCGTGACCATTCCTGGTTCGTGCCTTGAGGGGATCCATCGACGAATTATAGAGCTACGTTGACAGCTACCGCCATTCTGTCAACGAGAGCTACCGAAATACCTCACAATTCTAACCCACGAGAGTGATACGAATTGGGAGATTAATCCCCTAACCCTAATACAACGTAAGGACTTTATTCCAACGTCAACCCCCGATAATCTTAGCGGTGATCCCTAATGCCCTAGTCCTTTTTATTAGTAAAACAACAACAACACCCCAATCAACTCTTTCAACCCGATAGCTATCTCACTTCGAGATATATAAGTGAACTGATAGTCCGATTACACTATCACCATCCCTGTGGGATTCGATATCATTTATTCTACAACTTGACACCGCCCACTTGCGGATCGAGCCAGAAATTGAAATCTAGGGGCCATACCACGCCTGATGATCGTGACACCGTCGGGTGGAATCTAGGTGTAGGTTTCGGGTGCGTCAGCTATGCCCTAGGTCCCCCTCCCTTGTATCAAGATAAGTATTTTTGTTCTCTTTAATTCTATTTTAGTTCTTCTTATTGTTTTTCTATGATGCTAGCAATGATATCTATTGTTTTCATAATGTTTGCTATGCTGGAATAGTCTTTTCTAGGGCTAATGGATTAGCCCTAGGATTTTAGGATTTAGATGCAAAGTTGGTATTTTTAGGTTGTGTTAGTATAAAAGGTTTCTATGTTGGTTGATCTTGCAAAGTTTGTAGGAGAACTTGTACTGAGATCGTGCCCACGGTCGGTGGAATCGATTGGCTTAAGGAGTATCCTATATGCTTAATTAGGGAGTTAGTGGATTCAATTGGGACTCGTGACCATGTATGGCTCGTGTCTTGATGAGATCTACCGATGAACTATATCACTAATTGACTGCTACCACCATTACGTCAATGAGAGCCACCAAAATACATCGAAGCACTAACCCACAAGATTGGCGTGAGCTGAGATCATTCCGTCCACGAGAGTGGTGTGAATATTGTCGATTCTTAATGCACGTGTCATGTGCGCCTATGGGTTAATGCGATACGTTAGTGATATGCTCCTATTTTACATGTTTTATCGCATATTTTCATGACACATTTCACCTTCCAAACCCCCATTTTATACGCTTTTGTGCTATTATTTGGAACAATATGACTTTCGGAGCGTTTATTTCCATTTCAGAGATTTGGAGCGATATTAGAGAAATTTGGAGTCAATAAGACGATCGACGACGTGAGAGCACCAAGAAGACTCATGATGACATGATTGAGGTGCCAAACAAGAGAGAAGGGACGAAGAAGATGAGAATGAAGAAAGCACAGTTCTAGGACACCCGTGTACTCTTTTCAGATGTGCTATCACCTTGGATTTTCCAGTATTTTTCTGATATTGTTTCCAGATAGTAGACTTCAAGACGGTTCCAACGCCACCAAGAACACGCTAATCGGAGGTCAGATGAGCTCTGGGGAATTTCTACAAGCTGATGCTGCAGAGTTTTTATATCATATCTTTCCCAGGCGACTCGACTGAGCAACGCAGGCTGCTCGGTCGAGCTGATTACGAGATTTCAAGGTGCACAGCTGATACACCCTGCTCGACTGAGCAGCATTTGCTCGTTCGAGTCAGATGGAGACTCGACCGAGCAGTGCTTGCTCGGGCCAAGTAGACAGAGCGACAATTTTTGTAGGAGCTCAATTTACTGACGTACTCGACTGAGCAGTGACATGCTCGACCAAGTAGAGTGACGACTTGACCGAGCAGGCCTCACTCAGACCGAGTAAGCAGTGCATGGTTTTGGAAGCAACATCATACTTCTGACGACTAGACAGAGCAGCTTCCTGCTTGACCGAGTCACCGTGGGCCCGGTCATAAGTCGCGTCTAGGTCACGTGCAAGGGGTTTTTGAGGGGATTTTTTTAGGTAGATGATGGGGAGATAGAATGGGGGAGAATTTTAGATAGATTTTTAGGGACTTTTGGAGAGGAGTTTTTAGACCTTTTTAGGGTTTTTCGGCGACGATCTTTCGGGGAGTTAGGCTATGCCCTAGGCCCCTACTTTGTATCAAGATAAGTACTTTTGCCCTTTTCAATTCTATTATTATTTCTTTGTGATTTCTTATTGTTTATCCCTTTTTGATGCATGCAGTGAAATCTTCGTGCGTTCTATTATCTACTGCTATTGCTATGCTTTAGTAGTCTTTTCTAGGGCTAATGGATTAGCCCATGGATCTTAGGATTTAAATGCAAAGATGTGATTTTTATGTTGCGTTGGATATAAATGGGGTTGTATTTTGGTTGATCTAGCAAAATACCTAGGAGACTTGTACTGAGATTGTGCCCACGGTCGGTGGAATCGATTAGCTTAAGGAGTATCCTACAGACTTAATTAGGGAGTTAGTGGATTCAACCAAGGCACGTGACCATGCCCGGCTTGTGCCTTGATGGGATCCACCGACGAACTATATCGCTAATTGACGGCTACCGCCATTGCGTCTGTTGGAGCCACCAAAATAACTTGAAGATCTAATCCACGAGAGTGGTACGAGTTGAGAGCATTCGATCCACGAGAGTGGTGAGATTATTGTAGATTCTTAATGCATGAATCGTATGCGCCTATCGCGAGAGCGGGGTTAATGTGATACGTTAGATTCATGATGCCCAGACGCATGAATTCACTTTCTAGATGCTACAATCCCCCAATAAAACCAACGCAAGTAAGAGTCCTAGCCTAGTGTCGACATCCAACGGTCCTACTGGCGAGTCCTAAGGCCATAGTCTTTTTATATTTTATTCTTTTATATTGTGTGGAATCTCTCATTTGCGATATCGAGTGACACGACCTTCGCATCCATCACAATTACGACCCTCCATACTCCACATCCATCAGTAAACTCGCAATTCTAACTCAACCTAGGAGTAAATAGGTAGTATAGCACTGCTTTCCCGTGTTTGATACCTGCTTGCCACTATACCGTGCACTTACGGTAAACGACATCGTTTCGAAGTTGGTTCCGGACGTATCAAGTTTATGGCACCATTGCCGGGAAGGCGTTCCGCCAGATTATCTATTTACCCCAATTAGGTTGATTAGATTGTGTTAAAAAAACAAAATTTAAAAAAACCAAACAAAAAACAAATAGAGAAAATTTTCCCCACCACCTGCTATTATTATTATCTTTATCTCTATTTGTACCACTGATATCTTTTCCAGGTTGTTTACTTTGCTTGATCAGGTACAATTGATGCATTGATGGTGCTTCCAAGGATGCGACCGTGTTCTATACGATCCTTTATATACCTCGATACATTCTATCAGGCTGATGGAGAGTCCTTCAGAGATGCATTGTGCAAGTTTGAAAGAATGTTAGGGATGTTTCAGACGGAGTCCGACCATGAGTTGGATGGTTCCAGGCTACTTGATATCTTTGCTGGAAGACTAAAGGGACCCTCCCGTGAGTTTATGAAGATGATGCAAGTGGGAAAGTTCAGTGATCTGCAGTTGGCAGCAACCTTGGAGCAAATGATAGATGATGCTCGATCTACCGGTTCGCTAACCGTTATGGTAGGTAAACCATCCGACCAAGTATTCATCGATTTTGTTATGGCTAATGTCTCTGATGCATGCACTATCATAGACGGAGTGTATGCTTCTTGAAGGTGATTATATCCACCTTTACACTGTCAGCACTCAACAAATAGAGACATCTGAGCTGCCAGAGCAGGACACATATATAGACCTATTGAGAAGCATGGTGGACATAGCTCGATGCACCAGTCCATTAACGATAACGGCATGTGACCCTTTTGAGCTTGGATTTCAAAAGTTTATTACTCATCGTATCTCTTCCACAGGCACAATTGATGGTGGAGTCTGTGCTCTAGTTGAGGGGCACAAGACCCACTTTTATACCGTAGTCGAGATATAGGGGCCCATAGAGCCACCTACACCTACTATTGAGAGGGCCAAGCCATGCAATCAGGTGCCTCGAGTCCAAGACAGAAACAAAGACATAGGCATAGAAAGGAGAAGATGAAATTCACTTTGCCTACTATACCAGAGGAACCCGAGGAGGAGGCCGAAGTAGTGCATCGCGAGGAGGCCGAGCTATATTTATTTTACATATCGCATGTGGAGCGAGAGACTTTTACCGAGGAGGTCATGCGTCGGGACGAGGACACAGCCATTCATGAGGATCCTGAGCATCACCCTCCTCCTTCAGAGCTTTTGTAGCCACCTCGTCCTTCCACTGACTCTGAGGACCACCCATCAGAGCTTACTGCTCCCCTCCAGTGAGATCTCTTCACTCCCTCGCCCTTTGCTTTTGATTCACCTCCCGTGTATGATGTTTATTATGATTCATATTTAAATGACTCATTGTGCCTTTTACAGGATACACATACAAATAATAAAGAGTTACGATGGGACGTATACGAGGAGGAGAGCAAGGAGTTAGCACATATAGATGCTATTGAATATGATCAGGTGGTGTGCTGGGATGAGTCTGACGATGATAAGAAGCATCCTGACAAGACCCACTCTATTATGCCAGAGTTACTAGTGGAACCAGAGGAATACGATGAGGAGTTGATCGACGTGGTGCATGAGCATAAAGATTTATTTCCATGGAAGTGTTGTCAACCATACTTAATTTTAAATACTTATGTTGATGACCCGATTTAGAATATATTTATTTTGGGGAAAAATTATCCACATCAGATTGATGCGGCTTATCTCTTCCAGGGTACAGGTGGAGTCCTTGGAGAGATGCTGAGAGCCGCATTGCCGGAATATAATGAAGCCCGTGGAGATACGCACCTGGCAGAGCCAAGTAAAGTACATATAGAGCAGCTGCCTGCACCGGTAAAGATTCTGGATCCGCCTTTTGCTATATGTGATATCAATCCAGTAGTGTATTATTTTATGCTTTCAATAAACACGAATCATCTCGCCATCGAGAGGACTGTATAGCTTTGCTTGAATAAATATCACCTCCTATGACATCTACAAAAATCTTTTACGCCCCGAACCCATTATTTTTATTAATTACCCTCTTCATATTTTGATATGTCCCGCCATTTTGCTAACCACCATCGAGCATTTCTTTCAAGTGAATACTCACTTTCTTATTCGTTTGACTTGATCTCGATTAGCGAAGGCGTGATTTTTTTGATCGAGTCATTTGAATAGGATTGTTTGGTATAAGCTTGGGAGAAAGCGCTCTCATGCATCATTACATGTTCTTGTAGTTGCATTAGTATTTCATGTCATTCATTTCATCATTTTTCATTCCCCCCCCATTTTTCGTTGTTCACTTTTTTCTTTTATGATCACATTGAGGACAATGTGAAGTTTAAGCTTGGGGGAGTGCATTTCCGTGCCATTTAGTTGCTTTTTTCTTCATTTTAGGATTTTTAGATTTTTTTTCAAATTTTTGCATCATCTCTTTATTTTTTCCATCTAATTTTCCTTTTATATGTGTTCATGCATCACATTGCGTGCTTGTTTTTCTTTTATTTCTTTCTTCTATTTTTATTTCTCTATTTTCTTCTCTTTCTCTTGCTAGATATATTACATGTGATGTTTTATATTATGCTTTCACCTCTCTCACAACGCTTATTTTTCATGCCATGCTATTTAGATAATTTCATAATCCTAATCCTTGTAAGTACTTGAAAATATTCTTTTTTGATCTCTCTAGTGCTAATGCATGAAGCTTATTGAAACTGAATATGTAGAGTAGTATCTCGTATGCTTTCATTGGAAATACAACAAGATTCAAGCATCACTAGAATATCTGAAGCCTTTCTTTTATCTCTTATTCGTATTTTTATTGCATGCTTGATATAATTGAAACATTACTGCTTGACGTCACCACTCATTAATATGATTAAGAATACCCGTACTATTATATGAGTTTAGTTGAAGCATTATTGTACAGAACCGTTTGTGCGCACTTTTGAGTGAACCGAGCGTTATATCTATTCCTTCCCCTCCTATACCTTATATTCTCTACATATCACTTGATTTCACTCCCCAAAGCTATTTCTACCGCATCCATTTCCAAAAATTTCATACAAAGAACAGCTTGCTCCAAAAGTCCAAAAAGCCAAAAGGGGGCCAAAAACCAAAAATACAAATATTATTGCTCCTACAAAAATCCAAAAAAAAAAAGAAACAAACCTCAAAATTCAGAGAAGAGCTCAACTTTCATTACTTGGAGCAATACATATACTATTGGAAATGTTGGAATTTCATAATTCCATATTTCTATTCCCATATGGTTTATATATGACAAACACATTCAGTGCTACTAACTCTATCTATGCAGATACAAATACATGCTGAGTTCCACGCATTCAGATATCTTCATGCATATTCAAACGGAAATATCATAATTCATGAAGCTGGAAAGGCAAAGACACCTTACATCCATGACTTGGACATATAATCACTTGATAAGGATCCCCTGCAAAGAAGCTTCTCAGATTCAGTTGCAGATGCAGTCTTATCTACGGCTTTTATGTAATCAATGTAGAATTTACTTTATTAAAGTTTGTGATAATATGTCTTAGTCACCTAGGTTTTATTTTTCAGAGATCTACCCTTCTCAATTTCGAAAATTCGTAATTCAGAAAATTGGCAACCAATTCCCTCATTTTGGTCGACCAATTTTAAACCTTCTAATTTGACTATTGGAATTCATGAGCAAACTCTCCTAACCATGTAGATTCTGGATCTGTCTTCCAACGGTCAAAATTCCCTCTCTAAATTTTGGTCGACCAATTTTTTGGTTTTGGTCGACCAATCACAAAACTAGCCGTTTGAAGCCCAAATTTTCAGGGACAGTTTATGACTGTTTTCCAACGTCATTTACACTCTCTAACTGTCTCTAAACACTATAAATATAGGGGTAGACCCTCTCTTTCTCTTCACACACTTTCCTCTTCTTTATTTCTATCTTTGTTGAAATCAAGCCTCTGAATTTCTTAAGCTTTTAGCCATTAGTTGTTCTTTTCTTATTTGTAAGAAGAAATCATTAGATTTCTTTCTTAGTTTAAGAACGGAAGAACTTGGATTTCAACACTTTTTGGGAAAATTGTCCTTTTCTTATTTGTAAGAAGAAATCATTAGATTTCTCTCTTCGTTTAAGAACGGAAGAACTTCAATTGTGTATCACCATTGTATATCTTGAGACATTGAAGTTCCTATTTTAAACACCGTCCTTTTGAATTCATATTTCATATTCATTACAAGGCTATAACATGTTTATTTTCTTTTATTTCATTACAGAGTTATTTGGATCTCTTGGGAAGAGATTGTACAATGTTTGGAACACTGGAGGTGTTGCCATTTTTGTAAAGTTGGTGCTTGCGGGGCAAGTGATTATAGTGGACTGAAAATCTCTACTGGGAGTAGAGGACTGGACTAGGATCAAGAGGATCCGAAGCAGGATACATCTCTGTGTTTGCGATTGATTTATTTTCAATACTTGTCATTTCATTTCTGTGACATCTTTGCAAATATCAGTAACATTTTATTTGCAACAATTTTTATTATATACACTATTCACCCCCTCTCTTGTTTATTGATCCATACAAGTTAAAATTACATTTGGTATCTGAGCAAGGCTAAGATGGCAGAATCAAACATGAACATTGTTCCACACAACTACAACACAAATCAACATCTTGAAGGGCACTCTCAAGTTCGTCCTCCTCTATTTGATGGTTATAACTAATCATACTGGAAATTACGAATGGAGATTCATCTCCAAAGTATGCACTATGAGATATGGGACATCGTAGAGACATGATACACTAAGCCAACAACTCCTGCTGATGAATGGACCGCTAACGACAAATCTGCAAAGACCAAAAACTCAAAGGCCATGAATGCTTTATTCTGTGCCATGGATAAACATGAGTTTAATCGGGTATCTCAGACCAAAAGTGCAAAGGAGATTTGGCATATACTCGAGGTAACTCATGAAGGAACCAATAAAGTAAATGAAACTAAGATTGCCTCTTTGGTTCATAAATATGAGTTGTTCAAGATGCAAGACAAAGAGACGATTGGAAAAATGAACAACAGGTTCTTAAAGTACTCTCTCCAGAATGGCGTCCAAAGATCACTGCTATTGAGGAAGCCAATGATCTTTCCGCGTTAACCATGGAAGATCTTATTAGTAACCTAATGGCCCATGAAGTTACTTTACAAGATCAGAAAGAAGAATCAGATCAAAATAAGAAACTACTCGCCTTCAATGCTACATCAGAAAATGAAGACTCAGATGATAATATGGCATCCTTTGCCAAAAACTTCAGAAAATTCTTTCAAAAAGGTACGTATAATAATAATTTCAAATCTAAGAATACTGATTCTTCTCTCTGATTTAAATGAAATGGGCCTGGACATATGAAGAAAGTTTGTCCGCTTCTCAAGGCTAAGTTCAAAACTTCCAACAACAATGATTAATCCAGAAGAGAAAGGAAGTTTGACAAAATGAAGAAAGCATTTGCAGCAACATGGGATGATACTTCAGATGATGAAGATGATGATCATAATGAAAGTGCTAACATTTGCTTTATGGCACAAGACGATGAAGATGATGTAAGTTCTTTTAATAACGAAGAATTACTAGATGCATTAAAAGATCTTTATTCTCGTTTCAAAAAATGAAATGGACAACATAAATATTTGAAACAGAATAATGACAATCTTCTTATGAAATATCAAGAATTATCATCTTCTAAAAGCACTACACCCAATTCTATACATATTGATAATACATCTTCTTAAGATTTGGATCTTAGTAAATAGAATGATCTTTCAAAACTAAGAATCTAGAATTGCATACACAAATATCCGAAATGGATAAAAGTATCTCATCACTAAAGATGAAATACGATGAGATGTCATCCAATGTTAATAAATTTAACAAAGGAAAGACAAATCTCGATGATTTGCTAAAAATTTAATATCCAGCAAATCATAGACAAGGACTGGGATATTCTCATAAGAATACACCCAAGTCTTGTAACACATCTTCATCTAGTGGAAAACCAATCTTTGTTAAACCACAGAAGACGAATCACACATTTATTTACACGAAGAAAGTAGACATTCATACTTCTTCTTCACAAAGAAATGTTACTAGCATTTCAAAAACCATCTCCTAGAAAACCTACTACGATTAGTATATGGGTTCCTAAGGATTCATGCTTAAAAGATAGAAATAGTTATATTTCTCATTATATACACTCTATTGTTCATTCTAGTAATTATATTAGAAAGCCAAATTCCACTTTGGTTTGGCTTCCAAAAATCTAACCCCAAGGACCCTCAAACAAAGGGTACCAATGCTTAATGTTTTATCTTTCAGGTACCCAGAAAAGAAAGATGGATTTTGGATAGTGGATGTTCAAAACATATGACGGGAAATGTCAACTTGCTTTCAACCGTTAAATATAAAGATGGAGGCACAGTTACTTTTGGTGACAATAATATATGCAAAATCATAGGCACTGGAACAGCTGATAATACAAATCAGCCTATCATTGAGAGCGTTCTCCTGGTTGACGGTTTGAAACACAATTTACTTTCCATTAGTCAATTATGTGATAAAAATTACAAAATAGTTTTTGAACAAAATGATTGCATCATTTATGATTCTGATATATCATCTATTTTATTTGTGGTAAGCGTAAGAATAACATTTATATCTTATGCATGTCTGTTACCACTCATAATCATTGTTTAATGATTACATCAGATGATACACTTTTATGGCATAAACGTTTTGGACACACTAATTTCAAAAACCTAGCACATATTTCAAAACACAAGTTAGTAAATGGAATGCCTAATATTTCTTTCAAACACAAACATTTTTGTGATGCTTGTCAACAAGAAAAAATACACAAATCTTCTTTTAAATCAAAGGACATTATCTCAACAAAGAGACCGTTAGAACTCCTACACTTGGACTTGTTTGGTCCTTTAAGAGTAGCCTCTTTGAATAGAAGTAGATATGCATTTGTCATTGTTGATGATTATTCAAGATACATTTGGGTTATATTCTTACAAAATAAGAATGATGCTTTTGAACAATTTTCAATATTTTGTAAAAAGATTCAAAAGATCAAATCCTCTAACATTATCACTATTCGTAGTGATCATGGGGGAGAATTTGAAAATGAATCCGTTACCAAGTTTTGTAATGAAAATGGCATTACTCGCAATTTTTCTTTTCCTCGTGCTCCTCCTCAGAATGGAGTAGTAGAAAGGAAAAATAGAACTTTACACGAATGTGCAAGAACAATGCTTTGTGATAGTAAATTACCAAAATATTTTTGGGCTGACACTATCGCAACTGCTTGTTACATTATGAATAAAGTTCTTTTAAGGCCATTGCTTAATAAAGCTTGTTTTGAAGCATTCTTTAATCGCATTACTCCTGTATCATATTTTAAAGTGTTTAGATGTAAATGTTTCATTCTTAATACTAAAGATGCACTTGATAAATTTGATTCAAAATCTGATGAAGGTATTTTTGTTGGATACTCAACACGTAGCAAAGCCTACAGAGTATATAACAAATGAACTTCAACAATTGAAGAATCACTACATGTCACTTTTGATGAGAACCCCTCATCTTATTCTCCCATCATTGATGATGATGAGAATATATTACCTTTATCTAATTCTTTAGATAATATTAAACTTGATGAAATTGATGCTACTAAACCCTCTGTTGAGTCTATTTCAGATAATGCAGATCTTCCTAAGGCATTTGCACAAGTTCCAAATCATCCATCTGAGTTAATCATTGGAGATATTACAGAAGGAGTAAGAACTCGTCGTCAATTAGAAAAAATGGCGCATTGTTCTTTCCTTTTAACCATTGAACCAAAGAACATCAAACATGCATGTGAAGACAGCTCATGGATTATTGCTATGCAGGAAGAACTTAATCAATTTCAACGGAATGATGTTTGGGAATTAGTTCACATACCAGCAGATCATTCAATTATTGGTACCAAGTGGGTATTCAAAGATAAATTGGATGAATTTGATCAGGTAATTAGAAACAAGGCATGATTGGTTGCACAAGGTTATAATCAAGAAGAAGGTATTGATTATGATGAAACCTATGCACCAGTTGCATGTCTTGAGTATATTAGAATGTTGTTATCATTGCATGTTTTTAAAATTTTAAGTTATTTCAAATGGATGTCAAAAGTGCTTTTTAAATGGTTTTCTCAAAGAAGAAGTTTATGTTTAACTTTGTTTAGTTTGATGATGGTTGGGTACTATTCTGTAAACTTTCCCTTGGCTTAATGTTCCTTGTTGCTAGTTTCTACATGATGTTTTGATTGTCCTTGGCTGTTGTTTTGAATGTTCTGCATTTGTTTTGTAGTATTCCTTTGGCTATGTCACTTAGTTCTCAATGGATACATTATTTTGTGCTCTTTTAGTGGCCTTTTGTTCTCTATTCATTCTCTGGATATCTCATATGTATTCACTTTGGTACTATATGTTCCTATATGCTCCAGGTGTCTACTTCGATGATAGCTACAAACTCTATTTTACACTATCCTATTGTTCTGCAGGACAACTTCAAAATATCCTTTTTTTAAAAAAATCATACTATCCTGCCATTGTCACAAAATTTTTAATAAAAAAAGCTCATCTAATGCAAGTTTGCTTTCCTCCATGCCCACATGAAATTTTCGTATCAGCAGCTTCGACAATTTGTTTCCCACTACCAAAGGATATTACATCCTTTCTCATGTTTATCTACAAGTTATTGTCAATTGCCCACCTATTTATATATATATAATAATGGTTATATTTTGTTGGTACACAACTCACATTATATCCACTTGACATTTCGCATTGATATCACCAGACGTGCCAATTTTTTCATCATTCAAATATTTGTCCACACTAATAAATGATTACTGGTTTCTTTATTCTTCATTATTCTAAAGAAGTCAGTGGCTCTATATATACTGACCTTCCGACTTAGGCCTTACTCATTGCTGATACAAGCAGTACATTAGCTTGTATTTTAATGGCCTGGCCATTCCTTATTTTAATGGCCAACTCACATTATTTCGGCATATACCCTCTATTTGGCCAATAAATTCTTTTTCCAGCAATGGCCACACTTTGTTCCTTTTTTTATAAAAGGCTGTATACTCCTTATTTTGCCGTAAATTACTCTTTCACCCTATATACTCCTTATTTGGCCGCCATTTATATTTCCCTAATATTATCTCGCTTATTTTTTATTAACTACTCTATTATTTGCCCCCTTTTGAGGATTCCAAAGGGGGAGAATGTATTCCATATACTCAGGGGGGGTATTCACATGTTCCACATATTCAGGGGGAGTATACCATATATGTTCAAATTTAAAGATATATATTTATATGTTTGTCATCATCAAAAAGGGGGAGAATGTTGGAATTACATAATTCCATATTTCTTTTTCCATATGGTTTTGATATGACAAACACATTCAGTGCTACTAACTCTATCTATGTAGATAAAAATAAAAGCAGAGTTCCACACATTCAGATATCTTCATGCATATTCAAACAGATATATCATAATTCATGAAGCTGGAAAGGCAAAGGCACCTTACATCTACGACTTGGACATATAATCACTTGATAAGGATCCCCTGCAAAGAAGCTTCTCAGATTCAGTTGCAGATGCAGACTTATCTATGGCTTTTATGTAATCAATGTAAAATTTACTTTATTAGAGCTACAAAGTCTTGTGATAATATGTATTAGTCACCTAGGTTCCATTTCTCAGAGATCTACACTTCTCAATTTCGAAAATTCGTAATTCAGAAAATTGGCAACCAATTCCCTCATTTGGTCGACCAATTTTAAACCTTCGAATTTGACTATGGGATTTCATGAGCAAACTCCACTAACCATGTAGATTCTGGATCTGTCTTGCAAAGGTCACAATGCCCTCTCTAAATTTTGGTCGACCAATTTTTTGGTTTTGGTCGACCAATCACAAAACTAGCCATTTGAAGTCCAAAATTTCAGGGATGGTTTATGACTATTTCCCAACGTCATTTACACTCTCCAACCGTCCCTAAACACTAAAAATAGAGGGGTAGATCATCTCTTTCTCTTCACACACTTTCCTCTTCTTTATTTCTATCTTTGTTGAAATCAAGCATCTGAATTTCTTAAGCTTTTGGCCATTAGTTGTTCTTTTCTTATTTGTAAGAAGAAATCATTAGATTTCTTTCTTCGTTTAAGAACGAAAGAACTTGGATTTCAACACTTTTTGGGAAAGTTGTTCTTTTCTTATTTGTAAGAAGAAATCATTAGATTTCTCTCTTCGTTTAAGAACAGAAGAACTTCAATTGTGTTTCACCATTATATATCTTGAGACATTGAAGTTCCTCTTTTAAACACCGTCCTTTTGAATTCATATTTCATATTCATTACAAGGCTATAAGGTGTTTATTTTCTTTTATTTCATTACAAAGTTATTTGGATCTCTTGGGAAGAGATTGTACAAAGTTTGGAACACTGGAGGGGTTGCCATTTTTGTAAAGTTGGTTCTTGCGGGGCAAGTGATTATAGTGGATTGAAAATCTCTACTGGGAGTAGAGGACTGGACTAGGATCAAGAGGATCCGAAGCAGGATACATCTCTGTGTTTGCGATTGATTTATTTTCAATACTTGTCATTTCATTTCTGTGCCATCTTTGCAAATATCAGTAGCGTTTTATTTGCAACATTTTTTATTATATACACTATTCACCACCCTCTAGTGTATTGATCCATACAGGTTAAAATTACAGGAAAAACCAAAGCAAAATTCCAAATCCACAAATACTTCTTTGGATGCGACGCCTCAATTCAAGCTTGGGGGAAATCTTTTGACCACACGAGTGAGCATGACATTAGAGTGGAGTCATGCACGAATGGGAAAGTTTGATAATGTCAAAACTTAACGAAACAATTTAGTTACGTGGATTTCTTATGATTTGATATGAGGATGTGTTTGTCTTGATTTTTATTCTATTCTTTATTGCATGCTTTGTGTGAATTTCTACGCTTCAGTTATATATTCTTATTGAAAAGTGTGTCGCCAATGTTATGCATATTCAATGCTATGAAACATAGGATGTTGATATAAACTAAATGTATGAATACCAGAGAGAACCCTTTCGTTCATTCTTAACTCTCAAGTACTTCGTTTATATAAGATATGAAATATCTGTGGTAGTGTGTGAGTCATTATGATATATGGTGAATATTGATGAGAGAATAATCTACCTACCCTCTTTTCTTCGTATTCCTTTTTATTTTCTTATTTTTACGTTCCGATGAGCTTCGTATTCGTCTTCCTCGAGGACGAGTAAGAGGTATGCTTGGGGGATTTTGATATGCTCCTATTTTACAAGTTTAATCGCATATTTTCTTTTTCATGTTTTATCACATATTTCACGACACATTTCACCCTCCAAAGCCCCATTTTATACGCTTTTGTGCTATTATTTGGAACAGTATGACTTTCGGAGCGTTTATTTCCATTTCAGGGATTTGGAGCGATATTGGAGCAATTTGGAGTCAATATGAAGATCGGCGATGACGAGAGCACCAATAAGACTCATGATGACATGATTGAGGTGCCAAACAAGAGAGAAGGGACGAAGAACAGGAGAATGAAGAAAGCACGGTTCTAGGACAGCCATGCACTCATTTCAGATCTGCTATCACTAGGGATTTTCCAATATTTTTCTGATATTTTTCCAGATAGTAGACTTCAAGACGGTTCCAACTCCACCAAGAACGTGCCAATCGAAGGTCGGATGAGCTCTGTGGAATTTCTGCTAGCTGATGCTGCAAATTTTTTATATCATATCTTTCTCAGGCGACTCGACCGAGCAGCGCAGGCTGCTCGGTCGAGCTGATTACGAGATTTCGAGGCACACAGTTGATACACTTGCTCGACCGAGCCGGACTTGCTCAATCGAGTCAGATGGAGACTCGACCGAGCAGTGCCTGGTCAGGCCGTGTAGACAGAGCGACAATTTTTGTAGGAGCTCGATTTACTGACGTACTCGATCTAGTAGTGACATACTCGACCGAGCAGAGTGACAACTCGACCGAGCAGACCCCACTCAGCCCGAGCAAGCAGAGTACGGTTTTGGAAGCAACATCATACTTTCTGACGACTCGACCGAGCAGCTTCCTGCTCGACCGAGTCGCCGTGGGCCCGGGCATAAGTCACGTCCAGATCACGTATGGGGGGTTTTTGAGGGATGCGGTGTCATCACTTTTGAGGGGATTTTTAGGTAGATGATGGGGAGATAGACTGGGGGAGACTTTTAGAAAGATTTTTAGGGACTTTTTGGAGAGGAGTTTTTTATATCTTTTTAGGGTTTTTCGGCGGCGATCTTTCGGGGAGTTAAGCTATGCCCTAGGCCCCTCCCTTATATCAAGATAAGTACTTTTGTCTTTTTTAATTCTATTATTATTTCTTTGTGATTTCTTATTGTGTATCCCTTTTTGATGCATGCAATGAAATCTTTGTGTGTTCTATTATCTATTGCTATTGCATTGCTTGAGTAGTCTTTTCTAGGTCTAAGGGATTAGCCCATGGATCTTAGGATTTAGATGCAAAGATGTGATTTTTATGATGCGTTGGATATAAATGGGGTTGTATTTTGGTTGATCTAGCAAAATACATCGGAGAACTCGTACTTAGATCGTGCCCACGGTCGGTGGAATCGATTAGCTTAAGGAGTATCCTACGGATTTAATTAGGAAGTTAGTGGATTCAACCGAGGCACGTGACCATGCCTGGCTCATGCCTTGATTTGATCCATCGACGAACTATATCGCTAATTGATGGCTACCGCCATTGCGTCAATTGGAGCCACCAAAATACCTCGAAGCTCTAACCCATGAGAGTGGTACGAGTTGAGAGCATTCGATCCACGAGAGTGGTGAGATTATTGTAGATCCTTAATGCACGTATCGTATATGCCTATCGCGAGAGCGTGGTTAATGCGATAAGTTAGATTCATGATGCCCAGACGCATGAATTCACTTTCTAGATGCTACAATCCCCCAATAAAACCAACGTAACGTAAGAGTCCTAGCCTAGCGTCGACATCTAACGGTCCTAGTGGCGAGTCCTAAGGCCTTAGTCTTTTTATTTTTTATTCTTTTATATTTTGTGGAATCCCTCATTTGTGATATCGAGTGACACGCCCTTCGCATCCATCACCATTACGACCATCCATACTCCACATCCACCAATAAACCCGCAATTCTAACCCAACCTAGGAGTAGATAGGTAGTATAGCACCGCTTTCCCGTGTTCGATGCCCGCTTGCGACTATACCGTGCGCTTGTGGTAAACGACATCATTTTGGAGTTAGTTCCAGACGCATCAGTTAGATTCATGGTGCTTATAACCATGAATTCCACATCTTGGATGCGACAATCCCCATAAAACTAACGCAACGTAAGAGTCTTAACCGAGCATCGACATCGGACAATCCTAGCGGTGAGTCCTAAAGCCCTAGTCTTTTATTCTTTTCTTTGTGGAGTTCCTAGTTAGCGACGTTGAGTGACACGACTTTTGCATCCATCAACATCACGACACCCCATAATCCATATCCACCAATAAATCCGCAAGTCAAACTCAACCTAGGAGTAGATAGGTAGTATAGCACCGCTTTCCTGTGTTTGATACCCGCTTTCCACTATACCGTGCACTTGCGGTAAAACGACATTGTTTCGGAGTTAATTGCAGAATGAGAAATGACAGTCGGTTAGTTCTAGGTTAGATCTTATTTTCTTTGGAGCTTTTGGGGACTTTTTTAGGAGTTAGGCCATGCCATAAGTCCCTCCTCTTGTATCTAGCTAAGTATTATATCTCTTTAATTCTATTTTAGTTCATCTTACTGTTTTTTTCTGATGCTAGCAATGATCTCTATTGTTTTCATAATGTTTGCTATGCTTGAGAAGTCGAGCGGGATGTGGGGCGGTCAGCTCCAGCAGGTGGGGGGATTAGGGAAAATAGAGGGGGGGCTGAGATTGGGGGGAAATGGAGGGGGGGTGAAGAGGGATGTGCCGCCATCGCTGGGTGGCGCTGCCGGCGTTGGGTGGCGCCGCCGGCACTGCTCCGGCTAATTACTGGAGCGAGGTTGGTGGGGTATTGGGGTAAGGGGAGAGAGTGAGGAGGGAGAGATGGAGAGAGAGGGAGAGAGAAGGGGGGGCATCCGAAACGTCGCCGGCGCTGGGTGTCGCCGACGGCGCTGCTCCGGTAGATTACCACAGCAACGGGACGGAGGTGGTTAGAGAGATAGGGAGAGAGGGGGGAGAGAGAGGGTGAAAGGGGGCGGACCAACGTCGGAGGCGATGGCGCTCGGTTGGAGTGTGGCAGCGACGGCGGCGGCGAGGAGGTCGAGTAGGGTAGGGTTTGGGAGGAGAGCTCAGGGAGATTGGGGGATTAATTCGCGTTGGATTATGGTTACCCGAATGAGATTTTATTTAATATAAACTGAGTCAAGCTCTGTTGGAATGTGGGCCCGGATGAGTTAGTCGCTGCTCGGGACGAGCAGTGATAGTTGCTCAGTCGAGTAGTAAAAGATTATAATAATATCGAAGTTAAGCTCAGAAATTGAGCCCTAGTACTCGACCGAGCTGCTTACTCAGCTCGGTCGAGCTGAATTAAAATAGATGCATGTTTTCAGCTCGTGTTTGCTCTCCTTATAGCTCGGTCGAGTAGGGCAGCTATGCGGTCGAGTCCATTAAGTTTTCCAGAGCACCCTTTTAGCATTTTTGGGGACTTCCCTGTAGCTCGACCGAGTAGAGTAGCTACTCGTCGAGTCGAATTAGAAATAAAGTACATTTTTCGACATTTTTGGGCTTTGTTTGTAGCTCGACCGGGCAGGGGGCTAATCGGTCGAGTCGTAAATAATTTCCAGAGCCATGTTTTGCCTTCATCTCCAGCCTTCTGCAGCTTGTACTATAGCTCGAATGAGTAGGGGGCTACTTGGCCGAATTGCAATTAACTTCCAGAGCGCGTTTTTGCATGTTTTCTCCAATTTCCTGTAACTCCGTCGAGCAGGGTAGCTACTCGGCCGAGTTGCTTGTAACTTTTCCCCGAAGCTTGTAATTCTCTAAGGTGCTCTTTCCTTGGTTTCTTCTCCTTCTTTTCATCGTTTGTTGTGCTCTCCTCATGGTTCAACCTGTAGAAGAGGAAACTCATCAAATTTTTGTGTTTTTCGTATTTTATTTGAATTAAAAGCGTATTTATTTTGTTTTTTGAATAAGGAAAAGAAAAAGAAAAAATGAAAGATAAGGGAAAGAAAATCAGGTTGCCTCCCGATAAGCGCTTGTTTTAAGTGATAAGCTCGACTCCCTAAAATTTTTCAATAAATGATGTTGGGCACATGCGAGATATGCCCGTCATGCTTTTCGATGATCCCATGAGGTGCTATTTGGCGCGCCTCTTCATGATGGCCTTTAGCGGCCAAGGAGATAGTAGCCTCCGGTTCTTGATGGCGCAAGTGTATGTTCAGGGGCTCCTCGTCAAGGACTCGTAGATAGGAGGCCACCGCTTTGTTGTGCACAACGTCGACATCGTCACCCAAGCTTGTCTTTATCAGATCTTTGGTAATCTCCTCCAAGGTATGCTTATGTGTAGCCTCGTCCTCCAAGAGATCAAGGTAATTAGCGTCTTCCGACGGTGGACGTTCCCTTATAGGCTTTTACAAGTGGAATTGGACATCAATATTTCCCACATTCAGAGATAGCGTCCCCTCGCATATGTCAATCAAGACACCAGCCGTCGCCATGAATGGACGACCCAAAATGATCTACGAGCTACCTTTCTCTGGCATGTCCATAATAACAAAATCTATCGGCATGCATAGCCCAGGTGGAATTTGAAGGATGATGTCGTGTGCGAAGCCTACCAGATAGATAATGGAGTGGTTTGCCAATTGGATACTCATATTGGTAGGCTCAAGCTCCGTCCCAGTATTTAGCCTCTGAAAGATAGAGAGTGGCATTAGACTAATTCTCGCTCATAAGTCGATTAACGCTATGCTAATAGGGGTGCTGCCAACAGAGCACAGTACCGTGAAACTCCTGGGATCCAGTAATTTCTTCAGTAGATGGTTCTTAACAACTGAGGTGCAATTGTCCAATAGCTTCACCTCTTCTTGTTTACGCTTCCCCGTAATGAGATCCTTTAAGAATTTAGCGTACATAGGGATTTCAGTTATAGCGTCCATAAAAGGGATGTTTAGTTGTATACCTTTGAGGAGCTCGGAGAATTTTGTGTATTTCTTCTCCATCTTCGCAAGTGCCAACCTTTAGGGATATGGAGGTGGAGGTCGGCTTGCTTTGTCTTTTGCAGCATCCTTTGGAATAGAATTATTGGAATTAATAGTAACGTCTGCCGGTGACGTAGCGCTAGTAGGTGAAGTAGATGGCGAGTCTCCTTTTCTCCAATAGCATGAGACTCCTCTATCTTTTCCTTGTCATTTTCAGCGGTAGTATCTTCTCCATCTCGAGCATAGGTAGACGGCTTTCGGTTCAAGTTGATAGAAACCGGCACCATGACCGTGTTGATAATCATTCCTCCTCTCGTGATAATTACGACCACTGCATTTTCTTGGGCCATAGGGTTGGGCTCTGGCTGAGAGGGAAATCTCCCTTGCATCTTCATGAATTGAGACATTTGGCCCTTAAGCTCATTGATGGAATCATTGATAGACTTGAAACACACGGAATTCTCTGCATTTATCTTGGATTGCCCACTCATGAAGGTGTCCAATGTCGCCTCTAGATTATGCTTTGGATCCGCCGGTGCATTTTGTTGTTGACGATAATTGTATCCTGGTGGGTTGTAAGGCCCAAATGGCCTAAAACCATATTTTTGCGGAGGCGCCCCTTGTTGCTAAGGAGGTGGTAGAGGTCTCTGTTACTGAGGAGTTTGCAATCATCCATTCGGGTTGCCATAAGAAAATCCAGGATGATTTCTCGCCGCCGGATGTTGCCATTGACTCCTCCCCTCTCCAGCTACAAAGTGCACCTGTCCAGCTTGCATGTCTGTGCCATCGTAGGGTCCTTCATTAGAAGCATAGCCTTTCTCCACAGAGCCTTCATATGTGTGATAAACTAGAGCACTAGAGGCGGTTGGAATGGCATCCAACCTCTGTTCAATCCTCGCTACCTGTTTACAAAGAGTTTCAATAGAACTATCAAGATGGGTAGCGATTTTTACCTCGAAGGCTCTAGTAAATGAGCGATCATCACCCCACTACTGAGTATTCATGGCCATTTATTCCAGTAGAGATAAAGTTTCATCAGATGGCTTATACAAGAGTGCTCCTTGAGCAGAGGCATCAATAATCATTTTCGTGCTTGGTTGAAGCCCATTGTAGAAGTTCTGAACAAGGTCCCACTCTACGACTCCATGGTGTAGACATTGATGTTGTAAGTCTTTAAATTTTTCCCAAGCCTCGTACAATGACTCCTGATGAAGCTGTTTAAAGTTTGAGATTGCTCCTCGAATTCTCACCGTTTTAGACGGTGGATAGAACTTGTTAACAAAGGCGATGGACAGCTGCTCCCAAGTCGTGAATGTATTAGAAGGATGCGCTCGCAACCAATAGGAAGCCTTGTCCCTCAAAGTGAATGGGAATAGCCTAAGCTTGATAGCATCATCGCTCACATCCGTAGCATGGAACGTGTCACACTTTGCCAAAAACGTGTCGATATAGTGGGTTGGATTTTCATGAGGATGCCCATGGAAGGGGGTCCTGCTGCATGAGATTTATTAACCCAATCTTCAGCTCAAAATTACCTGTCGAAAGCTGCGGCCTTAGGATGGAAGAAGCTCCAGTAAAGTTTTCCTTAATATAGTCCAAGATGGACCCATTGCGTGGAGGAGAAGTATTTCCCTCTGCCATTATATCTATAAGAGTCTGACTCCTTTTCTCTGCTCTGATCCTTCTTGCAGCCTTTTCAATCTCGGGTTCAAATAATTATTCCTTGTCAAGACTCCCAAGGCGGGTGTTCATGCACAACAAGAACTCAGAGAAATACCGTCAGTAGCAAAGTAATAAAAGAATAAAAAGTACGGAGAGATGAGAGATGACAAGATTTGCTAACAAATTCTTCAATAGAAAAGTAATCCTAGTAACACTGTTACCTTCCTCGGCAATTGCGCCAAAAACTTGATCGTCCCAGCACTAACACCTAGAACTCACCTAGCAATGGCATGAACGCCAAGTGCTAAATGTATCCCAAATATGAATCCCCCAGCACTTTACGCAAGCGTACAGTGTCAAGTAATTGTATAAAATATATCGATCCCACAGGAAAGGTATGAATGTTATTGCCTTGGGTTATTTTTAAATCTCAGAATATAGGTAGAACTCGGTTTCGAAAGGTTGTTTGTTTGGATTGTGAACAATTAATAAAGACTATGTCTTTAGGACTCACCACTATGATCGTCGGACGTCGATGCTTAGTTAGGACTCTTACGTTGCATTGGTTTTATAGGGATTATCGCATCCAAGATGTGGAATTCATGGTTCTAAGCACCGTGAATCTAACGTATCACATTAACCTGTAGGTTCATGATCGACCCGGAATTAACTCTGAAACGATGTCGTCTAACTGCAAGCGCACGGTATAGTGGCAAGCAGGTATCGAACACGGGGAAGCTGTGCTATACTACATATCTACTCATAGGTTGAGTTAGAATTGTGGATTTATTGGTGGATGAGGAGTATGGAGGGTCGTAATGGTGATTGATGCGAAGGTTGTGTCACTCAACGTTGCAAACAAGAGATTCCACACAAAGAAAGAAAGAAATAAAATATAAAAGATTAGGGCTTTAGGACTCCCCGCTAGGACCATCGGACGTCGATGCTCGGTCGAGACTTCTACAATGCATTGGTTTAATTGTGGGTTGTAGCATCTATGAATTGAATTCATGTGTCTAGGCATCATGAATCTAACTTACCGTATTCACACCGCTCTCGCGATAGATGCATAGTATGTGCATTAAGGATCTACAATAATCTCGCCACTCTCGTGGTTCGAATGCTCTCAACTCATACCACTCTCGTGGGTTAGAGCATAGAAGTATTTTTGGTGCCTCTTATTGGCGTAATAGTGGTAGCCGTCAATCAGTGGTATAGTTCGTCGGTGGATCCCATCAAGGCACGAGCGGGGCATGGTCACGAGCCTGAGTTGAATCCACTAACTCCCTAATTAAATCCGTAAGATACTCCTTAAGCTAAACGATTCCATCGACCGTGGGTACGATCTCAGTACAAGTTTCAATAGGGTTTTTGCTAGATTAACCAAAATACAACCCCTTTTATATCCAACGCATCATAAAAATCCTATCTTTACATCTAAATCCTAAAATCCTAGGGCTAATCCATTAGCACTAGAAAAGATTATTCAAGCATAGCATACATTATGAAAACAATATAGATCATTTCTAGCATTATAAAAAATTAATAAGAAGAACTAAAATAAAATTAACGAGATAAAATACTTAGCTTGATACAAGAGGAGGGGCCTATGGCATAGCCTAACTCCCAAAAGATCGTCTCCAAAACTTCTTTGAACTCTCTAAAATCTCTCTAAAAAGTCCCCCACTAATGACGGCTACAATTCATATATATATGCCCCTCAAAACCCTAGCAAATAGCCCAAGAAACCCTCTGAAATTTGTACCCAAATCCAAATCCGGACGCAACTTAAGTTCTGGGCCCAAGCTGACTCGGTCGAGTAGCCACATACTCAGTCAAGTCAGTAATAGGGGAGATATTCCTCCAAAAACATTGCTCTGTCTTCTCGGACCGAGTAGGGTCTGCTCGGACCAAGTAGGTAGCTGCTCGGTTGAGTAGGTGGTCGAGTATAGATTTCAGCACTGCAGCATCAACTTCCAGAAATTCCCCATAGCTCATCCGACCTCTGATTGGCACGTTCTTTGTGGCGTTGGAACCATATGGAAGTATAATATCTGGAAAAAATATCAGAAAAATACTAAAAAATCCAAGGTGATAGAAGATTTGAAAATAGTGCACGGCTGTCCTGTTTCCAGCACTTTGGGTCGCTCGATCTACTCCGCTTGATCGAGCGGGTTGGAATCCACTAGTCATGGTATTATAGAACCATGATCTCTTCATTATCATCTTCTTCGCTCCTTCTCTCTTTCCCCTTCCTTACTCACCAGCAGCTTTGAGTCACCAAACGCGGCGCCTCAAGAGCTCCGGTGTCGAAGCATGAGCGCTCTCCTCCAATATACTCCAAATCACTCGATATTCCTAGAAATGCAACCAAACGCTCTTAAAGTACAATAGTTCCAATTATTAGCGTAAAAGCATATGAAATATGTAATTGAGCAATCTTTTTGACATGTAATCATATAGATATAATGTGGAATATAATGACACATCAAAATCCCCCAAGCTTGACTTTTACTCGTCCTCGAGGAAGACTAGTAAGAAGCGAACACGGGAGAGGGATACAATGGAGATGTGAGGCGGTGGCGTGTAATGGAGACAATGAGTTCAATCTTAAATTCAGAAAATATAAGAATCCAAGGTATACAAGATCTCGTGAACACACGTCAATATGAAATTAGAACACATATACACAACAAATTCTTAAATCTCGCTCAAATTAAAATAGCGTGGATTTCAATAAATGTAATGAACTTGATAAGTGATAAATTAAGAGTAGAGTTATATTATATCATAGTTTTGTAGGAATATGGTGCCCTCAAGGCCATTTATTCCTGTGTGAATAGCACAAACATCTTGTTCGAAATAACAGTAAGCTGTTTGGTAATAATTTATCTAAGTTATTTTATAGATATCGACTTAGGTAAAGTCCTGAGACTTTATGCAAGGTCAAACGTGTATCGAGATGAGTATCTCGATCATGGAGAAACGTTTGACCGTCTGTAGCATAAGTCTAAAATGGTTCGTGGTCGTAGATGTTTCGAGACAAGGATATCGAAACATCGGATAGACCATTGTGTCTTAGTCTGCACCGTTTAGCGATGGCGATGATCTCATGATCGCTTGACTTGGCGAAATCGAAGACGAGACACAGGTGCTCATTAGAATGAGTTCACTGAACGATCCATTAGAGTTATCATATGGTTACATTGACCAATCTGTCAGTGATAACTCTGAGTGATGATAGGATAGTTGGTCTTTTGACTTGAGGTCATTTTGACGGACCTGTGCATGAACGGTGCCACTTAGATCAACTGACCTAGCTTCGAGGCAAGGCCTGTCGAAAGGTCTTTTGATTGGGTGTCACTTGAAACGTACGAGGCGAGTAATGACCAAGAGAGGATTCGTCTCTCCCGGTCAATGAGAGTTAGTGTCGTAGAGTTAGTTCGGTCTTTAGTAAAAACTCTGCGCAGAGTATGTTGGAAGAAGTCCAACATTAGTTGACTAAAGATCGATCGAAACTAACCGGAGTCAAGTTATTGGGGTTGACAGTTTAACCGTACCCCAGACTTGATCCGCACGACATAGTTAAGACGAAAAGACTATAACTACGGAATTCATCACGGAAACAGTCAGGGTGGTCCCGACAATACTCATGTCAATGAGTTAACCACATAATGATGATTCCTGAAGCAGGGACGGCAACCACTGCTCGTGGTCACTGCCGTATAGGGCTTCGAGCCCAACCTGTTGTAAGGGTCAGGCTGTAGGGTCTCACACAGAGTGCAACGCTTCGTCTAGTAATAGGTAGAAAATAGTTAGGGAGAATATTTGCATTTGATGCAAAAGAAGAGATAATTGCATTTGATGCAATATGATAATTTAAGCCTAGATAGGGACTATTTTTGCATTTGATGCAAAAGCGATTAAATGTGTATTAAATTGTTTAATACAATATTTAATAAAATAAATGCAAGGAAAATTTCACGGGTAAGACGGGAATGTCCCGGTCTAGACCCAGGTTCGAATGGCGTCCAAATCGGACACCAAACGCAAAAGTTATGGCCAAAACAGTAAAAGCCCATGTAGACATCAGCCCAAGAGGCAGATGGGCCGGACAGCAAACAAAGCGGGCGCATTTGCGCCCGTAGTCATCACGGGCGGGGCCCGCCCGCAATCATGCGGGCGGGGCCCCGCCCCGCCCTTCTGTGCACGCAGGGCGCGTGCAAGGCACGCGCCGCGTGCCTTGCACGCGCCCAGCGCGTGCACTGTGCACGCGCTGAGGTGTGTGCAGTGCACGCGCTGAGGCGTGTGCAGTGCACGCGCCTCGAGGCGCGTGCACTGCACGCGGCCTGAGGCCACACGCTGCCTAGGGCAGCGTGTATTTTTGGCGGCTGGCTGTTTGCGGTTTTGTGGGTTTTGGCTGATCTTTGGACGATCAATTGGAGGGTCAAACGACCTCCGATTGACGAACGGTTTTTTCCTATGCGTTCACCGTTGAACGCTTGTCGTATTGATAGGTTGTATCGATCCTGAAGTTCAACGGTGAGTGAGTTAAAATTCACGGAAGTTTGCACTTTGTGAAGTGCAAACTAACTTGATTTTAACTAACCCAATTATTTAGTCCCACATCGGATTTTGAGAAATGGGGAGAGTCCGCCGCCTATATAAATAGGGGTCTCCCCCCCTTTCTCAAAACTCGTCCCAAGCTCTAGATCTGAGCGGCTCTCGTAAATGTTGGAGCACGCTCGGATCTAAGCTTAAATTAATATTTCTCTTCTCCCTAAATTTCTGCCTTACTCCTGCGGGCTGTAACGGTCGGGTTCCGATCGTACTTTCTTTGTGCACGTGCTCTTGATTGTGCACGTGCTTATTTTTGATTTTATTTGATTTTGAATATTATTGAGTGATATATCGACGTGATCGTCTCTGGAAGTATTAGATTGTGGAATAACGTTGTATCAACATATCTCGAGTCATTCTTCAGTGATGCTATCTTAATTGGCGTAACGTCGCGACTTTCTGTTTTGATGTGAGACGTTACGAATTTTAGTTTCGTCTCTCGACATCGAAATTTAGATCCGTCTTCTCCACTATCTTTCTTTAGTCATCTAGATCACCCCATAATTATTTTATAATTTTTGGACTTAATTTGACCTATTTTCTATTTTTTTGAAAGCTTTAAATAATTTTAAAACCTATTTCTATAAAATATTTAATTACAATAAAATTACTATATCATAATAACGTATTGGAGAATTTTTAGGCAAAATTTTAGAATTTCTGGCCGCACCAATTTCGTGTGAGGGAGAGGAGAGTAATTTTTAAGTAAATTAATTATTTTAAATTATTTTAATAATATTTTTCCGAACCCAAACCCTAACCCTAGCTCTAACCTATTTAAGTTAGCCCTAGGAAAAGTTATTTCGTCATAGCTCAAAACCCTAGCCGCCGTTTCATCTTCTAAAGCTTCGTCGCAACGTTGCGACGATCGCAACGTGCACGACCGGAGCTCTCCCCCGCAAATCCCCTTGCACGACCGGAGCTCTCCCCCGCATCGCCGCTCGCTCAGCCGCTGCATCGCTTTCCCCCGCTGTCGCCCGCTCCGACAGAAGTTCTCTCTCGGTCTGACCGAGAGGCTCCCTCGCACAGCCGCCCGCATCGCCCCGCTCCGCATCGCCAGCGCTTGACCGACCCGCCTCGTCGGTCTGACCGAGGCCCGCTCCGCACCCGAAGCCGCTCCGCACCCCGCTCCGCTGCCAGCTTCGTCCAAGCGCCCGACCGACAAGATCTGTCGGTCTGACCGAACAAGACCCTCGCACCGACGCCGTGCCGACCTCCCCCGCATCGCAGCTCGCACGACCGAGAGCTTCTCTCGGTCTGACCGAGAGAAACCCTCGCACCGAGGGTGAACGACCGACGGCCAAGTGTCGCAAGTGGGTTTCTCCCACACCAACTTCTGTGGTGGGCCCCCCAAGTGCTCCTGAGGTGTTGTGGGCCCCCCTTGGACCCCTAGCACTGCTGTGGGCCCCACTTGGACGTGCCACTTCGCGGATTTGCCGTCTACGACGTTGCGACACGTCGTAGGCCTTCGTCGCAAGTTCGAACTTTTGGAGAGACGTGCGAGGACCAGATCTGAAGCCGAGGAGTCCTCCGATCAGACCCGACATCCAATCTGCAGCAAACTCCGGTTCAGGTTGGTTCCCCGAAACTCGTAGAAACCCCCACAATAGCTGACTGAACCCTAAATTAAAAACCGTCAACTTGAACTAAATTTAATTTTCAGCTCCTGTAAAACGTTGTACAAACATAGAAAATCGACGAACGGACAAATTTGACTGTGCACATAGGGTAGATCGTCGATTAGGTTGACACATCAAAAAGTGACTTTTGACGAATAGGATAGTCCCGAAAACCTAGAAACGAAACCTAATAGGATTTGACGAATTCGCGACCTGACACCGTCGCCGTGACTATTTCAGACGGACTACCGCGGACGCGACGACTGGACGAGACGCCCCGGACGGACGACACACTCGCCATCGCAGGCAAGTGTATCCACTTGCACTTTTGGCCGTGTTTGGGCCTTAGTTGGTTAGAACTGTTAAACTGTGAACAAATAGAACCGGACGTGAAATGATAGCGTCTGGGACGACTCTTGACGGCTCAGACTTGACGACGAAGTCTGAGCCTGACAACAACAACTTTTTCATGCTATAGGGCTATCATGTGTGTGCGTGTGTGTGGACACCCTAGAATAACCTTCCCTGTCGTGTCACGTCACGTCCCGTCTTGCACAGCCCGCTGGGCAATAGGGCACTCGCCGAGTGATCCCTTGTACTGATTCACAGCCTGCGGGCAATAGGGCACTCTCCAAGTTGAGAGAGTGATCCCTTGTACTGATACACAGCCCGAGGGCAATATGGCACTCTCCAAGTGGAGAGGGTGATCCCTTGTACTGATTCTCAGCCTGCGGGCAATAGGGCACTCACCAAGCTAGAGCGAGTGATCCCTTGTACTGGTGTCTTGTCTTGTCTTGTCTTGGGGTTTGGGGTTGGGTTGAGCGTGCGCACGGCAAGAGGGTCTGATCCCCCTCGAACCGTAAGGCGTGAACCCTTTCGTGTCTCACTTGTCGTGTCCTGCCTTGCTTCCGTCACGTCACGTCTTGTCCTGACACCTGTAGGCTAGTCCCGTAGTTGGTAGCACACGCTACAACTACTACTTGTTGCGCTTTACCTTCCTGCTACGTTACTTCTCTTGTACTTGTTGTAACCCCAGCATGCTAATCAACCAGTAAAACGTTGTCTAAAAAGTTGATACACTTGCAGTTTGGTCTAACCCTTTTTGTAGACCTGACCTGACGTACAGTTCCTTCTTTTGGTGCTGTACGTCAGGTGTTGAGCCAGAGTACGTTGACGAGGCGGAGTTGCCAGCTGACGCAGAGCCGGAGGACGTTGATCCGGAGTACGACCCGGAGGAGGACCAGAGTTAGAGGACTTTTGTTGCTGATCCAGATTTCTATTCCAGTTTAGATTGGGTGGGTAGCACCTGTTGCTTCTTGTCTAGGTTGGGTGCTTGCACCAGTAGTTTACTTTTCTGCAGTTGTAGCCTTCGGGCGTTTTAGACTCTCAGTACTTTTGGATGTTTTTATTTGGAATAAAATGAATTGATTATCTCTTTTCAATACTTTGTTGTTTCCGTACTAACTTGCAGGGACCTGTTGCCTTTGTTTGGAATATCACAGACGCTTATTGGGTCCGGGCTCATTGCCCTGGCCTAAGCGGGCCTTAGTCACGCTTCGCCTCCGACCTTTTTGGGAAGCGGGGCGTGACAGGTTTTAGTGGTGGCCCATGCAGGTCCCCTACTTCTGCGAATACGGAACAATCGAAGTATTGAAATTCATTTTATTATCATCCAATAATTGTACGAGTCTAACCTCTGTGTTTCTGTCAATAGGATGGCCGGACGACGTGTTACCCGATCGGGGAGCTCTGGAGATGGGATTCAGGAAGACCAGGGCGGAGACTTCCGTCAGGTTCTGGGTGTGATGAGAGAGATGCTGGAGGTGCAGCATCAGTTGGTTCAGCAGTCCCAGCGTGCTGCTCAGGCTGCTCCAGTCGCACCACCACCACCACAACCTGCCCCTCGAGCTGCTCCAGGAGTGAAGCAGTTCAACGAGCTCCAGCCGAGGACTTTTTCGGGGAAGGAGGGACCCCTAGCTGCTGACGAGTGGATCCAGAGCACTGAGGAGAAATTAGTTGCTGCGAAGATTCCTGATGATACCCGTGTGGAGATAGCAAAGATGCAACTGACGGAGAATGCGAGGAACTGGTGGCGCATCGAGGAGAGGCGTCTTGAGAAGCCAGTGGGATGGAAGACCTTCAGGTCTATGTTCAGGACGAAATACTTCACCAAGTCTGCTAGGAGGGATCTGCTGAGCAAGTTTATAGACCTGAAGCAGGGAGATATGACTGTCGAGGAGTATGAAGCTGAGTTTGAGATGTTGAGCCGTTTTGCCCCGCACATGGTTAAGAAGGAGAGGAAGCGAGCTGATCGCTTCCGTCAGGGACTGCGTCCGAAGATTCAGGCTTCGATGTCTTCGGCGAGTTTCTCGACTATGAGGGAGGTGCTTGATGCTGCGAAGAATCATGAGCTCATTGCTCTTTTGCCTGACCCTCCAGCTGATAAAGGGAAGCGACCCATGGAGCAGTACCGGCCACCTGCCAGGCAGGCGATGAGGCCAGTTCAGACAGTACCATTCAAGAGGCCTGGAGCACCAGTTCAGATTCAGGGCAAGGGCCCATGCCACTTCTGCGGAAAGCCTGGACATGTTCAGGCCACCTGCAGGAAGAGGATGGGGCTATGCTTAATTTGTGGAGATGCTTCGCATGCTGCGAAGGATTGCCCTAGAGCTCACCATGCCGTAGTTGGAGCGCCAGCCCCGTTGCAGATGAGAGCGCCTGCTCCAGTTCAGAGAGGACCTGCTGCTCGTGGACCACCTTTACCGCCGCAGAGGCAGATGTATCAGAGAGCAGCACAGCCACAGAGGCCGGCGTATACCATGACTGCTGCTGAGACTGAGGAGCTGGATGGAGTCATAGCAGGTAACTCTTGATCCTAGTTTTTCAATTTCATAGTTTAGAATCTTATTATTAGTGTTGCTTGCTTGAATTGTTGTTAGAGTAGTTGATTTGACCGTAGTTCCCTTATATCTTAGGCACCATTCTAGTGTCCTCTAACCCAGCCTTGGCTTTGTTCGACTCCGGTGCATCTATGTGCATCATATCCCGGGGGTTTGCAACAAAGCACTCTATCCCCACCCATACACTCCCTAAGTGTTGGGACATTACCACCGGGAACGGAGTGGTGACGGTAAATTTGGGATGTCGATCGATTTCTTTAGTGATCAGTGGACACGAGCTCTTTGCAGATTTCATTGTCCACGATCTGCCACATTTCGATGTCGTTCTTGGCATCGATTGGTTGGGAGATTTCCACGCCTCGATCGACTGTCACAGCAAGAGGGTGGTGTTCCGGATTCCAGGTCATCCGGAGATCGAGTTCCGCAGCAGGGATGAGTCGCTTGGGCCCATCAGATTTCGGGCCAAGCGAGAGGTGCCGATTGCGACAGCCATGCAGATGGAGATGGAGATCGAGCGACCAGCAGTCGTCAGAGACTTCGACGACGTCTTCCCGGAGGATATCTCAGGTTTGCCACCCGACAGAGCTTTAGAATTTGGGATTGATCTTATGCCGGGAGCGCAACCGATATCGAAGGCGCCGTACCGTATGGCTCCCGCTGAGCTCGAGGAGCTACGGAAGCAGTTGGATGAGTTGCTGCAGAAGGGCTTCATCCACCCTAGTGTGTCACCGTGGGGTGCACCTGTTTTGCTCGTGAAGAAGAAGGATGGGTCCCGCAGGATGTGCGTGGACTATCGAGGATTGAATGCTGTCACCGTGAAGAATAAGTATCCGCTGCCGCGCATCGACGACATCTTTGACCAGCTTGGAGGTTCGAGAGTCTTCTCGAAGTTGGACTTGAGGAGTGGATACCACCAATTGAAGGTGAAGAAGGGCGATGTTCAGAAGACGGCTTTCCGGACAAAATACGGACATTATGAGTTCGTGGTCATGCCGTTTGGCGTGACCAATGCGCCGGCTGTGTTCATGAATTTGATGAATTTAATATTCTACGACTTCCTGGACAAGTTTGTTGTCATCTTCATTGATGACATTCTTATTTATTCGAAGTCTGAGGAGGAGCACAGCTGTCATCTGAGGACAGTGCTGGAGACGCTGAGGAGACATAAGCTTTATGCCAAGTATAGCAAGTGCGAGTTCTGGCTGGATAGAGTCGCATTCCTGGGACACGTGGTGTCCGGTGATGGCATATCTGTGGATCCAGAGAAGGTTAGAGCAGTCAGAGATTGGCCGACTCCGCAGTCAGCGTCCGACATCAGGAGCTTCCTTGGTTTAGCTGGCTATTATCGGCGGTTCATCAAAGATTTCTCGAAGATTGCAGAGCCGATGACGAAGCTGACGAGGAAGGACGAGGAGTTTATTTGGTCAGATGCTTGTGAGGAGGCCTTCAGTATCTTGAAGGTGAGATTGACCACGGCACCGGTGTTGGCAGTACCGGATCGAAGCGGAGGCTTCGAAGTTTATTGTGATGCATCAGGGAAGGGCCTAGGATGCGTCTTGCATCAGCATGGTCACGTGGTCGCGTATGCTTCTCGTCAGTTGAGGACTCATGAGAAGAATTACCCGACGCACGATCTGGAGTTGGCAGCGGTGATTTTTGCACTGAAGATTTGGAGGCACTTCTTGCTAGGTGAGAGTGTGAAGATTTTCACCGATCACAAGAGCTTGAAGTACATCTTTACGCAGAAGGAGCTCAACATGCGTCAGAGGCGATGGTTAGAGCTCATGGCTGACTACGAGATTGATTTGCAGTATCATCCGGGGAAGGTGAACGTAGTGACGGATGCCTTGAGTAGACTTCCTATTGCGATGATGCTTGCAGCAGACTGGAGGATTCAGCAGGAGCTGAGGGAGATGGACTTGGAGGTTGTCCTACCTGGTGTGGTTCGTTCGTTCATGAATTTGCAGATTCAGTCCACGATCGTGGATCGGATCAAGGCAGCACAGGCAGGAGATCCGAAGCTGCGGAGGATCAGGAGGCAGGTTGAAGCTGGACTACGGACGGAGTTCGTGATTCATGAGGATGGTTCGCTGCGGTACGGCAGTAGACTCTGTGTACCTGCAGGTGATGTTCGCGAGGAGCTGTTGAGCGAGGCTCATAGCTCGCCATATTCTATACATCCTGGAGGCACCAAGATGTATAAGGACCTCCGTCTGAATTATTGGTGGATTGGCATGAAGAGGAGTGTGGCACGGAGCGTTGCCAAGTGTTTGATATGCCAACAGGTGAAGGCTGAGCACCATCGTACTGTTGGGTTGTTGCAACCGCTTCCCATTCCAGAGTGGAAGTGGCAACATATTACGATGGACTTCGTGACTGGTTTACCTCGGACCCCGAGGCAGAACGACGCAGTTTGGGTGATCGTGAATCGGTTGACCAAGTCTGCGCACTTTATCCCCTTCCGAGTGGGCCAGTCTACGGAAGCTTTGGCGAGGAAATATCTGGAGGTAAAGTTCTGTTCTACTTTTACTTCTATTCTGATTTTCGCTTTGAAATAGTCGTGACGTAGACCGTGTACGTGCAGGAGATTGTACGCTTACATGGAGTCCCCGTGAGCATTCTGTCTGACCGAGACACGAGGTTCACGTCTCAGTTCTGGAGAAGTCTGCAGGAGCATTTGGGTACGAGTCTAAGTTTCAGCACGGCGTACCACCCGCAGACTGATGGCCAGTCCGAGAGAACTATTCAGATTCTGGAGGATATGCTGCGAGCTTGTACGCTCAATTTGAAGGGATCATGGGAGGACCATCTTCACTTGGTGGAGTTTTCATATAACAACAGCTACCAGGCGAGCATTGGCATGGCGCCGTTTGCTGCCTTATATGGAAGGAAATGTCGATCGCTACTGAGCTGGGATGACATCGGAGATCGGGAGCTGTTGGGTCCAGAGATGATAGTTGAAGCTGTGGATGTCGTGAGGGACATCAGGGAGAAGCTTAGAGTTGCACAGGATCGCTTCAAGCATTGGGCAGATGCCAAGAGGAGACCTTTGGAGTTCCAGCCTGGAGATCACGTCTTCCTGAAGATCTCTCCGAACCGCGGAGTTATTCGTTTTGGGAAGAAGGGTAAGTTGAGTCCGAGGTATATTGGGCCATTTGACGTGCTAGAGCGTGTGGGAGCAGTGGCCTACCGCCTTGCTTTGCCACCATCTTTGGAGGGTGTTCACGACGTATTCCACGTATCTCAGCTACGTCGGTACGTCAGTGATCCGTCACACACGGTCGATTTCTCGGAGATTACGATTCGACCGGACCTGACATATGACCAGCAACCTGTACAGATTTTGGACCGTCGACAGAAGCAGTTGAGGAATAAGATAGTCGACCTGGTGAGAGTGATGTGGCATCACGGATCGCCTGGAGAATCCACCTGGGAGCGTGAGGATGATATGAGAGAGCCCTTCCCGCATCTCTTTCCCAGCAATGCTTGATGTTGATTCCGAGGACGGAATCATTTCTAAGTTGGGGAGGATGTAACGGTCGGGTTCCGATCGTACTTTCTTTGTGCACGTGCTCTTGATTGTGCACGTGCTTATTTTTGATTTTATTTGATTTTGAATATTATTGAGTGATATATCGACGTGATCGTCTCTGGAAGTATTAGATTGTGGAATAACGTTGTATCAACATATCTCGAGTCATTCTTCAGTGATGCTATCTTAATTGGCGTAACGTCGCGACTTTCTGTTTTGATGTGAGACGTTACGAATTTTAGTTTCGTCTCTCGACATCGAAATTTAGATCCGTCTTCTCCACTATCTTTCTTTAGTCATCTAGATCACCCCATAATTATTTTATAATTTTTGGACTTAATTTGACCTATTTTCTATTTTTTTGAAAGCTTTAAATAATTTTAAAACCTATTTCTATAAAATATTTAATTACAATAAAATTACTATATCATAATAACGTATTGGAGAATTTTTAGGCAAAATTTTAGAATTTCTGGCCGCACCAATTTCGTGTGAGGGAGAGGAGAGTAATTTTTAAGTAAATTAATTATTTTAAATTATTTTAATAATATTTTTCCGAACCCAAACCCTAACCCTAGCTCTAACCTATTTAAGTTAGCCCTAGGAAAAGTTATTTCGTCATAGCTCAAAACCCTAGCCGCCGTTTCATCTTCTAAAGCTTCGTCGCAACGTTGCGACGATCGCAACGTGCACGACCGGAGCTCTCCCCCGCAAATCCCCTTGCACGACCGGAGCTCTCCCCCGCATCGCCGCTCGCTCAGCCGCTGCATCGCTTTCCCCCGCTGTCGCCCGCTCCGACAGAAGTTCTCTCTCGGTCTGACCGAGAGGCTCCCTCGCACAGCCGCCCGCATCGCCCCGCTCCGCATCGCCAGCGCTTGACCGACCCGCCTCGTCGGTCTGACCGAGGCCCGCTCCGCACCCGAAGCCGCTCCGCACCCCGCTCCGCTGCCAGCTTCGTCCAAGCGCCCGACCGACAAGATCTGTCGGTCTGACCGAACAAGACCCTCGCACCGACGCCGTGCCGACCTCCCCCGCATCGCAGCTCGCACGACCGAGAGCTTCTCTCGGTCTGACCGAGAGAAACCCTCGCACCGAGGGTGAACGACCGACGGCCAAGTGTCGCAAGTGGGTTTCTCCCACACCAACTTCTGTGGTGGGCCCCCCAAGTGCTCCTGAGGTGTTGTGGGCCCCCCTTGGACCCCTAGCACTGCTGTGGGCCCCACTTGGACGTGCCACTTCGCGGATTTGCCGTCTACGACGTTGCGACACGTCGTAGGCCTTCGTCGCAAGTTCGAACTTTTGGAGAGACGTGCGAGGACCAGATCTGAAGCCGAGGAGTCCTCCGATCAGACCCGACATCCAATCTGCAGCAAACTCCGGTTCAGGTTGGTTCCCCGAAACTCGTAGAAACCCCCACAATAGCTGACTGAACCCTAAATTAAAAACCGTCAACTTGAACTAAATTTAATTTTCAGCTCCTGTAAAACGTTGTACAAACATAGAAAATCGACGAACGGACAAATTTGACTGTGCACATAGGGTAGATCGTCGATTAGGTTGACACATCAAAAAGTGACTTTTGACGAATAGGATAGTCCCGAAAACCTAGAAACGAAACCTAATAGGATTTGACGAATTCGCGACCTGACACCGTCGCCGTGACTATTTCAGACGGACTACCGCGGACGCGACGACTGGACGAGACGCCCCGGACGGACGACACACTCGCCATCGCAGGCAAGTGTATCCACTTGCACTTTTGGCCGTGTTTGGGCCTTAGTTGGTTAGAACTGTTAAACTGTGAACAAATAGAACCGGACGTGAAATGATAGCGTCTGGGACGACTCTTGACGGCTCAGACTTGACGACGAAGTCTGAGCCTGACAACAACAACTTTTTCATGCTATAGGGCTATCATGTGTGTGCGTGTGTGTGGACACCCTAGAATAACCTTCCCTGTCGTGTCACGTCACGTCCCGTCTTGCACAGCCCGCTGGGCAATAGGGCACTCGCCGAGTGATCCCTTGTACTGATTCACAGCCTGCGGGCAATAGGGCACTCTCCAAGTTGAGAGAGTGATCCCTTGTACTGATACACAGCCCGAGGGCAATAGGGCACTCTCCAAGTGGAGAGGGTGATCCCTTGTACTGATTCTCAGCCTGCGGGCAATAGGGCACTCGCCAAGCTAGAGCGAGTGATCCCTTGTACTGGTGTCTTGTCTTGTCTTGTCTTGGGGTTTGGGGTTGGGTTGAGCGTGCGCACGGCAAGAGGGTCTGATCCCCCTCGAACCGTAAGGCGTGAACCCTTTCGTGTCTCACTTGTCGTGTCATGCCTTGCTTCCGTCACGTCACGTCTTGTCCTGACACCTGTAGGCTAGTCCCGTAGTTGGTAGCACACGCTACAACTACTACTTGTTGCGCTTTACCTTCCTGCTACGTTACTTCTCTTGTACTTGTTGTAACCCCAGCATGCTAATCAACCAGTAAAACGTTGTCTAAAAAGTTGATACACTTGCAGTTTGGTCTAACCCTTTTTGTAGACCTGACCTGACGTACAGTTCCTTCTTTTGGTGCTGTACGTCAGGTGTTGAGCCAGAGTACGTTGACGAGGCGGAGTTGCCAGCTGACGCAGAGCCGGAGGACGTTGATCCGGAGTACGACCCGGAGGAGGACCAGAGTTAGAGGACTTTTGTTGCTGATCCAGATTTCTATTCCAGTTTAGATTGGGTGGGTAGCACCTGTTGCTTCTTGTCTAGGTTGGGTGCTTGCACCAGTAGTTTACTTTTCTGCAGTTGTAGCCTTCGGGCGTTTTAGACTCTCAGTACTTTTGGATGTTTTTATTTGGAATAAAATGAATTGATTATCTCTTTTCAATACTTTGTTGTTTCCGTACTAACTTGCAGGGACCTGTTGCCTTTGTTTGGAATATCACAGACGCTTATTGGGTCCGGGCTCATTGCCCTGGCCTAAGCGGGCCTTAGTCACGCTTCGCCTCCGACCTTTTTGGGAAGCGGGGCGTGACACGGGCTCTAGCAAAGCCACAAAGGAGTTCGGATTCTGGATCTGAAATCTTGGCGGAGGTTTCACTCGCGTGAAACTTTCTTCGGCGCGTGGTTGGCTCGGCGGCACGGGGATTGATCGCCTCGGGATGCGGAGCGGTTCGAGGAGCGGTTCGAGGAGCGGTTCGGGGAGCGGTTCAAGGAGCGGCTCGGCGTGGGACGGGAGCAGCTCGGAAGACGGCGCGGAACATCTCGCCTGCTCCAGGGCTGAGATTCCGGGTATGTGGTTAAAGTATTTTTTAGCATTAGTTTAGTTTAATCGCAGTAGGCTAAATCCTTCTTGGGATGGTCAGATCCATCCCAAGTCGGCATAGATCTTGGCATAGGGTCTTGGACCTTAGGGCCAAGTTAAAAAGGTTTTAACTGCATGTTAATTAAGATTAACTAAGTTTTTCTTCCGCTGCTTTTCTCTTTTTGTCTATGTTCCGTCCGACTTAGGACGGGACTAGAGTTTTTGTGCCCTAAGGGACCGCTCAATCCCCTACAGTGGTATCGGAGCCTAGATTTGCGTAGTCGATCTAGATACTGCGATTTGATTAAACTTATTAATGCTTTTAAATACTTTTAAATTTTTTAAAGTTATTAGATAATTTTAAAAATGTTTTGAAGTTCAAAATTCTATGTGTTAAATTTTTGAACATAAAAATTTTAAAATAACGTTTTAAAATTTATGTGATATTTTTTAAAACTAATTTTAAATGTTTAAAAGTTTAAATTATTTTGGATGCCTAAAATTTTTTTTATATGATAAATTTTTTTAAGCATGGAAATTTTAAAATAGTATTTTTAAATTTATGTGATAAATTTTAAAATTGATTTTAAGGCTTTAAATTTATGCGATAAGTTTAAAATATTTTAGATGTTTAAAAATTGTATATGATAAATTTTTTTAACATGGAAAATTTTTAAATTCATGTTTTAAATTTATAAGATATTTTTAAAAACTGATTTTAAAAATCTAAAAATTGTTTATGCGATAAACTTAGTATATTTAAATGTTAAATAGTTGTGCACTATCTTTATGCGATAAATTAGTGTAGAGTTATTTCAATGGCTTGTTTATCTTGTCCCTTATTTGATAACACAAGACAACCCTTTAGGTTAGCCATTAAAAATGATAAAAATTTATTACTTGAATTTTAATGACATGCTATGTTTTAATAAATCATTAACACCAATATTAAGACCTAATTCCTGATTAGGGTAGTCCTTTTAAATGAATTTTCAATTCTAATTGTTATAATTAATTTTTATTAAAGGACTTCGCTTCTAGCGTTGTTAATAAAATTTATTAAAATCCTAATAACGATTAGGGTAGCACGTGAACCTTATAGTTGATAAGGACCTTAATAAAAGTTATTAAACAAATCCTAAAAATTTTGAATTTAAGGATTCAACTAGTTGATAGGATTAATTAGTTGTTAATAAAAGCTGTTTAGTCTATGGCATACATACAAAAATGACAAACTTCATTCAATGGACCATGATCCAGTCAATGTGCTTGGCTAAGAGTTCTGGGTCAACCCTTGCTAGTCCAAGGGGTAGTGATCCTGGCTTAGTCAATTCCCTGGCTGAGTTCCGCTGGACCGCAATGTCGCGAATCATGATTGTATGACACCCTGGACTGTATCTAAGTCAAATACGTTAATGATCTTTTTCAAGATTAGCCGTAGCCCTCCTTGTTTTAAGGGTTAGCAACTATAGGGCCCGTATTACAGTTGTTGAGATACACTCAAGCTGTGACATGGCAACCCTGTAGAAACCAACTTCTTAAATACATAAGATAAAATCTTGACTAACCCTAACCGTCGTCTCGTACCCCGAGCGCCGGCGTAAGTTAAGTCAACGATGTAGTCTGACTAGATGTAGTCTAAGACCTGACCCAAACCGACGTGTCGTGCATACACCGAGCTGAGGGGCAAGTCAGGCTAGACATGAAAACAAGGGACCGACTAGACTAGACATTGTGATTTGGATGAGCACACTCATGATCACGAATGGCTAGGGGCAAAAACCGATTAAGAGAGTCATATCCGATATGATCGATGAAGAGTCATCTTCCGATCGCAGAGTCAATCAACTTGTTGAGCTACACTCAAGGTTGTTTTGACTCAAGGTGATTGGAACTCTTACCCATTAATTTTAAATCTATTAAATCGTTCGTTATTAAGCTTTAAAACGTTCGTAAAATTAGTGGGAGGATATAGATAGATAAAAGCCAATCTACCTATATTTAATATTGAACATATGCTAAAACTAGGGCAAGACTATGTTTACCGAAAGAATCAATTGATAATATTGGAATTAGTTAACTGGTCAATAAGTTGATTAATTGAATATCAAGTTAAATTCTAATTGATAGAATTAAAACTATATTCTCGTTGACATTAAATGACCTTCTAAAGAACAGACTTAAGAAATATGATTTCATTAAGTTTTGGGTCCAATAAATAAATTAAAGCTACATGTCACTCGTCTCTATATGAGGCAGCTTGAACATATAGGACATTCAAAGTATGTTTCTCCCTACAACTTGTCGAGCTACCCTCAAGGTTGTATGGACAAACAATTTTGATCCGCAAAGTTCAAAAATTCGATCAAACCGTTTGAGTCGAATACGAGTGCATGGGCGATGCAAGACTATGTATCCCAACCGGATCTTGAGACAAGCAACTTCTTGAGCTACACTCAAGATTGCAAAGCTCAAGCGTTTGGATACATAAGTTGCTTGCATATCTATTTATTTTTGTTAATATCTAAATGTGATTTAGAAAAGGAAGAAGGCACTCCGAAAAGTCAATTGAGAAAGTTAGTTTAATTTATAATTAGTAGAGGCATAAGTAGGAGGAAATGAAAATGTGACATATTTTGATGTCACGATTTCAGAATAAATTGTTATACAAAAGACGTTTAACACATTTTGACGAATGTCGTCACATTGCTTCTGAAGTAATGTTTTGCGTTAAGTAATTTGTAAATAACTAAATATATATTAAATGTTAATATATAAATACACAAGATAGTAGCAAACTTATATCCTAAAATTAGACTAGGCCGTATCTAGAGATTAAGCTTCACAAGTCACATAAAGAGGGGTCTGACCTCTCGTATTATGAAGTCTACGGACACCTGTGAGTCTTAGCCTCTTAGATACAATGGCCGAAACCCATCTGTGAGACAATGGGAGAATGAGTTGTCGAACTCAGTCTCGTACATACTGATGTACCCGAGTCTACTTTTAACAAAATAAAGTTATTCGTATATTTTATTAAGACACGTGTTCTTGATGAAACACAAGTCTGATAAAATAAAGAACGAAATGCCTAAAGTATTTAAACTGATTCGATTAGATCGAATGGTCAAATACTTAGCTACATAAAATCTTGTGTAATTAAAAGAAAATGTGATTTTCTCTCAGGTCAAGTCTGTTAACACATCAGAGTGTTAAAAGGTATGAATCACACTTAGTTATACTTGGTGCGATCCATAAATAAGTGACTCTGAGTTAACTCCTCCCTCTGGGTTAAGTCCCAGATAGTAATGCCTAGGTTTTTGATAATGTTCTATAAAGACATTATCAATAATATATTCAATAAATCAATCGTAAGGAAGTTGTAAAAATACTCGAATCTCGTGAGACGAATTGTCGAGTTAGACATCATAACTGATGATGACTTAGTCAACTTCTAGGATGAAATTTGGAGTAGTAACTCCGATTTAAAACTTGATGCAGGTCCGTGTGCGTAAATAAATTTGAGAATTTAGTTTACGTGCCCAAGGAAAATGTTTCCTCACTTTCTGTAAGTAAATCTTTAAGTTGAAAGATTGGTGCAGAAAAGGAAATGGTGAAGTACAATAATGTTGGACGGGAACGGTTTTCATCCAAATTTCTTTAAAACGGATTAAGATGAAACCGGTTTCGCCAACAGATGTGTACAGATCTACTCGGACCAAATCTCGATGTAAACGCTCAAGTTGACCACGAAAATTGGAGCATTCACTTATAAGTTCGTTTTTCTAAATATGATTTAGACGAACCAACTTATATGAATTAGCCAGATAGTTTTCAAGGTCAGTGGGAGCGTGTAAATTACATGCGAGACATCAAAGAGATGGAACATATATTTTGATTAAGTAATCAAAGAGTTTGATTATTTATCAGAAATAGATATGAACCATTTGCAATGACCAATAACTAATTTAAAATTATTATCGTAAGGTACGATGAACTGGATAAGATCCAGGAAACTAAAATATTATAGATTCCGATAGACCAAATGAATTATTTGAATGAGATTCAAATGATTGGTCTAACATAAACATAGAAACCCCTTAAGTCTATAGTGTAGACGGTTTTAGCAGATCCACTCACGAAGGCTCTATCACATGAAGTCGGGAAAACTTATGTGTAAAAACGATATTAGATATCGATATAAATGGGCCTGAGTGTAAGTGGGAGATGTAGGAATATGGTGCCCTCAAGGCCATTTATTCCTGTGTGAATAGCACAAACATCTTGTTCGAAATAACAGTAAGCTGTTTGGTAATAATTTATCTAAGTTATTTTATAGATATCGACTTAGGTAAAGTCCTGAGACTTTATGCAAGGTCAAACGTGTATCGAGATGAGTATCTCGATCATGGAGAAACGTTTGACCGTCTGTAGCATAAGTCTAAAATGGTTCGTGGTCGTAGATGTTTCGAGACAAGGATATCGAAACATCGGATAGACCATTGTGTCTTAGTCTGCACCGTTTAGCGGTGGAGATGATCTCATGATCGCTTGACTTGGCGAAATCGAAGACGAGACACAGGTGCTCATTAGAATGAGTTCACTGAACGATCCACTAGAGTTATCATATGGTTACATTGACCAATCTGTCAGTGATAACTCTGAGTGATGATAGGATAGTTGGTCTTTTGACTTGAGGTCATTTTGACGGACCTGTGCGTGAACGGTGCCACTTAGATCAACTGACCTAGCTTCGAGGCAAGGCCTGTCGAAAGGTCTTTTGATTGGGTGTCACTTGAAACGTACGAGGCGAGTAATGACCAAGAGAGGATTCGTCTCTCCCGGTCAATGGGAGTTAGTGTCGTAGAGTTAGTTCGGTCTTTAGTAAAAACTCTGCGCAGAGTATGTTGGAAGAAGTCCAACATTAGTTGACTAAAGATCGATCGAAACTAACCGGAGTCAAGTTATTGGGGTTGACAGTTTAACCGTACCCCAGACTTGATCCGCACGACATAGTTAAGACGAAAAGACTATAACTACGGAATTCATCACGGAAACAGTCAGGGTGGTCCCGACAATACTCATGTCAATGAGTTAACCACATAATGATGATTCCTGAAGCAGGGACGGCAACCACTGCTCGTGGTCACTGCCGTATAGGGCTTCGAGCCCAACCTGTTGTAAGGGTCAGGCTGTAGGGTCTCACACAGAGTGCAACGCTTCATCTAGTAATAGGTAGAAAATAGTTAGGGAGAATATTTGCATTTGATGCAAAAGAAGAGATAATTGCATTTGATGCAATATGATAATTTAAGCCTAGATATGGACTATTTTTGCATTTGATGCAAAAGCGATTAAATGCGTATTAAATTGTTTAATACAATATTTAATGAAATAAACGCAAGGAAAATTTCACGGGTAAGACGGGAATGTCCCGGTCTAGACCCAGGTTCGAACGGCGTCCAAATCGGACACCAAACGCAAAAGTTATGGCCAAAACAGTAAAAGCCCATGTAGACATCAGCCCAAGAGGCAGATGGGCCGGACAGCAAACAAAGCGGGTGCATTTGCGCCCGCAGTCATCACGGGCGGGGCCCGCCCGCAATCATACGGGCGGGGCCCGCCCGCAATCATACGGGCGGGGCCCCGCCCCGCCCTTCTGTGCACGCAGGGTGCGTGCACAGCACGCGCCCGCATGGCGCGTGCTGTGCACGCGCCTCGAGGCGCGTGCACTGCACGCGGCCTGAGGCCACACGCTGCCTAGGGCATCGTGTATTTTTGGCGGCTGGCTGTTTGCGGTTTTGTGGGTTTTGGCTGATCTTTGGACGATCAATTGGAGGGTCAAACGACCTCCGATTGACGAACGGTTTTTTCCTATGCGTTCACCGTTGAACGCTTGTCGTATTGATAGGTTGTATCGATCCTGAGGCTCAACGGTGAGTGAGTAAAAATTCACGGAAGTTTGCACTTTGTGAAGTGCAAACTAACTTGATTTTAACTAACCCAATTATTTAGTCCCACATCGGATTTTGAGAAATGGGGAGAGTCTGCCGCCTATATAAATAGGGGTCTCCCCCCCTTTCTCAAAACTCGTCCCAAGCTCTAGATCTGAGCGGCTCTCGTAAATGTTGGAGCACGCTCGGATCTAAGCTTAAATTAATATTTCTCTTCTCCCTAAATTTCTGCCTTACTCCTGCGGGCTCTAGCAAAGCAATAAAGGAGTTCGGATTCTGGATCTGAAATCTTGGCGGAGGTTTCACTCGCGTGAAACTTTCTTCGGCGCGTGGTTGGCTCGGCGGCACGGGGATTGATCGCCTCGGGATGCGGAGCGGTTCGAGGAGCGGTTCGAGGAGCGGTTCGGGGAGCGGTTCAAGGAGCGGCTCGGCGTGGGACGGGAGAAGCTCGGAAGACGGCACGGAACATCTCGCCTGCTCCAGGGCTGAGATTCTGGGTATGTGGTTAAAGTATTTTTTAGCATTAGTTTAGTTTAATCGCAGTAGGCTAGATCCTTCTTGGGATGGTCAGATCCATCCCAAGTCGGCATAGATCTTGGCATAGGGTCTTGGACCTTAGGGCCAAGTTAAAAAGGTTTTAACTGCATGTTAATTTAGATTAACTAAGTTTTTCTTCCGCTGCTTTTCTCTTTTTGTCTATGTTCCGTCTGACTTAGGACGGGACTAGAGTTTTTGTGCCCTAAGGGACCGCTCAATTCCCTACAAGTTTATCATGCAATATACTAAGTTCACTGAAATGAAACCAATGTCCACAACTCATTCTCTAAGCAGTATAATATGTCATGATCATACGTTTTCAAGCATGCGTGGTATTTTGTTATGCTTCATGGAATGAATTTAGCAAATTCTATCAAGGTAAGGCATCACCACACTACGAACATTTCAAGACTCATAAACCCCATCAACTTTGACATGTCTTTGTTCTATATAGAAATGGAGATAAGGATATGGGATTTTTGTACTTTTATATTATTTTTGGTTATACAAATATTTCATATACATTTTTCTTTCTTTATATACACGAGATAACTCAATATCTACAAAAGGCGGCCTATGCATCCCAGACCAAACAATCTTAGGGCATTGGGTTACGAAGAACTCCTAGGGCCTTTTATTCAGGATATTTGTTTGATTTTTGCATTATTGGGATTTTTGCAAACTCACATAAACGTGATGGAATGAAAAACATGATCAAAGATCATTTATTGGCTATTCACAAAAGGAAAAAAAGCATTGAATCTAAACATTGCTCGGTTTCAGGAATCCTAATCATCACTATTTTTGTTGTCGTGGGGTTATCCTATCTCTTTTGAATCACTAAACATCCATGAAGGAATAGAATTATCAATCAAATCATGCAGGAGTCAAATGATTTTCAGATTTGATTCATCCATTTTTAGCTTAACTGTTTCGAGAATATGGTTGTGAAACAATGGATTCTACTATGAAAAAGCATATTAACAAAGATACACTAATCAAGGAAACGAACTCTAATCTAACAGATATCAGAGTTCGTAGAAATATTCACGATATTTCATAGAAAATGTAGCATATGAGACATAAATATAGAAGTGAACATGGTTCATGTGGAAATTTCGAAGTGTGTTTCACGATGAAGCAAAGTGCGTGCACTATGCGCTCCCCCAAGCTTAAAGATCACATTGTCCTCAATGTGTGTATGATATAAATAGAGGACAACGACAAGATAGGGGGCCACTCAACAAAATATTTTCTCTCCCCAAGCTTAAGTATCACATAAAAATTAGGGAGAGAGGCGAAATAAGTGCCAAATACAAGGGTGGGCACGGATGGTAAATAGTGGGTTGGGTGCAAAAGATAATTGAGCCATAATATGGGGTGAATTTATTAAACTAAGACATCATATAAAATCATATACGGTCCTCTCTCTGCCAAGAGGATTCGTGATTATTTAAAGAATAAAATTCTATTTTACTGGATTTATATCACCTATAGCAAAAGGCGGATCCATATCTGCAACGGTGCATCCAGCTGTCCTATTAGCACCTTCTATGGCTCTGCCAGCTATGTGTAGCCACTACCACCAATGAACTCCAGCGATGCATCCCCTAGCATTCCTCGTAGACATCCACCTATATCCTGCGAAGAACGAAATGCATCAGTCCGTTGTGAAAGATTTTCCCCTGAAAAAATGTTTCCCAAAGAGGGTCATCAACATAAATATTTAAAATTAAGGATGGTTGACAATAATTCCCTGGAAATAAATCTCTACTCTCGTGCACCACGTCAACCAACTCCACGTGGTTTGCCTCAGGTTCTTCAGGTGGCGTTGAAATATAAACATGGGTCTCATCAGGAAACTCCTCATCATCCTCAGATTCTTCAAGCACGGACACATCCAAGCATACCACCGGTCCGTAATTGTAAGTGTCCTGCAATAGTTATGACGTGTCAAAAAGATCTGAATCAAAATAAATATCAAATGGGATACATGATTCAGAAATGGAGTTGGTAAAGAGTTCTCCCTGAGTGGGAGCTGTAAGCTCTAGTGGGTGGTTCTCTGAGGGATGCTCAGCCTCTTTAGAAGGTGGGGATGGCTGCGGTAGCTCGAAAGGAGGAGGGCACAATTCGGGCTCCATCTATGTGCATATGTCAACGTCCCAAGTCACGTCCTCCTCGATGGTCTACTCTGCTACTGTAGGCATGACCTCCTCAATAATATCCTCTGATGGTATAGGCTACTCTGACTCATGTGGGTGGCAAGGGGAGGTGACGACGGCATGAGCTGGCTCTGCATTGCTAGGTGCTGATGTCTTGTCTGCAGTGGGAATATCAAAGCGCATAATACCTCCCCCAAGCTGAACGTGAATATCCTCCTTGATGGTACTTGTAGCAGACACACGACTCATAATAAAATTGACGAGCTCACAATCTTCTGGATCACTTGCCTCGACGGCTAATGAGCCAGAAGATCAAGCTGCGTCCAATAAGCTCGCTAAAGCTGCTGCATATCTCAGTTCCTTGAAGGTTGTCAGATGCATCCTCCTCAAGAATTCCAATGAGGGTCCCTGCAATCCTCCAGTAAAGAGAGGAAGTAGCTGGAAACCATCCCACACATAGTCTGACTCCGTTTGAAACATTCATAACATTTTGTCGAACCTGCAAAAGGCTTCCCTAAAAGATTCACCATCAGCTTAATTGAATGTAACAGCGAGATATATGAATGATTGTATAGAACCGGGTCGCATCATCTTTGGAAGCACCATCGCTACATCAGCTGACCTAATCAAGCAAAGTAGACAACCTGGAAAAGACGTTGGTACAAATATAGAGAAAGATAATAATAATAGCATGTGGTGGAGAAAAATCTCTCTCTCTGTTTTTTTGTTTTTGTTTTTGTTATTGTTTTTGTTTTGTTTTGTTTTGTTTTTTGTTTTTTGTTTTTAACGCAATCTAATCAACCTAATTGAAATAAATATATAATATGGCAGAACGCCTCCCTGGAATTAACTCCGAAACGATGTCGTTTAACCGCAAGCGCATGGTATAGTGGCAAGCGGGTATCGAACAAGGGGAAGCAGTGATATACTACATATCTACTCCTAGATTGAGTTAGACTTGCAGGTTGTGTCACTCAACGTTGCAAACAAGTGATTCCACACAAAAAAAGAAAGAAATAAAATATAAAAGATTAGGGCTTTAGGACTCGCCGCTAGGACCGTCGGACGTCGATGCTCGGTTGAGACTTCGCATTGGTTTAATTATGGGTTGTAGCATCTAGGAAGTGAATTCATGTTTCTAGGCATCATGAATCTAACATACCGTATTCATACCGCTCTCGCGATAGATGCATACTGTATGTGCATTAAGGATCTACAATAATCTTGCCACTCTCGTGGTTCGAATGCTCTCAACTCATACCACTCTCGTGGGTTAGAGCTTCGAGATATTTTGGTGGCTCTTATTGACATAATGGTGGTAGCTATCAATTAGTGGTATAGTTCGTCAGTGGATCCCATCAGGGCACGAGCCGGGCATGGTCACGAGCCTCGGTTGAATCCACTAACTCCCTAATTAAATCCATAAGATACTCCTTTAACTAATCAATTCCACCGACCGTGGGTACGATCTCAGTACTAGTTCTCCTAGAGATTTTTCTAGATCAACCAAAATACAACCTCTTTTATATCCAAGCATCATAAAAATCATATCTTTGCATCTAAATCCTAAAATCCTAGGGCTAATCCATTAGCCCTAGAAAAGATTATTCAACCATAGCAAACATTATGAAAACAATATAGATCATTGCTAGCATCATAGAAAAACAACAAGAAGAACTAAAATAAAATTAATAAGATAAAATACTTAGCTTGATACAAGAGGAGAGGCCTATGCCGTAGCCTAACTTCCAAAAGATCGTCTCCAAAACTTCTTTGAACTCTATAAAAACTCTCTAAAAAGTCCCCCTCTAATGAAGGCTACAATTCATATATATATGCCCCTCAATACCCTAGCAAATAGCCCAAGAAACCCTCTGAAATTCGTGACCAAAGCCAAATCCGGATGCAACTTAAGTTCTGGGCCCAGCTGACTCGGTCGAATAGCCCCCTACTCGGTCGAGTCAACAGTAGGGAAGATATTCCTCCAAAAACACTGCTCTGTCTGCTCGGACCAAGTAGGGTATGCTTGGACCGAGTAGGTAGCTGCTCGGTGTAGTAGGTGGTCGAGTACAGATTTCAGCACTGCAGCATCAACTTGCAGAAATGCCCGATAACTCATCCGACTTTCGATTGGCACGTTCTTGGTGGCATTGGAATCGTCTTTAAATATACTATCTGGGAAAAATATCAGAAAAATCCTGAAAAATCCAAGGTGATAGAAGATTTGAAAAGAGTGCATGGTTGTCCTGTTTCCAGCACTTTGGGTCGCTCGATCTACTCCGCTCGATCAAGCGGGTTGGAATCCATGAGTCATGGTATTATAGAACCATGCTATCTTCATTCCCCTCTTCTTCGCTCCTTCTCTCTTACCCCTTCCTTGCTCCCCAGCAGCTTTTAGTCATCGAACGCGGTGCCTCATGAGCTCCGGTGTCAAAGCACGCGTTCTCTCCTCAATTATACTCCAAATCACTCGAAATTCCCTGAACTGAAATGCAACCAAACATTCTTAAAGTACAATGGTTCCAATTATGCATGTAAAAGCGTATGAAATATGTAATTGAGTAATCATTTTAACATGTAATCATATAGATAAAACGTGGAATATAATGATACATCAGTGCACACGACACGTTCATTAAGAATCGAAAATATTCATGCCACTCATGTGGACGGAATGATCTTGGCTCACGCCACTCTCATGGGTTAGAGCTTCGATGTATTTTGGTTGATCTCATTGACGCAATGGTTATAGCCGTCAATTAGTAATATAGTTCATCGGTGGATCCCATCAAGACACGAGCCGGTCATGGTCACAAGTCCCAATTGAATCCATTCTGTCTAATTAAGCATATAGGATACTCCATAGGCCAATCGATTCCACCGACCGTGGACACGATCTCAGTATGCGTTCTCCTACAAACTTTGTAAGATCAACCAAAATACCTTCCATTTATTCCAACACAACCTCAAAATCCTAACTTTGCATCTCAATCCTAAAATCCATGGGCTAATCCATTAGCCCAAGATGGAACTTCTCACGCATCATAGAAATAACAACAAGATAAGATGCAATGGAATTCATCATGGCAATGGGAAACATTAAAAAAGTAATACAAAGTGTAGAGAATTGTTACCAACGCGTCGAGAAGCAATAATACTCCAAAGAGAAGTATGAAGACAAGATACCTTGCGCAAAACAATAGTAAAAATCCAAGCTTTGCTTCATACAAAATAGCGACGGCACAAATTCTCAAAAACCTAATTAAAACGAAACAAGAGTTTCTATAAAGTTCCTCCCTAAAATAAATCTAAAAACGTCCTTAAATACATAGGAGAAAATCCCAAAAAATCTCAGAAAATCTGGACACTTGGGCCCACAAACTAGGCTGGTTGCGTCGGTAACTCGACCGAGTATTGGAGCCCGCTCGGTTGAGTCAGCTACAGCCTCCCCTTGCTGCCGCTTCTACGTCTGGCAGATACGGGTTACTCGGTCGAGTAGCCCTCCCTACTCGGTTGAGCTACAGTAGATCCGAAATTCCTCCAAAATGTCGATTTGTTTCTTTTCGATTCAGTTCGAGCAGGTGAGCTACTCGGTCAAGTTGCTTTGCTGCTCAGTCGAGCTGGGATGCCTTGGAGAGAAGCTCGAAATTTTCATCTGTTTGGTACGAATCGGGTCGAGTTAGATATCTGTTCGGTCGAGTTGGTCAGAGCAGTTTTCTGTGCGATTTAAGCGTGTCAGCTCGGCCGAGTAGCTGATGCTACTTGGGCGAGTCACCTGGGAAACTGATCTGAATCTTACCATTTCTCGTTCTCTTCTCCTCTTCTCCTCCAAACTTCTTCCATTCCGTGACGAACTCTCATTGAGCCTTGTCAATGACGTGTCTAACGTGCCAGATAAGTCCATGTCCTAAAATAGAACCAATTTGATCCAAAACTCCTGAAAATACAAAAAGTTATATAAAACTCGAATATGGCGTTTGAAGCACGATAATGTGTGAAAATATGGAGTTTGGAGGCGGAAATGACATGAAATGATACGGTAAAAACATGTAAAATATGGACACGTCAATTATTCTCTCAGATCTCACGCCAGTTGTAATCCATCACGATAACTCAGAAAATGAATCATATGCTAGCAATAGATTTCATATCTTGAATGAATATAGTACTTGCAAGCTCAAGACCAACAAAAGGGGCTTCTCTAAAGCTAATACAAGCCACTTACATCTACATCATGCATTTCATAGTATTGAATATACAAAACATTGGTGATGCACTTTTCAATCAAAAGCTAAAACTGAAGCATAGAGAGTTTATACCAAGCATGCAATAAAGAATGGAATAAGAGTCAAGACACTCACATGTTCATATCAAATCATAAGAAATCTCCATAGCTAAGTTATTTCGCTTAGTTTCAATATTATCAAACTTCCCCATTTGTGCACAACTCCACTCTAATGCCATGCTCACTCATTTGGTCAAAAGAATTCAGCCCTAAGCTTAACTTGAGGTATTGCATCCAAAGGAAATAATTGTGGAATTTTTTCTTGGTTTTCCCAAGTATATTTGTGGCTTGAAGTAATGAAACTAAAAATTTTCTCCTTTTTTTAAAAACTTTGTTTCTCATTTTCCTTTCTGTACTTTTGTAGGAGCAATAGGATTTGTATTTTTTTGATTTTTGGCTCCTTTTTGGCTTTTTGTACTTTTTTGGTGCTAGATTTTCTTTTGTATGGGATTTTTAGGAATGGATGTAGTATAAGTAGCCTTGAGCGGCGAACTCAAGTGACTTGTAGAGAATAAAAGATATATGTGGAGAAAGAATTAAAATAACACTCGGTTCCCTCAAAAGTGTGCACAAACGGTTTAGTAAGATAATACATCAACTAGACTCAAATGTAAGCATGTATATTCTTAATCATTTCAACGAGTAGTGAAGTCAAGCAGTAAAGTTTTCAATCATATCAGGCATGCTACAAGAATGCGAATAAGAGAATAAAAGTGGTGCTTCAGATATGCTAGTGATGCATGAATCTTGGTGCATTTCCAATGAGAGCATACTAAACACTACTCTACACATTCAGTTTCGATAAGTTTCATGCATTCACTTAGAGAAGTCGTTAAAAGAAATATATTTTGCAAGCACTTATGAACTGCAAGATAATGAAATAACTCTAAGTAGCATGGCATGAAATATAAGCATCGTGATGGCTACGAAAGACATAAGAGATGCCATCATAAAGAACTCATCTAGCAAAAGAAAGAAAAGAAAAAGTGGAAGAAAATAAAACAAGCATGCACGCAAACCAAAAGACGAGAAATGTGATGCTAAAGAAAAGAAAAAAATGTGGTTGAAAATAGATGGAAAATAAAGAGAAAATGATGCAAGGGGAAAGAAAAATAAATAAAACGCGATAGCGCTCATCCCTCATGTTAAACACCTCAGTGTCCTCACTGCTGAGAACACTTGTGGAAGAGAGTGAACGATGCTAGGGCGGGGTGTAATGAGAAATCCTAAAAATAAGAAAACTGAAAGGAAAATAAGAAAAAATGAATGATTGCAAATGCATGGTCCTAATACCTAATATATGAACAAGCATGCAAATGATGTGATGATGTACGTGCAGATGGATGAAAATGGTTTCTCCCCCAAGCTATGCTGTGCTAGGCCCTGTGTGGACAGATGGGCACAAGAAAGAGTGAGAGGGGAGAACATGAGCAAAAATAAAAATCAAGCAGTGTCACCACCCTCTATAGGTGGTGATGGGTCCCGTTGCTGTGGACCAGAAGAAGGAGGGTCCACAGATTGTGCAATAGCCTCGACATATGGTGCTGGTGCAAGTGTAGCATGTGGTGCCGGTGCAAGTGGTGCTGGTGGTGCACTCCATACCCTCAGAATATATATGATCTCGCGAGTGTCCCTCCGCTGTAACAAGTGATGGGTAGTGGCCGTCTGGACGAAGGCGAGGAGGTTATGCCTCAGCCCAGTAACCTCGGCCTCTACCGCCGTCAAGCGTGTGTCAGTGTGGCGGGAGCTAGTTGGATGACGTGCACCACTGGGGGCACCTCTCTCTACCTGGACTCGTGCATGTGGTGCATGAGGTCTAACTACGAAATCAGAAGAGGGTGGCCTAGCGGGGATCTCGGCAGAAGATGGGAAAGAAACGGATGCGAGATCAGGTGCAGAAGTCGGAATGGGTATATCAGTAGGCAGAGTCGTCGTGGCTAATCAAATAGGTCGGAATGGGTATATCAGCAGACATTTTCACATTTTTTTCATACTTCATTCAACTATTCAGATAGCTCTCACAACATTATTTTTCAAAACAAAGATAAAAATGGCTAATCAAACAAGTCGTCCATTTCAACGTCTTCAACAGTGAACTGGGCTGGAGAATTAGTGGTCACCAGATTTGTTTTAGCTTTCTGCTTTAAGCTTTCTTTGTCGAAAGTCCATATTACAGCCTATATTACACAAATGAAACCGAAAAATTACAACTTTGGAAACCTCATGTTTCCCATTTTTTAATTCTTCAGCTTCAATAGTGGCCGCTGCCTCCATGGAAAGTAGTCATCTGTCTTTGACATTGTTGAGTATTGGTGTTTCATACAAATGTTATTTTGATGATGATCACAAATTATGATGCTGCTAATTACTCTTCTATTTTAGTCTCATAGTTATCATTTCAAGAATATCATTTTTAGAGACTAAACACTTGATGCAAGTAAGGACATCAAGAGGAGTATGGCCAAAGCTTGGACTCAATGGGTGCCAAAGCATGGAAATATTGGGGAGCATCAAGGCATCAAGATTGAAGCTATAGCCTCTAAGGAAAGCAATGTAATCCATGTAATATTTCATTTATTGCTTTTCTCCTTTTTGAGTCTAGGTTTAATGTAATGCCTTGATAGATGGTCTTCTCATTCATGCATATGCATGTAACCATCTTAGTGAGCCTTAGGATTATCATATAATCCAATCCAATTGGTTCATCTTGCCCAAATACTCAAATGGAGTCTCTTTCTCTCCTACAATCGCCTGATGAAGGTTTTACAGTCGACTGGGTGATTCCAGTCGCTTGTCGAGCCTTCTACAGTCGACTGTTGTACACTGCTCAAGTCAATACTTTATTGATTCATACTTGAGCTTTCGGAACAGTCGACTGACGGTGAATTTACAGTTGCCTACATTCTAAGTTCGCCTGTGAATTATTCAACAGTCGACTGTGCGCAACTTGCATTGTCTGGGCTTCATCCCAATTTGCTAGTCATTCGACTGATTCAATTTTTACAGTCGCCTGTCTATTTTACAGTCGACTATATTCTAGTCATCAGTCGTCTGTCTACAAACAGTGCATAAGTTGCACCTCTCTGCTTTATTCCATCCCCTGTAGCAGTTGTCTGCTGAAGGATTTACAGGCACCTGTCCTGTATACAGTCGACTGTATAGTCTTCATGAGTCGACTGTCTTGGCTCAGATTATAGTCGTCGGGATTATTTAGCCGTTGGACAGTCGACTGTTATTTGTTCATCAGTCGATTGTCAATGACGTTTTTGCCCAGATTCTAGTCGTTGCAGCCTTTTGTTTTTGTTTCCTTGGCTTTTGAGGGTTCATATATGGTTCCTATATATATAAGAGGGCTGAGTTCATTAGAACTTCTTGATGCTATTGCAAATCTTTAGAGATTGATTAAGCCACTCTCAAACTCTCTCATTTCCCTCTTAGAGCTCATTCTCTCCTTTATGCATTGAAGTCAAGTTCAAGGAAAATTATCCAAGTGCTTTCAAGCTAATCTCATCACTTGAAGGTCCTCTTCCATGCCTTGCATTCATTTATGAGTAAGTTCATCTCAAGGAATAGGTAAGAGTATTTGTTTTACTTTGTTATTTCATTGAAACCCTAGATTTCTGTGTGTGAGTGTTAGTTACTCTCTGTGTGAGAGTATAATCTTCTGTGTGATGGTTGGTTGAGATCTCTCTGTGTGAGAGTTTGAGTCTCTTTGTGTGAGAGCATAAGTCTTTCGGTGTGAAAGCAATGATTTTTGTATGTGAAAATCCAAATTCTCTATGTGAGGTCTCTCTGTGTGAGAGTAAGGATTTCTCTGTGTGAGAATCCAAATCCTCTGTGTGAGGTATCTCTATGTAAGATTGTATTCACTTCTCTGTGTGAGAATTATAGTGGATATTGGTGTGGCTGGACATACCCAAGTTTGGGAAACCAGGGTAATATCATGTGTTTACGTTTGGATTTTTGTGGTGTTTAAATTCCTCTTACATTTATAATTCCGCATTTGCAAGTTTAATTTTTAAATACGCAATTTGTGCCATTACATTATTCACCCCCCACTAGTGTGTTGTTGTTAGTATTGCAAGGGTAAAACGATCCTTACAATTGGTATCAGATCGAGGTTATAGCATACTGCAACGATGGCATTCAATACTACATCTGCGTCTCATGAAGAAGCTCACACTACCGTTCGACCCCCGCTCTTCAATGGAACCAACTATCCATGTTGGAAGATCGGGATAATGATCTACATGGAGAGTCAAGACCTATGGGACATCACGGAGTTGCCATTTGAGAATCCTACTACACCCGCGGCTTCAAGGACAAAACCGAAGAATGACTCAATCAAATTCAATTAGAGGGCTATGAATGCATTCCTTTGCGCCCTTACTTCAAATGAGTTCAATCGCATCTCCATGTGCAAACGGCCAACGAAATTTGGCATACATTGGAGATTTCTCATGAAGGGACTTCGAATGTAAAGAAATCTAAACAATGCGTATTTAGATCTAAATATGAGTTGTTTAAGATGCAAGAAGGTGAAAACATCTCGGAGATGTTCACAAGCTTCACAGAAATCGTGAACGCTTTGGAATGACTTGTGAAGGTGATTTCCCAAGAGGATCGAGTGGAGAAGATCCTAGACTAACTTACATCTCAATGGGAGTCAAAGGCCAATGGGATTTTTGAGTCAAATGACATGTCCAAATACACCGTTGATGAGTGTATTGGGCATCTCATGGCGTATGAAGTGAAGCTTCAACATAAGAAGGAGATTCAACCAACCAAGACCGAGAAGCAAACGTGGGTTGCATTCCATGCCGAGATAAAGCCAATCGAGTGGAGAAAGAAGTTCCATCGGGAGACATCGAGTGAAGATGATGGAGAAGATGATGTTAGCGATGATGATTACATCGAGCTTGCTAAGCAATTCAAGGCATTCCTCAAGGGCAAGCAAGGTAAATCTTTGTCAAAGTTTGCCTCCAAGTCTAATAATTCTATTTGTTTCAATTGTATAGGAAAAGGTCATATTTCTACCGAATGCCCTTCCAAACCTGAAAAAGAAAATTTCAAAGGGAAAGGGAAGAAACATAGGAAAGCCAAATCCAAATTCAAGAACCAAAAGAAGGGGCTTATTGGCACATTTGATGATTCCGATGAGGACACATCAAGTGATGAAGAAGAGGATGAGAAGGAGCGAGCTCATATGTATTTCGTGGCTTTTGATGATTCTTCATCAATCTCCTCAAGATCAATCGATGAAGAGGTAAAGGAGTGGGTCAACTCTAACGAAGAAATGTGTTTCATGGCTAATGGGGACGAGTCTTCATCAAGCTCTAGCGAGGAGGAAAGCGATGATGAAGAAGAGGAGGAGCCAAAGCTACAAAATGAGGAGCTGAGTATCGTTACTATGTGGCCACCAACGTGGCAAGTAAGTGCATCGACTCATATGATAAATTCAAAGCAAAATTTAAGAATGCTATGAGTAGGGTGCATGCTTTAGAATCTACTTGTGTAAATAATAATGATGCTTTGCATGTTTGTGACACTAGTGAGAGAGACACACTTCTCTCTCAAGTTAAGGAATTGAGCATGTCTAATGATAATTTTGTAACTCAAAACCTTAGCTTGGAAAATTGCATTCAACAAATTATGTTGAAATGCACAGAGGAATCCCGTAAGCTCAAAAGCTTTGTTTATTCTAGGGATTCACTCCACGGTTTGCTTGAGAAATAACATCCGGCAAACCATAGGGATGTTTGGGGTATATTCAAAATGTGGTATCCAAACCCACCTCTAATTCCTCTTTTGGTGCAAATACAAGAAATATTGCAAAAGCACCTAAGAAGAATCACCATGCTTTCTTGTATAACAATAATACTAACAAGAAGCATGTAAATCACAAGGTGCTGAGAAAAAATGAAAACTCTTCATTTATTGCTAAGAAGCAAAATCCTCACTTTATGCATGCTAAGAAAATATTTTCTACACCTAAGCATGCCACATACACCCCTCTTGCTAAGGCAAAACCCTTGCCTAGGAATTCCTTGAGTCTTTGGATTCCTACTAAGGTTAGTGTGCAAGAGATGGATAGTTACATCAACTCTCTAGTTAGGGATGTGATCACCTCATGTGATTACATTAGAAAATAAAATTCCTCTTGGTTTTGGTTCCCTAATGTTCAGGTTCCTCACACATATACATATTGCATGGGTATTATGCTTAAATATTTATTTTTAGGATACACATTATTTGTGTGTGTTTCATGTTTTTGAAAAAAATTTCAAATTTACTTTTCATGAAAATGGGGAGATTGAGGAATACATTGTCATGCATCCATTAATTGATCCATTTGTATGACAATGGGAGAGTTAATATGTTGTATTTTTAAAATAATTTTAAAACATATTTTGACTCTCATTTCGGGGTGTTTCTGTGATCATTGCTTCACAATTGGTGTCATTCAATTGGTTAGTTTTGATCTCAAACTCAATACCTTGGAAATTGCCAACTTGTTTCATGTCATACTTTGTTTTGGCAATGTCATTGTGTATCAATAAAGCTTGATTTTTTCATATCTATTGCTTTTATACACTTTAGGCCCAAGGCTCCAATTATGATTAACAACAATTGGTAGTATCTCAATTGTTATAGATTGATTATCTCATTCTTTACAATTGGAATAAGATCCTAGAATTCAAAAAATTTACCATTTCTATTATCTAGGGGGAGCATTGGATAGTGATTGATACACACTAAATTTTTACAATTTAGTATCATACATTTCTTTACTCTTGCATATTGTCAAATCTTTGATTAAGATGACAAGGGGTGATATTTTTTATGTCCACCTTTTTTACGATGTCAAGGTGGAGAGATATATGCATTATGTAAATCTTGTATTTCATACATATGCATTTGGGAAGAAATATATATCTATGGTGAGAGAAATATATCTATGGAGAGATATGTGGGATTATATAAACCATTCATGTGTGCATGTTTTATTCTTATTGCAATTGGTTTATGTAATCCATGTCTTTTATATGTCACCATTGTCTCTCATTATTTCTATTGGTTTAATGAGTATTTACAATTATGTATCTCATTTTACAATTAATTCATATAAGTAGGGGGAGCTCATTAGCATTGTGCTTTATTTTCTTTATGTTTACATAATGTGTGTCGTCATCAAAAAGGGGGAGATTGTTGAGTATTGGTGTTTCATACCAATGTTATTTTGATGATGATCACAACATTATGTTATTGCTAATGACTCTTCTGTTTTAGTCTCATAGTCATCATTTCAAGAATATCATTTTTGGAGACTAAACATTTGATGCAAGGATGGACATCAAGAGGAGTAGGACCAAGGCTTAGACTTAATAGGTACCAAATCTTGGAGATGTTGGGGAGCATCAAGGCATCAAGATTGAAGCCATAGACTCTAAGGAAAGCAATGTAATCATTGTTATATTTCATTTATTGCTTTTCTCCTTTTTGAGTCTATGTTTAATGTAATGCCTTGATAGATGGCCTTCTCATTCATGCATATGCATTTAACCATCTTAATGAGCCTTAGGTTTATCATATAATCAAACCCAATAGATTCATCTTGCCCAAAGACTCAATTGGAGTCTCTGTCTTTCCAACAGTTGCCTAAGAAAGGTTTTACAGTCGCATGGGTGATTCTAGTCGCCTGTCGAGCCTTATACAGTCGACTGTTGTGCACTATTCAAGTCAACACTTTATTGACTCATATTTGAGCTTTCAGAATAGTCGACTGACAGTCAATTTACATTCGCCTATCTTCCAAAAGTCGCCTGTGAATTATTCAAAAGTCGACTGTGGGCAACTTGCATTGCCTGGGATTCATCCCAATTTGCCAGTCAGTCGACTTATTCAGTTTTTACAGTCGCATGTCTATTTTACAATCGACTGTATTTTGGTCATCAGTCGTCTGTCTTCAAATTGTGCATAAGTTGCATCTCTCTGTTTTATTCCATCCTCTGCAGCAGTCGCCTGCTGAAGGATTTATAGGTGCATGTCCTGTATATAATCGATTGCATAGTCTTCATCAGTCGGCTGTCTTGGCTTAGATTATAACCGTTGGAAATTATTTAGCCGTTGGACAGTCGACTGTCATTTGTTCATCAGTCGACTGAGATGATGTAGATTTTAGCCATTGCAGCTTTTTGTTTTTGGTTATTCCGAGGCTTTTGAGGGTTCATATAGGGTTCCTATATATATGAGGGGGCTGAGTTCATAAGAACTTCTTGATGTTATTGCAAATCTTTAGAGATTGATTAATCCACTCTCAAACTCTCTCATTTCGCTCTTAGAGCTCATTCTCTCATTCATTCCTTGAATTCAAGCTCAAGTGAAATCATCCAAGTGTTTTCAAGTTAATCTCATCACTTAGAGATCCTCTTCCTTGCCTTGCATTCATTTATAAGTAAGTTCATCTCAAGGTATATGTAAGCGTATTTATTTTACTTTGTTATTTCATTGAAACTCTAGCTTGCTGTTTGAGAGTTAGTTACTCTCTGTGTGAGAGTATAGCCTTCTGCGCGAGGGTTGGTTGAGATCTCTCTGTGTGAGAGTTTGAGTCTCTCTGTATGAGAGCATAAGTCTTTCTGTGTGAAAGCAAAGATTTTTTTGTGTAAGAATACAAATCCTCTGTGTGTGCTCACTCTGTGTGAGAGTAAGGATTTCTCTGTGTGAGAATCCAAATCCTCTGTGTGAGGTATCTCTATATGAGATTGTATTCACTTCACTGTGTGAGAATTATAGTAGATATTGGTGTGGCTGGACATACCCAAGTTTGGGAAATCAGGGTAATATATTGTGTTTGCGTTTGGATTTTTGTGGTGTTTAAATTCCTCTTGCATTTATAATTCCGAATTTGCAAGTTTAATTTTTTAATACGCAATTTATGCCATTACATTATTCACCCCCCTCTTGTGTGTTTTTGTTAGTATTGCAAGGGTAAGACGATCCTTACAATTGGTATCACAGTGAAGTTATAGCATACTGCAATGGAACCAACGATCCTTGCAAGGGCATTCAACACTACATCCACATCTCATGAAGAAGGTCACTCTACCGTTCGACCCCCGCTCTTCAATGGAACCAACTATCCAAGTTGGAAGATCAGGCTGATGATTTACATTGAGGGTCAAGGCCTATGTGACATCACAGAGTTGCCATTTGAGAAACCTACTACACCCGCGGCTTCAAGGACAAAAGCGAAGAAGGACTCAATCAAATTCAATGCGAGGGCTATGAATGCATTACATTGTGCCCTCACTTCAAATGAGTTCAACCGCATCTCCATGTGCAAAACGGCCAATGAAATTTGGCATACATTGGAGATTTCTCATGAAGGGAATTCGAAGGTAAAGAAATCTAAACAATGTGTATTTAGATCTAAATATGAGTTGTTTAAGATGCAGGAAGGTGAAAACATCTCGGAGATGTTCACAAGGTTCACAGAAATCGTGAACGCTTTGAAAGGACTTGGGAAGGTGATTTTCCAAGAGGATCGAGTGGAGAATATCCTAAACTCACTTACATCTCATTGGGAGTCAAAGGCCAATGGGATTTTGGAGTCAAATGACATGTCCAAATACATTGTTGAGGAGTGCATTAAGAATCTCATGGCTTATAAAGTGAAGCTTCAACACAAGAAGGAGATTCAAACAACCAAGCCCGAGAGGCAAAAGGGGGCTGCATTAAATGCTAAGAAGGAGCCAATCGAGCGGAGAAAGAAGTTCCATCGGGAAGCATCGAGTGAAGATGATGGAGAAGATGATGTTAGAGATGATGATTACATCGAGCTTGCCAAGCAATTCAAGGCATTCCTCAAGGGCAAGCAAGGTACATCTTTATCAAAGTTTGCCTCCAAGTCTAGCAATTCTATTTGTTTCAATTGTAGAGGAAAAAGTCATTTTTCTACCGAATGCCCTTCCAAACCCGACAAAGATAATTACAAAGGGAAATGGAAGAAACATTGGAAAGGCAAGTCCAAATTCAAGAACCAAAAGAAGGGGCTTGTCGGCACATTTGATGATTCCGATGAGGACACATCAAGTGTGAACAAGAGGATGACAAGGAGCAAGCTCACATGTGCTAAGCAGCTTTTTATAATTCTTGATCAATCTTCTCAAGATCAAGCGATGAAGAGGTATAGGCGTGGCTCAACTCCAACGAAGAAATGTGCTTCATAGCTAATGGGAAAGATTCTTAGTCAAGCTCTAGTGAGGAGGAAAGCGATGGTGAAGAAGAGGAGGAGCCAAAGCTACCCTATGAGGAGCTTGAGTATTGTTACAATGTGGCCTCCAACGTGGAAATTAAGTGCATCGACACATATGATAAATTGAAAGCAAAATTTAAGAATGCTATGAGTAGGGTGCATGCTTTAGAATCTACTAGTGTATATAATAATGATACTTTGGTTGTTTGTGACACTAGTAAGAAACTTCACTCTCAAGTTAAGGTATTGCGCATATCTAATGATAATTTAGTAACTCAAAACCTTAGCTTAGAAACTCGCATTCAACAAATTACGTTGAAATGCGAAGAGAAATCATGTAAGCTCAAAATCTTTGTTTATTCTTGGGATTCACTCCACAGTTTGCTTGAGAAACAACATCCGGCAAACCATAGAGGAGGTTTGGGGTATATTCAAAATGTGATACCCAAACCCACATCTAATTTCTCTTTTGGAGCAAATACAAAAAATATTGCAAAAGCAACTTAGAAGAATCATCATGCTTTCTTGTATAACAATAACACTAACAAAAAGCATGTAAATCACAAGCATGTAAATCTTTGTTTATTCTAGGGATTCACTCCACGGTTTGCTTGAGAAATAACATCCAGCAAACCATAGAGGATGTTTGGGGTATATTCAAAATGTGGTATCCAAACCCACCTCTAATTCCTCTTTTGGTGCAAATACAAGAAATATTGCAAAAGCACCTAAGAAGAATCACCATTCTTTCTTGTATAACAATAATACTAACAAGAAGCATGTAAAGCACAAGGTGCTGAGAAAAAAGGAAAACTCTTCATTTATTGTTAAGAAGCAAAATCCTTACTTTATGCATGCTAAGAAAATATTTTCTACACCTAAGCATGCCACATCCACCCCTCTTGCTAAGGCAAAACCTTGCCTAGGAATTCCTTGAGTCTTTGGAATCCTACTAAGGTTAGTGTGGAAGAGAGGGATAGTTACATCAACTATCTAGTTAGGGATGTGATCACCTCCTGTGATTACATTAGGAAATCAAACTCCTCTTGGGTTTGGCTCCCTAATGTTTAGGTTCCTCACACATATACATATTGCATGGCTATTATGCTTAAATGTTTATTTTTAGCATACCGATTATTTGTGTGTGTTTCATGATTTTGAAAATGTTTTCAAATTAACTTTTCATTAAAATGGGGACCTTGAAGAATACACTATCATGCATGCATTCATTGAACCAGATGTATGACAATGGGGAGTTAATATGTTGTATGTTTAAAATAAATTTAAAACATATTTTGACTATCATTTCGGGGTGTTTCTGGGATCATTGCTTTACAATTGGTGTCATTCAATTGGTTAGTTTTGGTCTCAAACTCAACCCCTTGGAAATTGCCAACTTGTTTCATGTTATACTTTGTTTTGGTAATGTCATTGTGCAATGAAGCTTGATTTTTCTATATCTATTGCTTTTATATACTTTAGGCCCATGGCTCCAATTATGATTAACAATTGGTAAAGATGATTATCTTTCAAGATTCTTTTTCTACAATTGGTATTATCTCAATTGTTAGGGATTGATTATCTCCGTCTTTACAGTTGGTATAAGATCCTAGAAGTCAAAAATTTGACCATTTCTATGATATAGGGGGAGCATGTGATAGTGATTGATACCCACTAAATTTTTACAATTTGGTATCATACATTTTTTTACTCTTGCATATTGTCACATCTTTGATTAAGATGACAAGGAGGGATATTTTTGATGTCCACCTTTTTGACGATGTCAAGAGGGAGAGATATATGAATTATGTAAATCTTGTATTTCATACATATGCATTTTGAGAGAGATATATATCTATGGGGAGAGAAATATATATATGGAGAGATATGTGTGCTTATATAAACCATTCATGTGTGCATGTTTTATTCTTATTGCAATTGGTTTATGTAATCCATGCCTATTATATGTCACCATTGCCTCTCATTATTTCCATTGGTTTAATGAGTATTAACTATTGTGTATATAATTTTACAATTGGTGCATATAAGTAGGGGGAGGTCATTAGCATTGTGCTTTATTTTCTTTATGTTTACATAATGTGTGTCATCATCAAAAAGGGGGGAGATTATTGAGTATTGGTGTTTCATAACAATGTTATTTTGATGATGATCGAAACATTATGTTGTTGCTAATGACTCTTTTGTTTTAGTCTCATAGTTATCATTTCAAGAATATCATTTTGGAGACTAAACACTTGATGCAAGGATGAACATCAAAAGGAGTAAGACCAAGGCTTGGACTCAATGGGTGCCAAAGCTTGGAGATGTTCGGGAGCATTAAGGCATCAAGATTGAAGCCATAGACTCTAAGGAAAATAATGTAATCCATGTAATATTTCATTTATTGCTTTTCTCCTCTTTGAGTTTAGGTTTAATGTAATGTCTTGATAGATGGTCTTCTCATTCATGCATATCCATTTAACCATCTTAGTGAGCCTTAGGATTATCATATAATCCAACCCAATAGGTTAATCTTGCACAAAGACTCAATTGGAGTCTCTAGCTCTCCAACAGTCGCCTAAGAAAGGTTTTACAGTCGACTGGGTGATTCCAGTCGCCTGTCGAGCCTTCATTAGTCGACTGTTGTACACTGCTCAAGTCAACACTTTATTGACTCATACTTGAGCTTTCGAAACAGTCGACTGACGATCAATTTACAGTCGATTGTCTTCCAACAGTCGCCTGTGAATTGTTCAACAGTCGACTGTATGCAACTTGCATTGCATGGGCTTCATCCCAATTTACTAATCAGTCGACTGATTCAGTTTTTACAGTCGCCTGTCTATTTTACAGTCGACTGTATTCTAGTCATCAGTCGTCTGTCTTCATATAGTTCGTAAGTTGCATCTCTCTGTTTTATTCCATCCCCTGCAGCAGTCGCCTGCTGAAGGATTTACAGGCGCCTGTCTTGTTTACAGTCGACTGTATAATCTTCATCAGTCGACTGTCTTGGCTCAGATTATAGCCGTTAGGAATTATTTAGCCGTTGGATAGTCGACTGTCATTTGTTCATCAGTCGACTGTCGATGACGTAAATTCTAGCCGTTGCCGCTATATGTTGTTGGCTGTTTCTGTGGATTTTGAGGGTTCATATAGGGTTCCTATATACGTGAGAGGGCTGAGTTCTTTAGAACTTCTTGATGCTATTGCCAATCTTTAGAGATTGATTAAACCACTCTCATTTCCCTCTTAGAGCTCATTCCATCCTTCATGCATTGAAGTCAAGTTCAAGGGAAATCATCCAAGTGCTTTCAAGCTAATCGCATTACTTGGAGATCCTCTTCCATGCCTTGAATTCATTTATGAGTATGTTTATCTCAATGCATATGTAAGAGTATTTGTTTGACTTTATTATTTCATTGAAACTCTAGCTTTCTGTGTGAGAGTTAGTTACTCTCTGTGTGAGAGTATAACCTTCTGTGTGAGTGTTGGTTAAGATCTCTTTGTGACAAAGTATTAGTATCTCTGTATGTGAGCATAAGTCTTTCTGTATGAAAGCAAGGATTTCTCTATGTGAGAATCCAAATCCTCTGTGTGAGGTCTCTCTGTGTGAGAGTAATGATTTCTCTGTGTGAGAATCCAAATCCTCTATGTGAGGTATCTATATGTGAGATTGTATTCACTTCTCTGTGTGAGAATTATAGTGGATATTGGTGTGGCTGGACGTACCCAAGTTTAGGGAACCAGGGTAATATCTTGTGTATGCGTTTGGATTTTTGTGGTGTTTAAATTCCTCTTGCATTTATAATTCCGCATTTGCATGTTTAATTTTTAAATACGCAATTTGCGCCATTACACTATTCGCCCCCTCTAGTGTATTGTTGTTAGTATTGTAAGGGTAAGACGGTCCTTACAGATATTACATAATTTCCTCACTACAATTTCTCTCAAAAAGAAAAGAAAAATGCAGGAAAAGTAAAATATGGGACTAAACAGAATAATTTAAAGTGATGAAATGCATATATTCAGACCACGGGGCGATGTCATACACCGTTAGATTAGGTGACTAACGGCAGAGCGGTCGTAGGATCTTTATAATTGTTACGTTAATGCCGCACAACTAAGCATAAGTTTATCCCAAAATGAGCCATAAAAAGTGATGAAATGCATATAAATATGATCCTAAAAGGGGGTATCATAATATACAATTCGTTGTGCATTATGGGCTAGTTTAAAAGAATTTGAATGATGCCAAAATACTAATTTATTCATTGTGAAAGAAAAAAAAGGTTTCATTTTTCTATCCCCAAATAATCAATTTGAATGATGCCAAAATACAAATTTATTCATTGTGAAAGAAAAAAAGGTTTCATTTTTCTACCACCAAATAATCCCCATATGTCCCCAAATATCCACACAATGTCCCCAATTTGATCCCATATTTTATAAAAATTTTCTTGAATTTTTAGGCCCCTAAAAACCTATTTATAAGATATCCATATCCCCCTTTTATATGTTCTTTTATTTTTTAATTGGAATCTGGCCTGCGAGCTTGAGTCCCGCATTGTGGATGCATGCTTTAGGCCCGAAACCCCCATTTTTATTGGGCATGAGCCTGCAACAAGTGCTGTGGGCTTCAGGCCCGTTGTAAAAGCTGCTATCTCCTTTTTTTATTTTGGGCATGAGCCCGCAGCTCAGGCCCACAGCTCGGGCCCGCAGCAAAATGCTGCATATGATTTTTTTATCGATTTCAGCCTACGGTCCAAAAGTAGACGGAAGGGGGGAAGGCGACAGCTAGGTTATACTACCGCCGCCCCCTTCGGCGTCGTCATTGCAGCGGCCCAAAAGGAGATGGAAGGGGGGAAGGCGGCGGCTAGGTTTTACAACCGTCGCCCCTTCAATGTTGCCATTGCGGCGAGGGGGTGCCTCTGCCTTCAGGGCGGGGCAGAGGGGGCGCCTCTGCCTTCTGGGCGGGGCGAAGTGGCGGTTCCGACTACGGGGCGGAGTGAGGGGTGCAGCTCCTACTCTGGGGCGGAGTGAAGGGGGCGGCTCTGACTTTGGGGCAGAGCGAAGGGGGCTGCACCGCCTATTAGGCGGGCAAGGTGGGCGTTGTGTCGCCATTGAGGTATGTCAGATCCGCCTTCGAGGCGGATTGTGAGATCGGTGTCGCTATTTAGGTGGGTGAGCACGGGGCAGATTATGGGGGCAGTGCTGCCATGGAGGCAGGTAATATGTCACGGCTAGGGTGCCGTGACGGTCATCCCTATGTGGCTGGTGGCAAAGCTGTCGGTGGGGCGTGGACGGGGGGATGCATAATAATTTTTTATTCGTTTCGTTATCAAATATCATGTAAAAAGATGAACCCTAAAAATAGGATTTTTATTTATACGAAAACAAGTATCCATGATTTAAAATCGTCATTTTTAGACTATCAACCTGATATCCAATCCGATCTTGCAATGGAGAAAAAAATCATGATCCTGATAAAAATAAAACTGTTTAAAGATAGTAACTAAAGATCAGTCCTTCAGATCTAGTGACGGTTGATGAACCCTACGCGTGGAATATGATGCACGTACATGGAAGACGAAGTTCGTACGTGGTAAACAACGCTGTGCACATGGATCTACCGCTGTTAAGGCCAAAATTGACTAGGACAGTTGTCAAGCTGACGGAGACTCGAAGCGCTGAGCTAAAGCCTTGTCAACATCTAGAGTGGAACCCTTGGTTAGAGGAACCAGTGTCGGATGATAGTAGTTGAGGGTGATACGACCTTCAATCGACCCACGAGTGATCGTCGCTTCGATCGTTCGAGGTTGGAGAGTTGAGCGTCAGTCTTTGATGTTAGATAATGATCATCGATCTGCACCACAGGGAGTCGTTTGGGGGATCGGATCTGGGTTTCGACCCAAATCCCCTCCGATGCTTAAGTTAGTAGTGAACTTAAGGAAGAGAGGGATCTTGGTGTAGCTGAGATCGACCCACAGAGGTTCGTCTCTAGACTAACAACGCAAACTCTACTATAGAATGGTAAAGTGAGAAGATAGAGTTCTATGTCTTAGATCTCGTACCTTGAAGATGAGCACCTTTCGCCTATTTATAGAGGTTTGGGGTCCCTTTGGAGACGTTGGGAAGATAACGACCACCCATAATGGGGCCACAATCTTCCACCATGAATGGGAGTTAACGTTACCCACGCCTCTGAGATTTCAAAACATGCTTTTACTCCCACGTTCATGTGAAGTGGACCTAACGGTCGATTGGCCATTTGGGCTTTGACTAAGTCGATACCGGGCTTCTCCTGTAGGCATGGTGGGCCTTGGCTATTCGTCGACCAAGTTTCCTCGATTGCCGGCCCAGTGACTCAATAATGGCCCCCGTCGCATGACCTTGAAGAATCCATCTACTGAGGTCAAGCGACGTTACATCATATTTAATGAGGCACGGCAGTCGAGAAAATAGCACTCGAGTTCTAGACGCCAAAACACCTGCCTCGTTGATTCGGATGATTTATCAATTTGAAATCCAAGACGCCCTGGTCATTAGATCTTCGACACGTGTTCCATCATGTGGTTACCGCTTCGCCCATATATGACGGTTCCAGTGGAGGAGTGCTGGGATACCTTCTCCATTCTCTCGATTCGGATTCTCCTTCTCTCGAAAGCAATGGCTTCATCATCTGTCTTCGGAAAGAATGTGGTCACCGCCATCCAGATGAATCAGGAAGGGGTCATGGAGCCAGGCTTACTGGCGAATTTGAGGACCAAAGTTAAGGCTGGCCAAATCGACGTGCTTTAGAAGAGTATGTTCGCCTCGACTATGACGTGCGTTTATATTTTATATATTCACGCATGTTTTCTTCGTGATTTCCCGTTGTTTTCCGTCGTTTCATATCCGTTCTTTCGTGTTTTTTGTATGTTTTCACTTTCCTCGTGTTTTTGTGTAAATACAGGAGTTTCCAGTGTTGGGGACATACAAAGCTATATTACGAGTCCCCAGAGCAACGGGAGGTGTCACGCGTGATCCCGAGGGCTAAAGGTCAAAGATTGCTATATTTCAGCCCTCAACCGATCGGGTGGACAGAGCCACCTGATCAGCTGATGCACGCGTATTCGACCCAGTCAGGAGCTGAAGAGAAGAGCAGCTCATCCGATCGGTTCAGTGATCGGGTGAGATCGACAGAGCTCTCTGTCTTTTTGAGCTTAATTCCAACCGATCGGGTGATATCTCACCCGATCGGTTCATTTGAAGCTGAAGACCAATAATTCACGACCCGGTCAAGCCACCCGCTCACCTCAGCGCCCGGTTGAAGCTTCTGAAGCCCAATTGCCAAAACCACCCGATCGGGTGACTTCTCAACCGATCGGGTCATCTCTCCAGGTCATTTTGGGGAAGAACTCACCCGACCGGTTGACATTTCAACCGATCGGGTGGCCTTTTCTTCCCCTTTCACACACTGCTGCTCATTCATTGAAGATCTGCTATCATTCCAAAGGGATTTTAGGTGATCTCATATTTTTCTAGCATCGGCATCATTGTTAGCTTTCCAAAGATAGGTCGCTTGCCTAAATCTAATTTTTCTACATTTTTCTGGAATTTTCTGAGCGCAGCTGTGTGATGAAATTGAGTGTTGTCTGGATTTTCATTTTACCCGATCGGTTGGTGTTCGGGTGGCCGTCCGGGTGAGCCAAATTTCAGCTGTTTAGTCTCTATTTATTTCCATCCAATCGGGTGAACTTCCACCCGATCGGGTGGGCCTGTTTTGACAGTTTTGCTGGGTTTTTGGACCCGAAAAGTGAGGGCTTTGAGGTGGGCTTATAAATAGAAGTTAGTGCACGACTTGAAGAGAATTCTCTCCTATTTTTCAGCAGCTTTTCTTTCCCTTTCTTGGGAGTTTTAGGTTAGGTTAGATTAGGTTTTATCTTCCAATAAATCTTGTAAAGGATTGATCCAAACACGAGATAAGTATTTCTTTCTCTTGTTTTTCATTGTTTTGTATTGTATTTATTTTGCTTGATGGTGAACGTTTGTATGTCTTTTCTGTGGCTTGTTTTTATGTTCTTCACCATTGAGTAGTGTTTGATGAACCCTAATACGGGTTAGAGTAGTATTGATGCTTGGGATTTACGTTTGATTTGATTGCATGGTATGTGTTCGATGGAATGTGTCAATGGGGATTTCTAGCAATCTCAGTCCAATTTGTCCGGTAACACACTAGTTGTGTAGGGGATTGGGGTCTGGTGTCTTGTCCAGTCAAGATCCGCTTCGACGTATTGCTAGAAATCACATTCGACCTATTTGGCCATTAGGGTTACGCGGGGATGTTTCATTGTCATTGGCGAGAGAAAGACCGCCTTTGACTTCGGGCCAAGGGGGAATAAACTTGGCGGTTGACTCCTTAGCCACAGCTCACGCCCCTAGCGTAGACATTGAATCCTTGCGCATGGGAACGTCTTGGAAAAAATGTTGGGAGTTATCATTGTGGCCTTAATGCTCCCGGTTGCGAAAGGTGTTAATGGACATGGGAATGCCCACAGTCCGAAAACGGGTAGACCTAGCGTACTGGGCATCGACCGGAATATCGGGCCCATGGACGCTAGGTAACACCTTTTGGGGCAATGTCTCACCCTGGGTCAAGCCAAATGCCAAGTGTCATGAGTGCTCTAGCCATGTTAGCGGGGATTCTTTTATTGTCTTTTTGTTTCTTTCTTTTATTTCTACACTTCCACCCATATCATCCGTGTAGCTGGCACACAACCTAGGCGAGGCTAGTAGCCATTCAAGCCATCCACCTCCCTGAGTTCGATAAACCCGCACCTACACTAACCGTGCACTTGCGGTAAAACGACACCGCGCACAAACCGTAAACGGGGCGCCGGTCAAGTTTTTGGTGCCGTTGCCGGGGAGGCGTTCGGTTTGATATTAGCTTAGCTTGGGTTCGTTAGACTACGCAAAAAAACAAATACGATAATCGAGAAATTTTTTTCCCCCACAATTATATTATCTTTTAGTTTTTCTATTGTACTATTGACGCTCCTCTCTAGTTCTCTTATTTTGTTGTCCATGTATCTTGGGTATAATCATGTGAAGATCAAATTTCGATGCTCAGATGGGAGGATACGATCCTTATTCAGTTGTGTTTTGTGAGACTTGTGGGGTGGTAGGGCACATGTATTATGATTGCCCATTTACGCTTGAGAGCCTCCCCCTACACCAAGGCCAAACATTTTTCCACAACCTAAGCCCAAACACCTCACATCCATTTCCTCAACCTTATATCCCTCCACCAACACAAGAAGAATCAAGCCTCGTGTCTCTCCTTGAAAGTGCCATGTTTAACCAAGGCCAAATACTACAAAACTTGATGGTACCAATCACAGAGCCTACACCAAGGAGAGGGGATGAAGGAGAGGATATACCCACTTTCATGGTTGAGACCACCATCGCATCGACCACCATAGACACATCTCAGACCGATACCCCATTTTTCCAACACTACCACTTGGATGACGAAGCATTTTTTGATGATGATAGTGAGGATGGGGTGATTTCTATAGGATCTGTGGGAGAGACTTCTTGTCTTGAGTTGGATAACCCACATGAGTCCTATGAGAGAACCGATGAGTTTACAGAGATTATGCATACCGGTGAGGAGGATGTGCGTGAGGACGAGGACACCACGACCACATACGAGAGGTCCGCTCTACATCCACCTTCACAGCCATCTTTGTCGCATCTTTTTCCTTGGTCTGTGGTTAACCATGAGAATGTCATTCAGGACATCGGGTAGATGGTGGAGTATGAGCATATCGTCGAGGAGAATGTGCATGATGGCTTGGATATGATGGTCCACTCCATGGAGCCCGGGTCACATCTACCTTTACTGTCGCACTCCACTTCTTCTGCGGTTGAGCATCTACTTGAGCATATTTCCCCTATTCAGGGAGATTTTCATACTCACTCTCACTCCACTTTTGAGTCTCACGTTTCACTTCCTATTTCTTTAGACTCATATATATTTGACACACCTTTTCTCTCGCAGGACACAGGATCTACTTCCCTTGAGGTATCCTGCGGTGTGTCACCACTTGAAGAGCCACTTCTAATGGAGAGAGAGGATTTGGTCGTCGCTAGTACAGAGGATAGCGACCCATTCTCAGGGAGTATTCGTCACCCTTTTATTATTTTTCCCTCTTATATTGACGATTATCTCTGGGATACATTTATTTTGGGAAATAGTTTCTTGCCATGGACTAATGCACCTCGTCCTTTGCCGGTCACAAGTGGACACCTACGAGGGATGCTTGGAGGTGCATTGCTTGGGTCTATTGGCACACGTGACACAGCACTTCTGGCGGAGCCACAGAATGAGCAGTTAGAGCAGCTACCTACCCCACTCCAGATCTTAGATCTGCCTATGCTCAGGTGTATCCTAATCCAGTAGTGTAAAAATTTACCGATTTCTAGTTTAGATTTGAATAATCTCGTCTCCTCTCATTAGCGAGGGGAGCATACCTAGGATTCGCTTTTGCATCATAATAACCCATCTTGTCGTGCCCTTTTATCACTTCTCCCGCTCACACCCCACATCCTCTACCGAGGAGGACGAGAACACTTCCTCTTCTGCATTGTGACTCCTTTCTTTTCCGATTTTCCCCCTAGCATATTTCTGCACCACATTGATCATATCATATTGCTAGCTTTGTCATGTCTAGCTTGGGGGAAATCGACTTTTGTGTGTTTTGTCGTGTGATGTCATTGTATATCTGTTTATATGTGTCGTTTGGATGTGATTTTGTTTCTTTTATTTATGTGTTTCTTTTTCTTTTTCTTTATTTTTCAGTTTCGTTAGTGTGTTTTTCCTGTTTTTCATTTTCTTGTGTCGGTGCGTACCCCCATTTTCATTGCCCTCCCGTATTTACTTCTATTGCATTGATGGCAATGCAAGTTTCAACTTGGGGGTGTCGCACTTTGTGCGTCAATTGTGTCTTTTTCTTCGTTTTTGAGTCGTTTTTCCTCGTGTTTTTCTTTTTCTTCTTACCTTCTGTTCTCTCTCTCCTAGAGATGACCCCATATGATGAATTGCCACAGAAACTACACACACACTTAGCATAGCTACGACGATCACATTCACTAACCCTAGGAAGCCGAGTCCCATTGCATTTCACGCTTCGTGGGTCCACTAAGCTTTTATGTGAGTCGTGTGTCGTGACCAGCTAGGTGGTGTGCTTCTACTTTGTGATGTTGATTTATATATGTATTCTTGGTTGACCCCTAGATTATCATGCTTCGATTTGAATATGCGGTATTTGCTTCTACTGTCTGCTTCTATATGCATGTTATATGTTTATATCGTATGCTTCAATTCGCACGTGTCGGGATTCCACAAACAAGGACAAAGATAACACATTTAGCCTATACTCTGATTTGCGAGAAATATCTCCTTTGCCCAAGTGTTTAGAATTCGATTTCTTTTTTATTTTACTTGGCGCAAATCCCCTCGTCATGTACCGTTCTCCCACTTGGGAGAGTACACATGTATATATCCCAATATCCAAAAATCCAAAAAAAGAGAGAAAAGAAATAACCAAAAAAGGAAAACAAAAGAGAAAAGAGAAAAAAATATGTATAGCCAAAAATCCAAAAAAAATACAAATACCCAAAACCCAGAAAAATTCTCATGTGAATATTTTTCCTATCTACCATGAATAAAGTGAAGACGAGAATTTGCATCGAGTGTTCTACTCCACATCTTCTCAAACTCCGTTGTTTTCGAACACACTTGGCATAGGAGCTTCCTAGCTGTTATCTAGGCAATATTGTGGTAATCACCTAGTCCATAGCTGTGGAATCTCTGACGCATGATACGCTTCTATTCTTATACCGTTCTCGTGCATGCTTGAGCTATTATTCACTTCAATTTTGAATTGAATTTATATTTGGGTCATTCTTTGGGTATGTGTATATGGAACTTTATTGCACAATGTAGATAGTAACACCGTCTGCTAGCACACAACCACACTCACTCGCGCTTCACCGTGTGGGCCCACGACACTTGTTTGGACTCATATGGTTTAGAGTTGTGTTTTTTCGCATGCTTGCTTATGTGTGTCGTGTTTGGTTTTGTTGGTTCTGATAGGTGATCTAGGATTTTGCTTTCTCTTTTTGTCTCTCTCTCTATTTTTCCCTCCGAGCTCCTACTCTCACTCATCTTCCTCGAGGACGAGGAAGGGTTCAGCTTGGGGGATTTCGATGTGTGTTTATATTTTATATATTCACGCACGTCTTCTTCGTGATTTCCCGTTGTTTTCCGTCGTTTCATATCCGTTCTTTCGTGTTTTTTGTTTCTTTTCATTTTCCCCGTGTTTTTGTGTAAATGTAGGAGTTTCCCGTGTTAGGGACATACAAAGCTGATATCACGAGTCCCCGGAGCAACGGGAGGTGTCACGCGTGATCCTGAGGGCTAAAGGTCAAAGATTGCTATATTTCAGCCCTCAACCGATCGGGTGGACAGAGCCACTCGATCGGTTGATACACACGTAGCCGACCTGGATTGGAGCTGAAGAGAAGAGCAGCTCACCCGATCGGTTCAGTGATCGGGTGAGATCGACAGAGCTCTCTGTCTTTTTGAGCTTAATTCCAACCGATCGGGTGATATCTCACCCGATCAGTTCATCTGAAGCTGAAGACCAACAATTCACGACCCGGTCATGCCACCCGCTCGCCTCAGCATCCGGTTGAAGCTTCTAAAGCCCGATTGCCAAAGCCACCCGATCGGTTGACTTCTCAACCGATCGGGTCATCTCCCCAGGTCATTTTGGGGAAGAACTCACCCGATCGGTTGACATTTCAACCGATCCGGTGGCCTTTTCTTCCCCTTTCGCGCACTGCTGCTCATTCATTGAAGATCTGCTATCATTCTAGAGGGATTTTTGGTGATCTTTTATTTTTTTAGCATCAGCATCGTCGTTATCTTTCCAACGATAGGTCGCAGGCCCAAATCCGATTTTTCTACAATTTTCTGGAATTTTCTGAGAACAGCTATGTGCTGAAATTGAGTGCTGTCTGGATTTTCATTTCACCAGATCAGTTGGTGTTTGGGTGGCCGTCCGGGTGAGCCAAATTTCAGCTGTTTAGTCTCTGTTTATTTCCACCCGATCGGGTGAACTTCCACCCGATCGGGTGGGCCTGTTTTGACAGTTTCACCCGATCGGGTGGGCCTGTTTTGACAGTTTTGCTGGGTTTTTGGACCCAAAAAGTGAGGGCTTTGATGGGGCTTATAAATAGAAGTTGGGGCATGACTTGAAGAGAATTCTCTACCATTTTTCAGCAGCTTTTCTTCCCCTTTCTTGGGAGTTTTAGGTTAGGTTAGATTAGGTTGTATCTTCCAATAAATCTTGAAAAGGATTGATCCAAACGCGAGATAAGTATTTCTTTCTCTTGTTTTCCATTGTTTTCTATTGTATTTATTTTGCTTGATGGTGAATGTTTGTAAGTCTTTTTTTGGCTTGTTTTTATATTCTTCACCATTGAGTAGTGTTTGATGAACCCTAATACGGGTAAGAGTAGGATTGATGCTTGGGATTTACGTTTGACTTGATTGCATGGTATATGTTCGATGGAATGTGTCAATGGGGATTTCTAGCAATCTAAGTCCATTTCATACGGCAACACACTAGTTGTGTTGGGGATTGGGGTCCGGTGTCTTGTCCAGTCAAGAACTGCTTCGATGTATTGCTAGAAATCACATTCGACCTATTTGGTAATTCGGGTTACGCAGGGACGTTTCATTGTCATTGGCGGGAGAAAGACCGCCTTTGGCGTCGGGCCAAGGGGGAATAAACTTGGTGGTTGACTCCCTAGCCACAGCTCATGCCCCTAGCGTAGACATTGAATCCTTGCGCGTGGGAACGGCTTGGACGAAATGTTGGGAATTATCATTGTGGCCTTAATGCTCCCGGTTGCGGAAGGTGTTAATGGACATAGGAATGCCCACCGTCCAAAACCGGTTAGACCTAGCGTACTGGGCATCGACCGGAATATCGGGCCCATGGACGCTAGGTACCACCTTTTGGGGCAATGTCTCACCCTGGGTCAAGCCAAATGCCAAGTGTCATGAGTGCTCTAGCCCGTGTTAGTGGGGATTCTTTTATTGTCTTTTTGTTTCTTTCTTTTATTTCTACACTTCCACCCATATCATTCACGTAGCTAGCACACAACCTAGGCGAGGCTAGTATCCATTCAAGCCATCCACCTCCCTGAGTTCGATAAACCCAAACCCTACACTAACCGTGTACTTGCAGTAAAACGACACCGTGCCCAAACCGTAAACGGGGCACCGGTCAGACTATCAGATTAGATTGCCTGGGAGGGACGAGAGGGCTCATCGTCCCGGTGACCGGGATGTGGTGGTCTACGTCAAAACTTTTGAACAGGGACTTTGATTTCCCATGCATCCTTTCCTGTGGTACTTCCTGTGTACCCTGAACATTTTCCTCTATCAGCTGATGCCCAATGGTGTTGGCATGCTGATGGCCTTTATAGTTCTGTGCGTGACGAAGGGAATCAAGCCATGCCTATGTCTATTCAACCACTTATTCTAGATCACTCCCCTTAAGACCCCAGGGTGGTATACGATAATGGCTCGTCGGATGATGAAGTTGTTGGAAGATCTCCCCTCCTCCAACCCCAAGTGGAAGGACGAGTTTGTATTTGTGGTCTTCCAGGGGAGGCAAGCTTCTGCACCGGTTGGGGCGCCCCTGATTTGGGGCCTACCGAGGATAAGACACTGACCGTTGAGGAGAAGAAAGCCATCGACACTCTAAAGGGTCTGCCAGATGGGATGAGGTCGGTTGAGTGGCTTTGGTCGGACAAAGTGTTGCGTCGGACAGTGTGCACAAAAGGTTGGTTCGACCGTGCTTGCCAACTGTTCGACCTTCATCACTCGGGCTAACTTATTTATTTCTCTAGGAGGGATTATCAGTGCGGATTACCAGGTAGATCTAGCACTGAAGGATGCGGTCGAGGCTTCCATCAGAGAGGCAGAGGCAATGATGTTGTCACCCTAGGCATCGACCGTATCGAGGTCTTCGACCCAGCCGTCCGGAGATTGGCCCATGATTGTTGAGGGGATTTCCCAGGAGGCTCACCCTCAGTAGAAAAAGAAGAAAGAATCCTCCTCCTAGTTTGAGGTGGATGCACGGGAGGGAGGCCAGAAAAGGCGGAGGGTTCTTCTTCTGAGCGACTCGGAGCCGTCTGGGTCGAACGAAGCCGTGGAGCAGGCCTCTCGACCAGGGAGTGATGCACCCCATGAGGAAGGTTCGATGGAGACTCAAGTTCCGTCGGATCTCTGTATGCACCAGGACTCCTGGTCTGGGGGGGGGTCTATCTCCTTCCATAGCGTTGCCCGAAGACATCCCTGGGGAGTACCGATCGTTGTTGTTGGAGGGTTGATCTTCTCAGGCCCCCTTCGACTGTACCGAGGAGGAGCTTGTCAGGGAAATATTCCTATTGAGGCTTGGGGATTTTTCCCTTCTCGATTTTGGGTCCGCTTCCCGCATCGCTGAGAATACGAACCTTCCACTGGACAGGGCGGTTGTGGAAAGGGTCAACTACGAGTGGCTTGGATCAATAGCCGTCCATGCCAACGTCCAGGTAATTATCAACTGGGCCATGTCGATGTTGATATCGATGCATAAGCTAACCATCAAGTGTTGTATACAGGCTCTTGTGGTGACCGCGGTGTTGTGCCGTCGAGCCTCGGTGGTGGCCGACCATGACATCATCCTGGAGGCTGTCCGGTCGAGAGTGGAGAAATATCGGGCTGAGATAGAAAGAATCAGCCAATTCTCCGAGATGAGGTCGCTAGTTGTTTAGAAGCTCGAGCACGAGCTAAGCGAGTCTCCTATGAGGGATGCTGAGCAAACCGCCTTTAGAGAGCGAGCAGAAAATGCTCTGCTTGAAGAGAGAGTCGATGCAGACATCATTGCAGAGAAGGCGATCCGTGATTTCAAGGATACATTTCCCGAATTTGACGAGCTATATGAGCAGGGTTACAAGCGATGCCAGTTGGAGATGAAGAACCGATTCCCTGACCTCTCCACAGAGATCAACAAGATCCCAATGGTTTTTCCAGACCTTGGCAAGGATGAGTCGAGCCATGGTGATGATGAGTCAAGCTGAGGCATGGATGAGGCAGCTCCCATGGACGAGGCCACCACCACGGCCGGCAACGAAGCAAGAGTAGTTGCAACGAGGGAGCCAGAGCTCACGACCGTGTTGGAGGGAGATCAAGGGCCTAAACGGCCTTTGTAAGATCTGAACTGCATGAAATTTTTTGAATGTATAGGGGATCAATGTAAATTATAACAATATTTTCTAATGAAGAGTGACAAGAGAATTTGCTTGTGTATTCTCGTACGCTGTTGCTCTCCTTGTTTGTTGTCACATACCCCGTGGTGGTCTTAATGCCTTATGGCCCATTTCGAAGGGTTAGTCGCTCCTTTGAGAGTAGACCATCGTACCACATTTAGAATTTTACCACTTATGGTCTGACGATATGGGGACCTGGGTCGTTCAGTAGCAGAGGGGTGGCCCCTTTGACTTATGGCTGACGACCATTTAGGAGAGTCATTCAGTGGCGAAGGGGGTGGCCCCTTCGACTTACGGCTGACGCTCATTCGAGATTCATTCAGTGGCGTAGGGGTGGCCCCTTCGACTTATGGCTGAAGCTCGTTTGAGAGTCGTTCAGTGGCAAAGGGGTGGCCCCTTCGACTTACGGCTGATGACTATTTAGGAGAGTCATTCAGTGGTGAACGGATGGCCCCTTCGACTTACGGCTGACGAATGTTCGAGAGTCATTCAGTAGTGAAGGGGTGGCCCTTTCGACTTACGGCTGACGCTCATTTGATAGTCGTTCAGTGTCGAAGGGGTGGCCCCATCTACTTACGGCTGATGCTCGTTTAGGAGAGTCGTTCAGTGGCGAAAGGGCTGACCCTTCGACTTACGGCTGACGACCATTTAGGAGAGTCATTCAGTGGCGAATGGGTGGACCCTTCGAATGGCTGATGACCGTTCGAGAGTCGTTCAATGGCGAAGGGGTGGCCCCTTTGACTTACGGCTGACGCTCATTCAGGAGAGTCGTTCAATGGCGAAGGGATGGCCCCTTCGACTTACGGCTGAGGACCATTTAGGAGAGTCGTTCAGTGGTGAAGGGGTGGCCCCTTCGACTTACGGCTGACGACCATTTAGGAGAGTCATTCATTGGCAAAGGGGTGGCCCCTTCGACTTACGGCTGACGCTCGTTCGAGAGAGTCGTACAGTGGCAAAGGGGTTGCCCCTTCGACTTGTGGCTGACGACCGTTCGATAGAGTCGTTCAGTGGCAAAGTGTAAGGATCTCCTTACCCTTGCAATACTAACAAAAACACACTAGAGGGGGGTGAATAGTGTAATGGCAATAAATTGTCCAATTAAAATTAATCTTGCAAATGAGGAATAATAAATGCAAGAGGAAATAATTGGCACAATCAATCCAAACGAAAACACAAGATTTTATCCTGGTTTCCCAAACTTGGGTACGTCCAGCCACACAAATATTCACTATATTCCCACAAAGAGAATTGAATACAAATCCCACAAAGAGATACACTCTCACAAAGAGAGAGACCTCACCAAGAGGATTTTGCCCTACACAAGGACCCAACCAACCCTGCACAAGGGTCAAACTCCCACCTAGAGGATTACTAACTCCCACTCAGAGAATTAGGGTTAGCTCTACACTAGGACACCAAACTCCCACTAAGAGATTTACTCCCACAAAGAGAGTTATTCCCACTAAGAGAATATCCTAATCCCACAAAGAGATAAACTCCCACAATGAGAGAAAGACTAATTCACATAAAGATAATTAGTGTTACAAAGAAACACCAAGTAAAATAAATACTCTTACCTATGCCTTGAGATGCTTACTCATAGATGAATGCAAGGCATAGAAGAGGATCTCCAAGTGTTGAGATTTGCTTGAAAGCACTTGGATGATTTCCCTTGAGCTGGATTTCAATGCATAAAGAGGAATGAGAGCTCAAAGAGGGAAATGAGAGAGTTTGAGAGTGGCTTTTCAATCTCTAAAATGATTTGCAATAGAATCAAGAAGCTCCTATGAACTCAGCCCTCTCATATATATAGGAACCCTATATCAACCCTCAAAACCCAAGGAAACAACTAAAAATAAAAAGCTGCAACGGCTAGTTTCTGGGCAGAAACGTCATTGACAGTCGACTGATGAACAAATGACAGTCGACTGTCCAACAGCTAGAAAATATTCAACGGCTATAATCTGAGCCACGACAGTCGACTGATGAAGTCGATACAGTCGACCGTGAACATGACAGAAGCATGTAAAACTATCAGCAGGCGACTGCTGTAGGGGATGGAATAAACAGAGAGCTGCACTCTTTCTCCAGATAAGCATACAGGTGGCTGATGAAAATAATACAGTCGACTGTAAAATAGACAGGCGACTGTAAACCCTTGTAACGACCGGTTTTTGTAATGACTATTATATGAATAATATTGGATGTTCTCTCCTTGTGTGCTTTTCCCAGTCAGACGTTCCTACGATAAGCTTCATAGCATCCTTATCTTAGAGCTAGAGTGATCTTAGAAGCCATAAGAATCTTCCTGAAGCTTCGCGCTTCAAATCGGCACTTTTGGTGCATCTTAGTTGGTTCATGAAGGAGAGCCAACCGACTAGATTTCAATCTAGTCGGTGGGCAACACTTCACAGACCGGCTAGTTCATCTCAATAAATTCAGCTAAGTTACTGTTTACGTTTAGTCGGTCTAAGCACATTCTTCGACCGACTAGTTGCCAAACTAGTCGGTCAGGACTTGTACTCAAACCGACTAATTCTGAGTTCTTTTGTACAGTCGAGTTACTGTTTATAGTTAGTCGGTCAAAGAACATCTACCGACTGACTAGTTTTCAAACTATTCGGTTAGAGTTCCTTCTCTGACCGACTAACTCTCAGTGCTTAATATCTATCTTATTCGACCTTTAGTCGGTTCATGAACGTTCACCGACCGACTAGATTTCAAACTAGTCGGTCGATGGGTCTTCACAGACCAACTAATTATGCCTTTCCTGTACAGACACTGTTCACTGTATGATTTTAGTCGGTGTCAGTTGGACGACCGACCGACTAGATCCCAAACTAGTCGGTCGACCACTCTTCACTGACCGACTAAGTTACCCAGTAAACCTAGGTTAAGTTGTAGCCGCCGCTTAATCTTTCTATTAAAACCCTATGCATTTCTTATTCTTTCTTCACTTCTCCTAGCTGATCTTCTTCCCCAATCATCCCCTAACCTTCATCTTGCTATTCCTTATCCTCCCGAGCCCTATCTCACCTTCCATTGCGTCGGCACCACCCCGTAGGCCGTCGGCCGACCCCAAAAACCCAAAATCCTCTTTTGCTCCAGATTTGCCCTATATCCCCCATTCTCCAGATCCATTTTAGTCCAGCCACAGGAGATCCCTTTAACCGCAACTTCTCCCTCAGATCGCTTTTCCGTTGCCGTGCTAAGCTCGGATTTGGCGACGGCAATCCGGAAATCGTCGAGATCTTCTTCTACCTGCAGTTCGTAGGCATCGTGATCGTCGTTCGTCCGCTACAAATACGGTTAGTAGAACTACCTTTAATCTTCCCATAACCCACACTATAATTTAGAAAACCTAATAAAAATTGATTACTAGATGTTATAGGATTCCAATACAAAAATATGGATTAGATCTTGATTCTAATTTTCTGTTTTGCCAAAACAACGAACCCTAATTCCCGTAGAGTAGCGATTTTTGAGACGAACTCTCATCAAGCAACAACCTCGGTACCAGGCAAGTGAAACTTGCCAACCTTGTTTTAGGCCATGCTTTAGGCCATTTCTTCGCTTTAGCGTGAAAAAGACTAGACCGTGAAATGATAGTGGTCTAAGCGCAAATTCGAATCCTAGCTCCACAACGAAGCTAGAATTGCCTTGTCATGTCATAATATGCATTGTCTGTCACGTTTAAATTTATTTAACGGTACGCAATTTAAATTGAATATCTGCCATGCATTGCATTCCTTACATGCCATTTGAATTGTATGTTGCATCGTAGCACACGCTACCAAATTTCATGTACAATCCGTGTTTCCGTGTTCCTGGATAGGCACCTGCTATGCGGGCATAACCCTACGCCATACTTGTTAAAACACTTCCTGGCTCGTGATCCAGAAGCGAGCATTCCATGTTCGAGGGTAAGGCACTGGCTCGATACATGTGGAGGGGTAGGGATAAACGGTCACTTGAGCGTAAGAGTTGGCCCGTACAGCCACTCTAGCCAAAGGGCGGAATCTCTGTGCACGACGTGCTTACATACTTGTACTTGTCCTTGTGGATGTTAAATTGTTCCATGCCTTGTTTAACGTTTCCATGCCACGTTTTACCTGCCAAGCTATAAATCATGCCATATCATAAACTGCTATTACTTTACTTGTTGTTCTCATTGTATAAAATGTCATGTCATACTATACTCTAGAACTGCTAGGTTGTTTCTACTTGTATTTAGTTCCTTGCACAAAGTCTTGTAGACTTTGCTGACATGTGCCCCTTCTCTTTGGGTGACGCATGTTAGTTGCTGAGCCAGAGATTGCTGTTGAGGGCGACGAGTTCATGGAGTTCGTGCCCGATTCTGTTGCTGACGTGGAGTACAAGGACACCGGTGACTAGTCCTAGTGTTCCTTCGCAGTCCTTTCTTTAGTTGTTGTTGTTTGTCGGTGAGTAGCACCGTTTGTTGTTAGTTTCTTTGTTGGCCATACTGGGCCTTTTCTCTCTTGGACTCTTTTGTTAGCCTGGTGGCTTTTCTGGTTGTTGGACTATTTTATTGGACAATGAGATGAATAATTATTTATTTGCCTCTTTTATATTATTGTTATCTTTGTTCTGTGTCTCATTACAGGGACCTGCGTCCAGACGCTTTACAGGCTGGAGCCTCATAGCTCCAAGCCTGAGCGGGCCTCGTCTCGCCTCGCCTCCATTTTAGGGAAGCGGGTCGTGACAGGTTTCTTTGGTGGCCCATGCAGGTCTAACACACTGTACCTGTGACTTAATCAAAACAATGATAAGGATTATAGAATGTCTGATAAACAATTTCGACACCGAGTCATAGGCTGAGAGTCTGATTTTATTTCGTTTTTCTGTGTCAATAGATGGCTGGAAGATGGAATACCCGTGCTTGTGGTGGTGTGCCCCCTCGTGACGAGGAGCCGGATCGGGAGCACACCAATGGGGAGATCATGCGGATGATGCATCAGAAGATGCAGGTGTAGCAGGGGATGCTGCATAATGCCCAGAATGTTCCGCCTGTTTGAGCAGCGCAGCCTGTTCAGAATGTCCCTCGCTTCGAGCCAGGAGCGAAGCAGTTTCGGGAGCTGGGCCCTGCTTACTTTGATGGGACCGAAGGACCTCTAGCTACGGATGAATGGACTAGGTACATGGAGGACAATCTGAAGATGTCAAAGGTCGACCCGACTGGATGGGTTGACTTGGAGAAGAGGCAGCTTAAGGATAATGCTCGGAACTGGTGGGATGCCGAGGAGGACTTACTGGAGGAGCCGATATCTTGGGCTACTTTCAAGTCCAGATTCGATGAGGAATACTTTTCGAAGGCTGCCAGGAGGGAGACAGCGCAGCACTTCATCGACCTGAAGCAGGGGAGCTTGACAGTGGACCAATACCACCAAGAGTTCACCAAGCTGAGTCGTTTCGCACCGAAGATGGTGCAGGATGCTGATGAGAGGGCCCAGAGGTTTCTACAAGGGCTTTCTTTGGATCTGCAGAGCTTTGTGACTTCTTCTGATTTGGAGTCCTATCAGAAGGTTTTGGTTGCAGCGAAGAGGCAGGAGCTGATTATGGACCAGAAGAGAGGATGTGCTTCTGGAGCTGGGAAGAGGCCTGTGGATCATGCCAGGGCAGTGATGAGACCAGGGTTCAGGCCCAATCAAGCGGTACAGTTCAAGAGGCCCGAAGGACCTCCTACTCTGAAGACTTGACATTTTTGTGGAAAGACTGGGCATGTCAAGGATCAGTACCGGAAGATGTTGGGACAGTTTTTGGTTCGTGGTGATCCAGCGCATACCATGAAGGACTGCCCGAAGTCCAAGCAGCCGTGGAAGGGACCTGTTGCAGCCCAGCCGTTGTAGTAGAGGACACATGTGCCTGCTGGATGTGGAGCGCCTCTCATTCCGTAGAGGCAGCCTGTTCAGCAGGCTATTCAGCCGAGGAGGCAGGCTTTCCTGATGACTGCAGTGGAGGCTGAGACAGAGGATGAAGTTATTACAGGTAACCCTTAGCCTAGTTGTTCTTATCTTAGTTAGACTTGTTTGTTGGATTTTGTTTGGTTGCTTGTTATGTATGCTAGAATAGAATTGATTGTTAGACTGTCTGTTAGGTGTGATTTTGGTTTGCACGTTTCCTGCACGAGTCCTCTTTGACTCTGGTGCATCGATGTGCATTATTTCCCAAAGCTTCGTGGAGAAGCATTCCTTGTTGACTTCCCCTCTCCCCAAGAGTTGGGACATCGTTACGGGAAATGGCCTGGTCTCGATGCATCATGGTTGTAATTCTTGCCCTTTGGTGGTCTATGGACATGAGCTCTATGCTGATTTCATCGTCCACGACATCATCAACAATGATGATGTCCTTGGGATGGACTGGCTTAGGAGCTTCTACGCCACGATCGATTGTCAGAGGAAGAAGGTGGAGTTCGAGATCCCTGGACATCCAGTGTTCGAGTTCAGCCATAGCAGCAGTTCGCTTGGTCCGGTCAGGTTTTGGGCCAAGCTGGTGGAGATCGTTGCTTTACAGATGGAGCAGTGTAGACCTACGGTAGTGCGTGACTTCGACGACGTCTTCCCCGAGAAGATGTCTAGATTGCCACCCGATCGAGCTCTCGAGTTTTCGAATCGATCTTATTCTGGGAGCGCAGCCTATTTCGAAGGCGCCCTATCGCATGGGTCCAGCAGAATTGGAGGAATTGCGGAAGCAGCTGGACGAACTTCTTCAGAAGGGTTACATTCATCCCAGTGTGTCTCCGTGGGGAGCACCGGTCTTGCTGGTAAAGAAGAAGGACGGTTCGTGTCGCATGTGTGTGGACTACCGGGAGTTGAATGCGGTGATCGTCAAGAATCAATATCCATTGCCTCGTATTGATGATATCTTTGATCAGCTGGGAGGATCGAGCGTATTCTCCAAGTTGGATCTGAGAAAGTTATCACCAGCTGAAGGTGAGGAGGGAAGATGTTCCGAAGACAGCATTCAGGACGAATTATGGACACTACGAGTTCGTGGTTATGCCTTTCGGTGTGACCAACGCACCCGCAGTTTTTATGAATCTGATGAACCTGATCTTCTATGACTTTTTAGACAAGTTTTTCGTTATCTTCATTGATGACATTCTGATCTACTCGAAGTCAGAGGAGGAGCATGCTTCGCACTTGAGGACGGTATTGGAAATCTTGAGGAAGCATCAGTTGTATGCTAAGTATTCCAAGTGCGAGTTTTGGCTGGATAGAGTTGATTTTATCGGACATGTGGTGACAGGAGATGGTATTTCAGTGGATCCCGAGAAGATTAAGGCTATCAGGGAGTGGCCTGTTCTGCAGTCAGCGTCTGAGATCCGGAGTTTCCTTGGATTGGTTGGTTACTACCGACGGTTCATTAAGGACTTCTACCGTATTGCCGAGCCGATGACCAGAGTGACACGGAAGGATGTATCTTATGTTTGGACTGATGTTTGTGAGAAGGCGTTTGGTGTTCTGAAGTAGAGGTTGACGACTGCCCCTGTTCTTGCTGTGCCTGATCGGAGTGAAGGATTCGAGATCTTTTGCAATGCTTCCGGCAAAGGTCTCGGTTATGTATTACATCAGCATGTGCACGTGGTTGTCTATGCTTCTCGTCAGCTTAAGGCTCATGAGAAGAATTACCCGACACGATTTGGAGTTGGCCACTGTCTTGTTTGCGCTGAAGATTTGGAGGCACTTCCTGCAGAGTGAGAGGGTGTAGATCTTCACCGATCACAAAAGCTTGAAGTATATTTTTACTCAGAAGGAGCTCAACATATGACAGCGTCGGTGGTTGGAGCTCATGGCGAATTATGAGATCGATCTACAGTTTCACCCTGGCAAGGTGAATATGGTACAGGATGCGCTGAGTAGGCTTCTGGCGGTGATATTGTTGACTTCGCAGTGGAGATTGCAGCAGGATTTTTGCGAGTCTGGTATTGAGATTGTTCTTCATGCGGAGACTTCTTCATTGATGTGTATGTAGATACAGTCGACGATCGTGGATAGGATCAAGGCTGGTCAGGCGGGAGACCCGAAGTTGGTGAAGATTCGGGAGCTGGTGGAAGCCGGTCTGCGGACTGATTTCTTGATTCATGAGGACAGCTCGTTGAGATTTGGAGCCAGGTTGTGTGTGCCGGCTGGAGACATCAGAGAGGAGCTGTTGGTTGGGGCACACAGTTCGCCGTATTCTGTGCATCCTGGTGGCACCAAGATGTACCAGGATCTTCGCTTGAACTTTTGGTGGCATGGTATGAAGAGGAGTGTGGCTCGGAGCGTAGCCAAGTGTCTGGTTTGCCAGCATGTAAAGGCAGAGCATCAGCGTACGGTAGGGTTGATACAACCGCTTCCGATTCCGGAGTGGAAGTGGCAGCACATCACTATGGACTTTGTGACAGGACTGCCTCGGAGTTCGAAGCAGAATGACGCGATTTGGGTGATCGTAGACCGATTGACCAAATCCATGCACTTTATTCCTTTTCGAGTAGGACAGTCTACTGAGGCGCTAGGGAGGAGATACATTGAGGTAAATCTTTTACTCTCCGTTTTAAATTCCTTTTTCCTAGTTTAGATAGTGATGTGACGTGAATCGTGCAGGAGATCGTACGACTTCACGGAGTCCCTTTGAGTATCATGTCAGACAGAGACACGAGGTTCACATCTTAGTTCTGGCAGAGTCTGCAGAAGAGTTTGGGTACGAGTCTGAGTTTCAGCACAGTGTACCATCCGCAGACGGATGGCCAGTCTGAGAGGACGATCCAGATCTTGGAGGACATGCTGAGGGCGTGTATGTTGGACTTCCAGGGTTCTTGGGAGGATCATCTCCACCTTGTTGAGTTTGCCTACAATAACAGCTTCCACGCGAGTATTGGCATGGCACCTTTTGCCGCGCTATACGGGAAGAAATATCGATCGCCACTGAGCTGGGATGACATTGGAGATCGGGAGCTGTTAGGACCTTAGATGATCGTAGAGGCTATGGATGTTGTGAGGAACATACGGGAGAGGATGAGGATTGCTCAGGACCGTTTCAAGCATTGAGCTGATGCTAAGCAGCGTCCGTTGGAGTTTCAGCCGAGTGACCATGTGTTCCTGAAGATTTCCCCGAATCGAGGAGTGATTCGCTTTGGGAAACGAGGGAAGCTGAGCCCGAGATACATTGGACCATTTGACATTCTGGAGAGAGTTGGCGAGGAAGCCTACCGCTTAGCCTTGCCGCCATCTTTGGAAAGAGTTCACGATGTCTTCCATGTGTCGTAGCTTCGTCGGTACATCAGCGATCCATCTCACGCTGTGGATTTCTCGGAGATCACCGTTCGCCCCGATTTGTCATATGACCAGCAGCCAGTGCAGATTCTGGACAGGCATCAGAAGTCACTCCGGAACAAGACTATTGATCTTGTTAGGGTGTTGTGGCGACACGGCTCACTAGGAGAGTCTACTTGGGAGAGAGAAGACGAGATGAGAGAGCGTTACCCACTTTTGTTCCCTGACACGTGAGTGTTGGGAAATTCCGAGGGCGGAATTTTTCTTAAGGTGTGGAGGATGTAACGACCGGTTTTTTGTAATGAGTATTATATGAATAATATTGGATGTTCTCTCCTTGTGTGCTTTTCGCTATCAGACGTTCCTACGATAAGCTTCATAGCGTCCTTATCTTAGAGCTAGAGTGATCTTAGAAGCCATAGGAATGTTCCCAAAGCTTCGCGCTTCAAATCGGCACTTTTGGTGCATCTTAGTTGGTTCATGAAGGAGATCCAACCGACTAGATTTCAATCTAGTCGGTCGGGAACACTTCATAGACCGGCTAGTTCATCTCAGTAAATTCAGCTAAGTTACTGTTTACGTTTAGTCGGTCTAAGCACATTCTTCGATCGACTAGTTGCCAAACTAGTCGGTCAGGACTTGTACTCAGACCGACTAATTCTGAGTTCTTCTGTACAGCAGAGTTACTGTTTATAGTTAGTCGGTCAAAGAACATCTACCGACCGACTAGTTTCCAAACAAGTCGGTTAGAGTTCCTTCTCTGACCAACTAACTCTCAGTGCTTAATATCTATCTTATTCGACCTTTAGTCGGTTCATGAACGTTCACCGACCGACTAGATTCCAAACTAGTCGGTCGACAGGTCTTCACAGACCGACTAATTATGCCTTCCCTGTACAGACACTGTTCACTGTATGATTTTAGTCGGTGTCAGTTGGATGACCGATCGACTAGATCCCAAACTAGTCGGTCGACCACTCTTCACTGACCGACTAAGTTACCCAGTAAACCTAGGTTAAGTCGTAGCCGCTGCTTAATCTTTCTATTTAAACCCTATGTGTTTCTTATTCTTTCTTCACTTCTCCTAGCTGATCTTCTTCCCCAATCATCCCCCAACCTTCCTCTTGCTTTTCCTCATCCTCCCGAGCCCTATCTCACCTTCCATTGCGCCGGCACCACCTCGTAGGCCGCCGGCTGACCCCAAAAACCCAAAATCCTCTTTTGCTCCAGATTTGCCCTATATCCCCGATTCTCCAGATCCATTTTAGATCAGCCGCAGGAGATCCCTTCAGCCACAACTTCTCCCTCGGATCGCTTTACTGTTGCCGTGCTAAGCTCGGATTTGGCGACGGTAATCTGGAAATCGTCGAGATCTTCTTCTACCTACAGTTCGTAGGCATAGTGATCGTCGTTCTTCCGCTACAAATACGATTAGTAGAACTACCTTTAATCTTCCCATAACCCACACTATAATTTAGAAAACCTAATAAAAATTGATTACTAGATGTTATAGGATTCCAACAAAAAAATATGGATTAGATCTTGATTCTAATTTTCTGTTTTGCCAAAACAGCGAACCCTAATTCCGGTAGAGTAGCGATTTTTGAGACGAACTCTCGTCGAGCAACAACCTCGGTACCAGGCAAGTGAAAGAGACTAGACCGTGAAATGATAGTGGTCTAGGCACAAATTCGAATCCTAGCTTGACAACGAAGCTAGAATTGCCTTGTCATGTCATAATATGCATTGCCTGTCACGTTTAAATTTATTTAACGGTACACAATTTAAATTGAATATCTGCCATGCATTGCATTCCTTACATGCCATTTGAATTGTATGTTGCATCGTAGCACACGCTACCAAATTACATGTACAATCCGTGTTTCCGTATTCCTTGCTAGGCACCTGCTATGCGGGCATAACCCTACGCCATACTTGTTAAAACACTTCCTGGCTCGTGATCCAGAAGCGAGCATTCCATGTTCGGGGGTAATGCCCTGGCTCGATACACGTGGAGGAGTAGGGATAAACGGTCACTTGAGCATAAGAGTTGGCCCGTACAGCCACTCTAGCCAAAGGGTGGAATCTCTGTGCATGACGTGCTTACATACTTGTACTTGTCCTTGTGGATGTTAAATTGTTCCATGCCTTGTTAAACGTTTCCATGGCATGTTTTACCTCCCATGCTATAAATCATGCCATATCATAAACTGCTATTACTTTACTAGTTGTTCTCATTGTTTAAAATGTCATGTCATACTATACTCTAGAACTGCTATGTTGTTTCTACTTGTCTTTAGTTCCTTGCACAAAGTCTTGGTGACTTTACTGACATGTGCCCCTTCTCTTTGGGTGACGCATGTTAGTTGCTGAGCCAGAGATTGCTGTTGAGGGCGACGAGTTCGTGGAGTTCGTGCCTGATTCTGTTGCTGACGTGGAGTACGAGGACACCGATGACCAGTCCTAGTGTTCCTTCGCAGTCCTTTCTTTAGTTGTTGTTGTTTGTCGGTGAGTAGCACCGTTTGTTGTTAGTTTCTTTGTTGGCCATGCTGGGCCTTTTCTCTCTTGCACTCTTTTGTTAGCCTGGTGGCTTTTCTGGTTGTTGGACTATTTTATTGGACAATGAGATGAATAATTATTTATTTGCCTCTTTTCTATTATTGTTATCTTTGTTCCGTGTCTCATTACAGGGACCTGCGTGTTTATTCCAGACACTTTACAGGCTGGAGCCTCACAGCTCCAATCCTGAGCGGGCCTCGTCTCGCCTCGCCTCCATTTTAGGGAAGCGGGTCGTAACAACCCTTCTTCAGTCAGCTTCAGCAGGAGATGGAGAATTACATAGAGAGGCAGAATATGCACTTACGCTACTCAGACGACTGTTGACAAATTCACAGGCGACTGTAAATATACAGGCGACTGTAACCTGAGCATCAGTCGACTGATGCGAAAAGCTCAAGTAGATTCAATAGAAATGTTGACTTTAGCCGTGCATCACAGTCGACTGTATAAGGATCGACAGGCGACTGGAAATCACCCAGTCGACTGTTAATCCTTCAGCAGTCGACTGTTGGAGAACCAGAGACTCCAAATGAGTCTTTGGTCAAGATGAGCCAATTGGGTTGGATTCTATGATAATCCTAAGGCTCACTAAGATGGTTAAATGCATATGCATGTATGAGTTAGACCAGCTATCAAGGCATTATATTAACCTAGACTCAAATGAGAGAGAAAGCAATAAAGGAAATATTACATGTATTACAATGTTGTCCTTAGAGTCTATGTCTTCAATCTTGATCCCTTGATGCTCCCATCATCTCCATGCTTTGGCACCCCTTGAGTCTAAGCTTTGGCCCTTCTCCACTTGATGTCTATCCTTACACCAAGTTTTTAGTCTCCAAAAATGATATTCTGAAATGTAACTTATGAAACTAAAACAAGAGAGTCATTAGCAACAACATAATGTTGTGATCATCATCAAAATAACATTGGTATGAAACACCAATACTCAACAATCTCCCCCTTGTTGATGATGACACACATTATGTTAAACATAAAGAAATAAAGCACAATGCTAATGAGCTCCCCCTACTTATATGCACCAAGTGTAAAATGAGATACACAATAGTAAATACTCATTTTATCAAATGAAACAATGAGACATCATGGTGACATATAATAGGTAGACATGGATTACATAAACCAATTGCAATAGACAATATCATGCAAACATGAATGGTTTATACAATTCCATATATCTCTCCCAAAAGATATCTCTCTCTTCCCAAATGCATTTGTATGAAATACAAGAATTATATTTACATAATGCATATATCTATCCCCCTTGACATCGTCAAAAAGGTGGACATCATAAATATCTCCCTTTGTCATCTTAATCAAGGATGCGACAATATGCAAGATATAAGGAGATGTATGATACCAAATTTGTAAAATTTAGTGGGTATCAATCACAATCCCATGCTCCCCTAGATCATATAAAAGGTCAAATCTTGACTTCTAGGATCTAATACCAATTGTAAAGTCCATGATAAACAATCTCTAACAATCGAGGTAATACCAATTGTAGACAATGAATCTTGGAATAATCCTCTTTACCAATTGAAATACAAATATTGGAGCCATGGGCCTGAAGTGTATCAAAGCAATAGATATGGAAAAATCAAGCTTCAATTATACACAATGACATTGTCTACAAGAAATATAACATTTAATATGTTGGCAATATCCAAGTGGTTTAGTTTGAGACCAAAACTAACCAATAGTAGACGGCGATCTCGAACACACCTCGAAATGAGAGTCAAAATATGTTTTAAGATATTTTAAACATACAACATATTAACTCACCCATTGACATACATATGGATTAACAAATGCATGTATGTCAATGTCTTCCCCAAGATTCCCATTTTCATGAAAAAAATAAATCTGAAAACATTTTCAAAATCATGAAACACACACAAACACTAGGTATGCTAAAATAAACATTTAAGCACAATACCCGTACAATATGCATATGTGTGAGGAACCTAAACATTAGGAAACCAAACCCAAGAGGAGTTTGATTTCCTAATGTAATCACATGAGGTAATCACATCACTAACTAGAGAGTTGATGTAACTATCTCTCTCTTGCACACTAACCTTAGTAGGAATACATAAACTCAAGGATTTCCTAGGCAATGTTTTTGCCTTTCCAAGAGGGGTAGATGTGGCATGCTTACGTGTATAAATGAATTTCTTGGCATTCATAAAATAAGGATTTTGCTCCTTAGCAAAAAATGAAGAGTTTTCATTCTTCCTCATCACCTTGTGATCTACATGCTTCTTGTTGGTGCTATTATTATACAAGGAGGCATAGTGATTCTTCTTAGGTGCTTTAGCAATATTTCTTGTATTATCACCCAAAGAGGAATTAGAGGTGGGTTTGGGAATCACATTGTGAATATATCCCAAGCCTCCTCTATGATTTGTCGGATGCTATTTTTCAACCAAATCGTGGAGTGAATCCCAAGAATACACAAAGCTTTTGAGCTTACGGGATTCATCTTCACATTTCAACGTAAGTTGTTGAATGCGAGTTTCTAAGCTAAGGTTTTGAGTAACAAGATTATCATTAGACAAACTCAATTCCTTAACTTAAGAGTGAAGTGTCTCTCTCTCACCAGTGTCATAAGCATGCAAAGCATCATGATTATTTACACTAGATGATTCTAAAGCATGCACCCTAATCATAGCATTCTTAAAATTAGTTTTCAATTTACCATATGAGTCGATGCACTTACTTGCCAAGTTGGAGGACACATTGAAGCGGTATTCGAGCTCCTCGTAAGATAGCTTTTCCTTCTCAACTTCCTCATCGCTTTCCTCCTTGACTTTCTCATCGCTTTCCTCCTCGCTTAAGCTTGACAAAGACTCTTCACCATTAGCCATGAAGCACATTTCTTCTTTGGAGTTGAGCCACGCCTCTATCTCTTCATCACTTGAGCTAGAGGAGATTGATAAAGAATCATCAAATGCTATGAAATACATGTGAGCGTGTTCTTTGTCATCTTCTTCTCAATCACATGATGTGTCCACATCGGAATCATCAAATGAGCCGATAAGACCAATCTTTTGATTCTTGAACTCGGACTTGACTTTTCAATTCTTCTTTCCTTTGCCCTTATAGGTATCTTTGGTGGGTTCTGGAAGGGCATTCAGTAGAAAGATGACCTTTTCCTTTACAATTGAAACAAATAGAATTGTTAGACTTGGAGGCAAACTTTGACAAAGATTTACCTTGCTTGTCCTTGAGGAATGCCTTGAATTTCTTGAATTGCTTTGCAAGCTTGATGTAATCATCATCGCTAACATCTTCTTCTTCTTCTTCTTCACTCGGAGCTTCCTGTTGGAACTTCTTTTTCCACTTGAATGACCCCTTCTCGACATGGAGTGCAACCCCCTTTTCCTTCTCGGGTTTGGTTGGTTGAACCTCTTCCTTATGTTGAAGTAATACTTCATGAGAAATCTCCAATGTGTGCCAAATTCCGTTGGCCGATTTGCACGTGGAGATGCGGTTAAACTCATTCGGAGTGAGGGCGCAATGGAATGCATACATAGCCCTAGCATTAACTCTGATCGAGTCCTTCTCCGCCTTAGTTCTAGAAGCCGCTGGAGAAGTAGGCTCCTCAAAAGACAACTCCGTGATGTCCTAAAGGTCTTGACCCTTCATGTAGACCATCATCCTGATCTTCCAACTAGGGTAGTTGGTTCCGTTGAATAGTGGGGGTCGATTTCATGAGATGCGGATGTAGCGTTGAATGCCATCATTGCAGTATGCTATAACCTCGTTCTGATACCAATTGTAAGGATCGCCTTACCATTGCAATACTAGCAACAACACACTAGAGGGGGGGGGGTGAATAGTGTCATTGTAATAAATTGTCTAATTAAAATTAAACTTGCAAATGCGGAATAATAAATGCAAGAGAAAATAATTGACACGATCAATCCAAACGCAAACACAAGATTTTACCCTGGTTTCCCAAACTTGGGTACATCCAGCCACACTAATATTCACTATATTCCCACAAAGAGAAGTGAATACAAATCCCACAAAGAGATACACTCCCACAAACAGAGAGACCTCCCCAAGAGGATTTTGCCATACACAAGGACCCAACCAACCCTGCACAAGGGCCAAACTCCCACTTAGAGAATTACTAACTCCCACTCAGGGAATTAGGGTTAGCCCTACACTAGGACACCAAACTCCCACTAAGAGAGTTACTCCCAAAGAGAGTTATTTCCACTAAGAGAATATCCTAATCCCGCAAAGAGATAAACTCCCACAAAGAGAGAAGAACTAATTCTCACAAAGAGAATTAGTGTTACAAAGAAATACCAAGTAAAATAAATACTCTTACCTATGCCTTGAGATGCTTCCTCATCGATGAATGCAAGGCATGGAAGAGTATAAGGATCCTGTCTATGGAGAAAACACTAGAAGGGGGCTGAATAGTGTTTAAGCAATTTAAAACGATAGTTACACCAAATTAAAAAGCTAACCAACAATATAGTGCGGAATTAGAATTAAATCAAAATAACAAACAAATGCAAACATAATTATGTTTCTAGGGTTCGGATTACCCAATTCACTTTCCGACTTGTTCCCGGTAATCCTACGTCCCTTCCACCCGGATACCTCCGGATACTCAAGTTAGAACCCTAACTTGATGTTTCCTTAAAACCCACTTGTAGCAACCCTACAAGTGAAATCGAGTACAATCGATGTCCTTGACTCCCACAACTTGGGAGCAAGTAAACCGCTCTCACAACCCGAGAGCAAATTCAATTTACGAAAGTAATGAAATATGAAAGCAACACTTACAATCACCTATGCCTTGAAGTAGAACTTGAAGGAGAGGTATGATGTGTGTTGTAGACTCTCTTGAAAGAGAGGAGAAAGCCATTTCTCTTGACTGCACCAAATACCTAGAGGAACACTCTTTGGTTCTAGGTTGGAGAGCAAGAGATCAAATATAAAAATCCTTGCTTTGGTCCAATCTCTTGCAAACCAAGTCTAGAGAATCTTGTTTGTAAACCTAAATCGAATATCTAGGCCTTCCCATCGATTAGAATCCAATCTCTTGCAAACCCCCATCGATGGAAATCCCTAGCTATCAGTAATAAATCGATCACAACCTAACCTCCTAGTAATTCTAGCAATTTAGAAATTCATTCATCACAAATCTGAAATTAGATCCATAGGGTTCATCCATAAACCCTAGAATAACAAATCTATTCAAGCATAGCAATAACGATATGAGAATCAATAAAAATCATTGCTTGCATATAAAAAGATATCAAATCAAAGATTCAAAGAATGAGAACAAAAATACTTAGCTTTGATGAAGAATTCCAATCCAAATACAAGCTTTTTGATCCAAGAGGGGGCCTAGGACATGGCCTAACCTCTAAAATAATCCCTAAGAAAACATTATGGAACCCCCTCTAATGGTGGCTACAAACCCCTTATATAGTCTCCCAAAACCCTAGCAAATAACCCTAGAAAACCCCTCAAATTCGTGCCCAAAAACAGCCCAAACCGCAACTTAAAATTTGGGCCCAGGTCGCACTCGGCCGAGTGGAACATGTGACCCGGCCGAGTGGAAATTCCAGCACTGCAGCATCAACTTGCAGAAATTTTCTAGATTTCATCCGACCTCCGATTTGCAAGTTCTTGGCGGCATTGGAATCGTCATGAAGTCTACTATCCATAAAAAATATGAGAAAAATACTTTGATTGCTGAAATGATAGCAGATTTCAAAAGAGTGGGAGGCTATCTGAAAATCTGGGCGCTGCGTGTCCTCAGCATCACACGGCCGAGCGGCAAATGTCACTCGGCCAAGGGGCTTTTGGTACTCGGCCGAGTAAGAACCCGGGAGTCGACTGACAAATTACAGTAAGTCTGGACTTTTTGTTTCCGTTGTCTTGATGCCACTCGGGCGAGTGGTGTCTCCGTGGTTCGACCGAGTGGGCTGGTGATGCTCGGCCGAGTGGGCTGGTGATGCTCGGCCGAGTGCACGCTGCTACTCTATCTTCTGCGTGTCCGATCTGGCCGGCCGAGCGGGCTCTCGATGATCGGCCGAGTGACTCCTTCACTCGGCCGAGTGACATGCTCAAAATACCCAATCTTCATATTTTTGCTCCCTCGTCGCTCCTACGACATTCTTTCTTCTTCCACTCCTCTCCAATAGCAAAATTCCCCTCGAAGGAGTCACTCGTGACATCCCGGAGTGGGTGCATCTCAGAATCACTCCAAATCGCTCGAAATCTCCTGAAATTCGACAAAAACAAGAAATCGTGAAAAGCATCGCAATATTGCCGAAAAATCGTGAAAAGTGCGATTCGAGCGATCAAAATGGCATGCAAACATGCAGAAAAAAGGTGTAAAATTTGGAGTGATCAAAATCGCCCAAGCTTACCTCTTACTCGTCCTCGAGGAAGATAAGTAGAGAGACGAACTCGGGAGATGAAAATAAAGAAAATGAAATGAAAAAGAAAGAACACGAGGTGGAAGGGGTCGCTAGATTCTTCTCTCAGATCTCAAACCATAAGCTACACATCACGATAACTTGGAAAATACAAATCACATCCTATAAGGATTTCATATCTTACATAAACATGGTACTTGCAAGCTTTTAAGAACAACAAAAGGGATTCTCTAAATTCATACAATCAATTCATATCCGCGTCACGCATTTCATAGGATTTAATATACAAAAGGTGGCGATGCACTTTTCAATTAAGAGTTATAAATGAAGCATATAAGAATAACACCAAGCATGCAATAGAGAATGGAATAAGAGACATGGCATTTACATATTTACATCGATTCATAAGAAATCTCCATAACTAAAGCATTTTGCTAAGTTTCAGCATTATCAAACTTCTCCATTCGTGCACCTATCCACTCTAATGTCGTGCTCACTCATATGGTCAAACAAGTTCACCCCCCCCCCCAGCTTAGCTTGAGGCATCACATCTAAAGGAATATGATAGTGGAAAATGAGATTTTTGCCTTGGTTTTCCCAAGATTTTGTGGCTCCAATAATGAGATAGAGAAATATCATTTTTTTTTCTTTTGGACTTTGTTTCTCATTTTTCTTCTTGGATTTTTGTAGGAGCAATTTAATTTGTATTTTTGGATTTCGGCTCCTTTTTGGCTTTTTGGACTTTTGGAGCTAACTTTTTCTTTTGTAAGGATTTTTGGGAAATAGATGCGATATAAGTAGCTTTAGGAGGTGAACTCAAGTGACATGTAGAGAATAAAAAGATATATATGGAGAAAGAAATAATGTAACACTCGGTTCACTCTAAGATGTGCACGAACGGTTCAATAAAATAATACTTCAACTAAAACTACTATGTAAGCATGGATATTCTCAATTATCTCAATAAAAAGTGAAGTCAAGCGGTAAAGCGCACAATCATATCAGGCATGCAACAGAAGGTGAATAAGACAATAAAACTGATGTTTCAGATATACTAATGATGCGTGAATCTTGGTGCATTTCCAACAAAAGCATACCAAACACTAATCCATACATTCAGCTTCAATGAATATCATTCATTCATGTAGATGAATCATTAAAAGAAATGGATTTGCAAGCACATGTGAATAGCAAGACTTTGGAATACTCTAAGTAGCATGGCAAGGAATAATAAGCATCATGATGGCTACTAAAGCAATAAGATATATCATCATAAGGAACAAATCTAGCAAAAGTAGGAAAGGAAAATAAAGATATAAAAATAAAAGAGTGGAAAGAAAAGAAAAACAAGCATACAACATGATGCATGAAGACACAAAAAAGGAAAATAAGATGGAAAATTCAAAAAAGATGATGCAAAATTTTGAAAAATTCTAGAAAACCCTAAAATAAAGTAAAAATGTAACTAATGCATCTAAAAGGCATGGAAATGCACTCCCCCCAAGCTTAAACTTCACATTGTCCTCAATGTGATCATAATGAAAGAATATGAGGAACAACGATAATAATAAGGAGGTGAATTAAAAATGATGAAATGAATGACATGAAATCCTAATGCAACTACATGCACATACAATGATGCATGAAAGCGCCTTCCCCCATGCTTATACCAAACAATCCTATTCAAATGACTTGACCAAAAATGTCATGGCTTTGCAAAGCGTGATCAAGTCAAACGAATAAGAAAGTAAGGTTTCACTTGAAAGAAATGCTCGAATGTGGTGAGCAAAAGGATGTGACACATCAAAATATGTAGCGGGCAATTAATATATATAATGGGTTTGGGGTGTAAAAATTTTTGTTGCCGTCATATGAGGTGATATTTATTCAATCAAATCTATATGGTCCCCTCGCTGTCGATAGGATTCGTGATTATTTAAAGCATAAAAATTTCTACACTACTGGATTGATATCACCTATAGCAAAAGGCGGATCCAGTATCTTTGCCGGTGCAGGCAATTGCTCCAACTGCTCTATCCATGGCTCCGCCAGGTGCATGCGTCCACGAACACCATCAGAATCCAGCAATGCGGCTCCCAGCACCTCTCCAAGGACTCCACCTGTACCCTGCAAGAGATGAGCCGCATCAATATGATGTGGATAATTCTTCCCCACAATAAATGTATTCCAAAGAGTGTCATCAACATAAGTATTTAAAATTAAAGAAGGGTGACAACACTTCCCTGGAAATAAATCTCCACTCTCGTATACCACGTCGATCAACTCCTTATTGTTCGCCTCAGGTTGTCCAGGTAACTTGGGCATATAAGCGTAGGTCTCATCAGGCAGCTCCTTATCATCGTCAGACTTATCCCATCGCACCTCCTGATCATATTCAATAGCGTCTATGGGTGCTAACTCCTCGCTCTCCTCCTCGTATACGTCACATCGTACCTCTTGATCGTATGTACATGAATCCTGCAAAAGGCACGATGAGTCGTCAAAATCTGAATCATAAAAAACATTAAACACGGGAGGAGAATCAAATGTAGGAGATGAGGGAGTAAAGAGATCTCCCTGAAGGGGAGCCATAAGCTCTGTGGGATTGTCCTCAGCATCAGTGGAAGCGTGGTCCTTTGAGGGATGCTCAGCCTCTGTAGAAGGTGGGGATGGCTGCGGTAGCTCGAAAGGAGGGGGGCATAATTCGGGCTCCATCTGTGTGTAGATGTCATCGTCCAAAGTCACGTCTTCCTCGATGGTCTGCTCCACTACTGTATGCATGACCTCCACAATAATATCCTCTGATGGTATAGGCTGCTCTGACTCAGGTGGGTGGCAGGGGAGGAGACGACGGCATAAGTTGGCTCTATAGGCTTATGTATCTCGACCATGGTGTAAAAATGGGTCTTGTGCCCCTCAATTAGAGCGTAGACTCCATCATCAATTGTGCCTGTAGAAGAGATACAATGAGTAATAAAGTTTTGAAATTCAAGCTCAAAAGGATCACCTGCCGCTATTGTCAATGGACCGGAATTTCGATCTATGTCGACAATGTTTCTCAATAGGTCCGTGTACGTGTCCTCCTTTGGCAACTCATATGTCTCTATTTGTGGAGTGTTGATGGTATAAAGGTGGATATGATCACCTTCAAGTGAAGCATACACTCCATCTATGATAGTACCTGCACTAGAGACATTAGCCATAACAAAATCGATGAATACTTGGTCGTATGTTTTACTTACCGTAACGGTTAGTGAACCGGTAGATCGAGCATCATCTATCATTTGCTCCAAGGCTGCTGCCAACTATAGATCACTGAACTTCCCCACTTGCATCCTCTTCAAAAACTCACGTGATGGTCCATTTAGCCTTCTAATGAAGATATCAAATAGCGTGGAGTCATTCCACTCATGGTCTAACTCCGTCTGGAACATTTTCAACATTCCTTCAAACCTAGACAAGGCTTCCCCAAAGGATTCTCCATCAGCCTGATAGAATGCAGCGAGATATATGTAGGATTGTATAGAGCCCGCTCGCATTTTCTTTGGAAGCACCATCGCTGTAACAACTGTACCTGATCAATCACCTGGAAAAGACGTCAGTGGTACAAAGAGAGATAAAGATAATAATAGCTGGTGGTGGGAAAAAATCTATCTCAATGTTTTTTTTGATTTTTTTGATTTTTGTTTTAATGTAATCTAATCAACCTAATTGTGACAAATTGGCACCCAACGGAAAACACCTCCCCGGCAACGGCGCCAAAAACCTGATCGGCCCCGGATATACACCCGGAGAATGATTGTAGTTTTACCGCAAGCGCATGGTCAAGTGGTGAGCGGGTATCGAACATGAGTAGGTGGTGTTGGCTCCAATCTATCCTAGGTTGGTTTGACTACAAATGTTTTATTGGTGGAGATGGTTATGGAATGATGTAATGGAAATGGTGGTGGATGTCGGTGTCAGTGATAAAGAAGTCGGTCAAATATCGATTCAAATTTAATACAATAAAAGAGTCTAGAGCTAGGGAATCCCCACTACGGATCGTCATACATCATTGTAAATAGTGTATCTCAATATTACTAGGCTTGTGTTGAGGTGAACTAGTCGTAACTGAATAGAGAACCAAGCTCACGCTCTCGCGCTATTTCCGGTCTATAGCGACCTAGGATAGGGCCCAATCTCTTGCAAACCCTAGCCTAAGCCACTAGCATTATGATCGACAGCATCGTTCAATCGCCCCTCGAGCCCACTCTCGTGCAAACTCGAGTTACGATCTAGGTTGTGATAGTTCGTATTCGTCCAATCTCTTGCAAACGAATATTGATATATATTTACAATAAAAATCCTTGCTTTGGTCCAATCTCTTGCAAACCAAGTCTAGAGAATCTCGATTGTAAACCTAAATCGAATATCAAGGCCTTCCCATCGATTAGAATCCAATCTCTTGCAAACCCCCATCGATGAAAATCCCTAGCTATCCATAATAAATCGATCATAACCTAACCTCCTAGCAATTCTAGCAATTTAGAAATTCATTTATCACAAATCTGAAATTAGATCCATAGGGTTCATCCCCAAACCCTAGAACAACAAAACTACTCAAGCATAGCAATAACGATATGAGAATCAATAAAAATCATTGCTTGCATATAAAAAGATATCAAATCAAAGATTCAAAGAATAAGAACAAAAATACTTAGCTTTGATGAAGAATTCCAATCCAAATACAAGCTTTTTGATCTAAGAGGGGGACTAGGACATGGCCTAACCTCTAAAATAATCCCAAAGAAAACATTATGGAACCCCCTCTAATGGTGGCTACAAACCCCTTATATAGTCTCCCAAACCCTAGCAAATAACCCTAGAAAACCCCTCAAATTCGTGCCCAAAAACAGCCCAAACCGCAACTTAAAATCTGGGCCTAGGCCGCACTCGGCCGAGTGGAACATGTGACCCGGCCGAGTGGAAATTCCAGCACTGTAGCATCAACTTGTAGAAATTCACTAGATTTCATCCAACCTCTGATTTGCACGTTCTTGGCGGCGTTGGAATCGTCATGATGTCTACTATCCATAAAAAATATGAGAAAAATATTTTGATTGCTAGAATGATAGCAGATTTCAAAAGAGTGGGAGGCTATCTGAAAATCTGGTCGCTGCGTGTCCTCGGCATCACTCAGCCGAGCGACAAATGTCACTCAGTCGAGGAGCTGTTGGTATTCGGCCGAGTCGGAACTCGGGAGTCGACTGACAAATTATAGTAAGTCTGGACTTTTTGTTGCCGTCGTCTTGATGCCACTCGGGCGAGTGGTGTCTCCGTGGTTCGGCCGAGTGGGCTGGTGATGCTCGGCCGAGTGCACGCTGATACTCTATATTCTGCGTGTCCGATCTAGCCGGCCGAGCGGGCTCTCGATGGTAGGCCGAGTGACTCCTTCACTCGGTCTAGTGACATGCTCAAAATGCCCAATCTTCGTATTTTTGCTCCCTCGTCGCTCCTACGACGTTCTTTCTTCTTCCACTCCTCTCCAATAGCAAAATTCCCCTCGAAGGAGTCACTCGTGACATCCCGGAGTGGGCGCATCTCAGAATCACTCCAAATCGCTCGAAATCTCCTGAAATTCGACAAAAAGAAGAAATCGTGAAAAGCATTGCAATATTGCCGAAAAATCGTGAAAAGCGCGATTCGAGCGATCAAAATGGCATGCAAACATGCAGAAAAAAGTTGTAAAATATGGAGTGATCACAGCATAGACAGTCGACTGATCCAAGGGGCAGTCATCTGTATATTCAACATTAGTCGACTGGCCGTAAAAGTCAGATCAACAAAGTTTGGGCAGAAGATAGACAGGCGACTGATTTACAAAACACAATTGACAGTCACTTGGACATGCGCCTGTGAATCGTGCATCAGTAGCCTGTGCGAAATAAACAGAGAGGCCCAAAACTATATAGTAAAAGTTTGTGCATAACAGGCGACTGTAGAACAAAACACAGTCGACTGTTTTTGAGACAAATGACTGTAAAACATTCAGCAGTCGATTGTTATAAACAATCCAAGCACATCACTAAAGAAATGAATTGGAGTCTAAGGACGAATGATCTAATGATTTCTTAAGACTGAAATGTGATGTGTGTGAGTGCTCCGTCAATGTTCTACTTCTACGCTACATACTAGAAGAGATAAAAGAAAATTACATTGACGAATTCTCTCTTCTTTCTATCGTATGAGCTTGAAGACTTCATTGAGCTTCAATCATCATCTACGATCATCCAATCCATGTCATTTGCCTTCAATCAACTTTGAGTGTCAAACATTGCAAGTAGATCTTCATAATAAGCTTAGGCAATGGATTAACTGCAAAATAGGGGATTAGTCACAAGTATTTTTGTTTGCTCATCATTAACCCAAGTAGGGAGAATTCCAATACTCAACATTCTCCCCCTTTTTGATGATGAAAAACAAACATAAACAAAAAGATAAATAATTAGGCGTAATGAAAACTTACTCCTCCTACATAGATGCCAATTAAGTTAGTCAACAAATAATAGGGCATCTACATATCAATTGAAGCAAATGAGTAAGATACACATAAATTTAATTCAAGAAATCTAGGAACTAAAATCCCTATTCATTGTAATCTTGCTCCCCCTGAATCTAAGACAACTTCAATCTTAGATTCAAAGTGTTAGAACAACTTAGCACATTCTTTATGAATGTTGTATGTTTATTTCTCTCACCCTATGGCATAATCCAAAAAGGTGGGAGTAAATAACAACAACAATAATCGTGCTAAATACGAACTAACAACAATCAAGGAGTATAAAGATATATGGAATCAAAAATCTCATAAAAGCACATCATCTGCTTATGTGAATAGAGGAATTGAAGTCCAATATCAACATTTTACATATACGAGACAAAAATAGTTTCAAAAATGCATCACATCAGAGATAGCATGAATAAACCAATATCCAATCCTATATTTTCTCAAAAACACATTAGGAGAGATTATATCATTCAACGAGACAATATGGCAAACATCACACAGATAAGATAATCAATTATACATGGTGTGACACATGATTAAACAGCAACATCATATATATATATATATATATATATATATATATATATATATATATATCAAAGTTGATGTGAGTACAAATACATGTGGACATCAACATGTCCAACAAAAAATACATACATCATGATATCAAAAAAAAAATACATCATGACATCATCAAACACCAGCATCAGAAATCCATCATACATCAAAATACAACCATCATGCAAGCTCAGACAAACATCTATGAGTGAGTGTCTCTAAGGGATGCAGAAGAAGAAGCAGGCTCTGTGACAGCAGGTGTATCCTCTAGAGGAGGGTCAACAGCAGCAGTATCAGCAGCATCCTGAGTAGAAGCTACACCATGATGCACAAAGACAACAGTGACGATGGGCTGAGGAGGCACATGAGGCTGAGGAACAAACTGTCTCAGATCCTCAGGGAATGGTATTCCCTGATGAAGGAAAGAAAGGGAAAGCAACCTGTAAAGTCCAGAGACCATCTCAAAAAGAATATCATGAGAAGGTGGAGCTGAGGTGGAAGGCTGGTCAGCTGGAGGAACAGTGGAGGAGGATGGAGCTAATGTGGATTTCATCTTCTTTGATGCAGATTGCAGAGCCGAAGAAGACTTCAACTTCGCAGAAGCATCAAGGAGAGGAGCAAAAGCTATGGGCTCGTAGCGAGACAAATCTACACCAAAATGTCGGAAGACAAGAGTCAAAAGACCACCGTATGGAATGTGAGCTGAGGAAGAAGTAAACTCGACCTTGTCCATCCTGTCAAGGAGGACACCGGCCCAGTTCACGGACATCCCAGAGAAAATCACATACATACACTTCAGAATATCCTGGGAAGGCTGGTCAGATGATCCATACCTCGGTAGGATGTTGGACTTCACCACTAGGTGAACTGCCTAACCTCTAGCCGAAAACATAGATGACCTGAGACCAGAATCCAGGGCTAAAGGTATCTCACGAAACATATCTCGAAGGATAGACTGGTCAATCTCGTCAATATCAGATATGGAATTATCTGAAGGAAGAGAACCGGTAGAGGGAATCCTAAGAATTGTCCCTAATAGAGTGGGAGTAATCTGGATGTGGGTTTCCTGAACAACAGTGTCAAGAACTCCGGTGGTAGAATACTAACCACGAACGCGGTTAGCATAGAAGAGCTTCACCAGAAATGGATAGGCTCGAGGGGACTCGCTCTGAGAGAAGCGAAAAAGATCAGCCAAGTGGGTAGCAGATAGGATGTCTGAAAGTCTCTCAGCAGTAAATACGGAAAAAATGATGTACTGCTCCCTAAGAAGCTTGATCCCTAAGAGAGAGTGGAATTTTGCCAAGTAAAGATCTTCTCGGCAAAGAGAAACAAGGGGATCAGTAGGGGGCACTACGGGAGACTCGTCTCCAGAACTCGAAACAGAAGTAGACAGATAGGGAGCGTCAGCAGTAGGCTCATTAATGGTAACACCAATGGGCTTCCGCTAACGCTTGATCGGGGGTTGAGCATCGGAGAAAGATGCTGAAGGAGAATATCCCTGCGAAACAGAATGCAAGGGAGAAACAGCTTGTTTGGTACGAGCTTTGTAGGGCTTCTTGTTCTTGGCTATAGGTTTCCTAGGAGCCCTAGGATTCTTAGAACCCATGATCTTCCCCTTACCCTTGGTCTTGGGTGCCATGGATTCAGTCAATCGAAAGAGAGATAAACGACAGGCGATGAAATCGAAGGATAAAAATAAAATGATAGACTCGAGAAAGAAAGACAAACCAAGTCAAGAAGACACGAAGACGCAACGACGAAACAATCGACTTACGGGGAGGAGAAGATCGACGACGACATCTGAGGAAAAGAGCGGGAAGTCGAAGCGGTTCAATCGGAGGAGAGAGAAACGTCGTGGGGAAAAGAAACGTCTCAAAGTATATATGAAAGAGGGAATAAATCTGGGACGTTGGATCAAAGAATCGACAGCTCAGATCGAAACAGTGCACCGTCACAACAGTAGACAGTAGACTGATGAAAAATATTTAGTCACTGGATGAAGTGATAAGAATTAAGCTAAGGATGACAGACAGTCGACTGTTGAGTAACATACAGTCGTCTGTCCAATGGACAGTCGACTGTACTATACACGTCAGTTGACTGACCGAGAATCAATAAACTTCATCAAAAAGACACAGCCACTGTAAAATTTTGACAAAGAGAACTGTCGCCTGATGACTAAAATTCAGTCGCCAGTTAAAATAACAGTCGACTGAAAAACAGTTATCAGTCGTCTGTGCGAAAGATACAAATTCTCTGACTGAGAAGATAAAGTACGGCAGTCGACTGTCGAAGAAAAGACAGTCATCTGTCCAGGTCCAAAAATGCACAGTGAGATAGAAATCCAGAGAATAAGAACACTCACCCAAGGACCTATACTCTAATCACAAACTCATCATAAAAACAATGTAATACGATAAATCAATTGAAACACAAATCTCTAAGATCAATCTCAAAGAAATCATGAAATCACATAAATCGCAACTGCCTTTCTTAAACATATATAACATATATCAAAAGAAGAAAGACAATATGATGACATGAGCTTAAAAGGTGTTATAACATGAATGTTGAGCTTCTAGATTTCAGATTCACCCATAATTCCTAATTCTACATGCAACCTCACAAATGAATCTTCTTTAAGTGGTTTTGTGAAGATGTCAACAATTTGTTTTTGGGTTTCAATGTACTCTAAGATGATGTCCTTCTTAGCTACATAATCATTTATAAAATGGTGTCTCACATCTATGTATTTGGTACGGGAGTGGTGTACCGGATTCTTGAAAATACATATGGCACTTTGGTTATCAACTATGATCGGGCAAGTATCACAGTTGACACCATAGTCCATAAGAGTGTGTCTCATCCAAAGAACTTGTGCACATGCAAGACCCGCGGTAATATATTCTGCTTTAGTCGTGGACAATGACACTGAATTCTGTTTCTTAGAAAACCAAGAAACTAAGGAATTTCCTAGAAAATGGCAAGTGCCACTAGTACTTTTCCTGTTGGACTTGAATCCGGCAAAGTCGGCATCACTATATGAGATTAACTCATATGTGCTAGATTTAGGGTAAAGTAACCCATAATCTAGAGATTGATTGAGATAACGAAATATTCGTTTAACCGCAATCAAGTGTGACTCCTTAGGTCTAACTTGATATCTATCACACAAGCAAACAGAAAACATGATATCGGGCATACTAGCGGTTAAGTAAAGTAAGCTACCAATCATATCTCGATAAAGACGAACGTCTACATCTTTTTCGTTTTCATCTTTGTGTAGATGGGTAGTTGTACTCATAAGAGTCCTTTAGCTTGAAGACGATTACATCCCGAATCGCTTTATAAGCTACCATGTGTACTTTGTCTGATGTATGAAGGTGCCATTCTCCATTTGTCGAATTTGCAGTCCAAGGAAATACGTAAGCTCTCCCATGTGGCTCATCTCGAATTCATCCTTCATTGACTTAGAAAATTCTTGACAAAGATTAAAGTTAGTAGAGCCAAAATTTATATCGTCTACATAAACTTTAATAAAGAGAATGTCATTTTCATAATATTTAATGAAGAGTGTAGAATCAACTTCTCCTATTTTAAACCCTAAATTCAAAAGAAAGGTCTTGAGTCGATCATACCAAGCTCTAGGAGCTTGTCTCAACCCATACAACGCTTTCTTAAGTTTGAAAACATGATTTGGAAATTTTTCATGAATAAAACCGGGAGGTTGGGAAACATATACTTCTTCATTGACAATCCCATTTAAAAATGCACTTTTAACATCCATTTGAAATAGTTTAAAATTCTTATGGGATGCAAAAGATAAAAGTAACCTAATAGCTTCTAATCTAGCTACGGGGGCAAAAGATTCTTCGAAATCAATACCTTCCTCTTGCCGGTAGCCTTGAGCTACTAACCTTGCTTTGTTCCTTGTGATTACCTCGTTCTCATCTGTCTTGTTCTTGAAGATCCATTTGGTCCCAATAACTTGGTGACCACATGGAAGAGGAACGAGTTCACAAACTTCATTTCTCTCGAATTGCATTAGTTCTTCTTCCATTGCCACTATCCAAGAGCTATCCTCACAAGCTTCTTGGATGTTCTTTGGCTCAATGGTAGAGACAAATGTGTAATGAGAGAATTCTTCAATCCTCGACCTCGTTCGAATACCCACACCAATATCTCCAATAATTTGGTTATGGGGATGATTGTGAACGGTCGGATAAGCTTTGGGTATTCCTGCATCACTAGGAACATCTTCAACAATTTCGTTAGTATAGTTAGTCTCAATAATCGAATCATTAATATTAACATTACTAAGAGTATCACAAATAACATCTACACTATCATCATCAATACGAGGAAAATCAAAATCGTCATTAAATGAAACGTGTAGTGATTCCTCAATCGTTGAAGAAGTTTTGTTATATATCCGGTAGGCTTTGCTACGTGTGGAATATCCAACAAAAATTCCTTCATCGGATCTTGGCTCAAATTTATCTAGATTACCGAAAGTGTTCTTAATAAAACATTCTGAACCAAAAACATGAAAGTATTTTACTTGAGGCTTTTTGTCATAAAACAACTCAAAACAAGTTTTGTTCTTTCGGGGTCTCACTGGGATCCTATTGAGCACATAACATGCAGTGTGCACCGCCTCTGCCCAAAATTGTAGTCCTAGATGACTATCATGGAGCATAGTGCGTGCACACTCAATAAGAGTCATATTCTTTCTCTCTACAACATTTTGTGGTGGTGCCCGAGTGAATGAAAAATTATGAGTTATCCCGGTGTCATCACAAAACTTAGGAAAAGATTCATTCTCAAATTCTCCTCCAGGATCACTACAGATAGTGATAATGGTGGATCCTAAGAGATTCTGAATCTTCTTTGTAAATTTGGTAAACTCTTCATAAGCTTCATTCTTATTAGTTAAGAATGAACCCCAAGGAAATCTAGAGAAGTCGTCTACGACAACTAATCCATAATGAGCATTGCCTAAAGAAGCGATTCTAGTTGGCCCAAACAAATCTAAATGAAGAAGTTATAGGGGCGTCTTAGAAGTAATCCCTTCTTTAAGCTTAAAAGATGATTTACTAAGTTTACCTCTTTGACATGAATCACAAAATTTTTTCTTATTAAAAGCAATTTTAGGAAAACCTTTGACTAGATCATGCTTAGCTAACTTATATATGTGCTTGAAGTGAACATGACCAAAATGGAGATGCCATAATAGTTGGTCACTTGTGTTAGCAACTAAGCAATGTTCTACGGTTTTAAGCAAGCTCAAATAATAAATATTTTTACGCCTAATACCGTAAAATAAAACATTTGAATCACAATCAACAATAGTACACAATCCTTCTCCAAAGTTAACCATGTAACCTTTGTCACAAAGTTGATTAATGGAAATGAGATTATGACAAACCACTAACAAGAAATACATTAGTAATTAAGGGTTTGGAAGGATTACCAACGATACCTACTCCAATGATGGTTTCCTTTTGATTACTTCCAAAAGTGACCGTTGCACCATCTTTGATGCTAATCACTTCGGAGAGCAATGAGGGATCTCCCGTCATATGTTTGGAGCAACCACTATAGAGAATCCATCCTTTCTCTTTAGAGCTAGTTTGACCTTTATTGCTCTTCTTCTTTCTCTTAGGTACCTATATAATATACCATAAGCTCATGGTAGCCACTGTTTGTTGGGTCCAAGGGGATTAGCCCTTTGGAAGCCAAGTCCAAGTGGACTTCCGCTTCTCAACATAATTACTATTCATAATCACGTCATGAAAATAGGAATCAATATAAGCATTCATATCATTTAGGCTAGTGTTCTTAGGACCCCAAATGGTGTATGTTTTGGGAGTCCTTTTCTTAGTTGCATGCATACTTGTTGAATTTTTATGAGGTGCATGCTTCTTAGGAACATGGTTTCTAGCATAAATATGAGGTGGTGGATATGCATTGAACATATGAGAATGATATGTATGCTTGGGAACATGCTTTTTGTATGAAACATATGGATCATGCATGACATGTGAAGGATGCGATACAAGTAGGAATGATGCGTATGTGCATACGGGTGTACAGGAACACGTACATGAGTATTTCTCATGTGTGGTTTTGTACGTGTCCATGGGTGTGGAACATAAAAAGTGTCATACGTGGATGAGTGTTAGTGTACATGTAAGCATGGCCATGCTTTTGGTTTCCACCCTTAGTGTGTTTCTTGCCAAAAATAAGAGAATGTGAAGTGGTGACTTTCTTGGTATGTATGCTATCTATAGTGTCTTTGACACCACTCGTGGATGCACCGGAGGAAGGCCTCACAAATTCTATAGAGATACCACTATAGGAGGTGCGATCATTGGATGCATTCGCATTCATAAACCCAAGACCAACACGATGTGTGGTCGGAAATTAGTTTGCTAGAAAATCATCCAATTGTCCTTTTCCCTTATTGAATCTTACAATACGGGAGGACATGAGCTCATATTTCTCCTTTAGAGAAGAAATGTTTTAAGAGAATCATTCTCTAAACCCAATTGTGTGTGACGTATGACTAGATTACTATTATCCTTTGGATGTGTTTGATCTAGTTGAGATTTGATGTTCTTCACCTCATCTCTCAAGGTGACATTTTGAGAAGCTAAGTTTTCTTTCTCTAGAGTTAAAGTATCAACAATGGTGTCATTGTTGATCGTGCATGGAATTGATGACTTGCTAACATTTGATTTCTTTAAGCTAGTGTATCTAAGCATTAAAGATTGATATTTAGCAAATAATTCTTCATTAACAATACGAAGTTCATCCATTGTTACCTCTGTTTCATCCGTGTAGAAATCACTCCCATCGGAGAGTGGATCCTCTCGGGCCATGAAGCACATGTGAGCACTCACACCCTTCTCATCATCGGAATCACTTGATGATTCTTCACTTGAGTCATCGAATGTACCTACGAATCCTTTATTCTTGCTCTCTTGTTCTTGTCGGACTTGTGGTACTTCAGAGCTTTCCACTTCTCTTTGTTCTTTAGCATTGTGCAATTCCTCTTGATGTGCCCTAGCTTATTACACTTAAAGCAAAGAGAGAAAGTAGCATTAGTAGACTCAAAACGTTTGTTGGAGGTAAATTTACCTTTGCAAAAGAAGCGTTGGAACTTCTTCGCCATTTGGGCCATTTCACCCAAATCCATCTCATCTTCCGAATCTTCTCTATCGGAGGATGATGAATTGGCGTTGAATTCCAAAGCCTTCTTCTTGGCCTCCGAAGGATTTATCATAGCTCGAATCTTTAATCGGTTCTCTTGTCTTACCTCATAAGACATGAGAGTCCCGATAAGATTCACAACTGTGTAATTCTTCAAATCATTGACCTCCTCAATGGCGATCGCTCTCCATTCCCATTTTTTGGTCATTCCCATGATGATCTTCCTTACCTTTTCAACTTCGGTGTATGTTTGGCCAAGGTCTTCCAGTTCATTTCTGATGTTGGTAAAGCGTCCGTACATCGATGCAATGCTCTCATTTTTCTGCATATGAAACAAATCAAAGTTTTGCACGACAACATATAGCTTTGAACGTTTTACCTTATTCGTTTCCTCATGGGTAATGATGAGATGGTTCTAAATTTGATATACACTCTTACATATGCATATCTTGTTGAACTCATTCAGGTCCAACGCACAATGAAGAGCGTTCATTGCTTTAGCGTTGTTGACTTCGGCAGACTTCTCGGAAGTCGTCCATTTCTCGAAATCCTATTCGGTGGGCTCGACGTACTCCTTGTGGAGGGTTCTCTAAAGTGAAGCACTTCTAACGAACGTCTCCATCCTACACTTTCAATAGCCAAAATTAGTACCATTGAAACGTAGAGGACGTACTGTAGATTGACCTTCGAAAAGTGTGGACGCTCCATCACGATCGTGATTGTTGTACAAAGTTGGCAGAGGAACGTTGTTGTTATTGGATGCCATAGCTATAACCTTGCGCTCTGATACCAATTGTAAAGATCATGTCTATGGAGAAAACACTAGAAGGGGGGTTGAATAGTGTTTAAGCAATTTAAAACGATAGTTACACCAAATTAAAAAGCTTACCAACAATATAGTAAGGAATTAGAAATTAAACCCAAATAAGAAACAAATGCAAACACAATTATGTTTCTAGGGTTCGGATTACCCAAGTCACTTTCCGACTTGTTCCCGGTAATCTTACGTCCCTTCCACCCGGATACCTCCGGATACTCAAGTTAGAACCCTAACTTGATGTTTCCTTAAAACCCACTTGTAGCAACCATACAAGTGAAATCGAATACAATCGATGTACTTGACTCCCACAACTTGGGAGCAAGCAAACCGCTCTCACAACCCGAGAGCAAATTCAATTTACGAAAGTAATGAAATATGAAAGCAACACTTACAATCACCTATGCCTTGAAGTAGAACTTGAAGGAGAAGTATGATGTGTGTTGTAGACTCTCTTGAAAGAGAGGAGAAAGCCCTTTCTCTTGACTGCATCAAATACCTAAAGGAACACTCTTTGGTTCTAGGTTGGAGAGCAAGAGATCAAAGATTGGAATTCTTAGGGCTTTGGATTTAAGAGCTTTAAAATTTAGAATGAAAGCTTGGGAGGAAACTTGGAAGAATTGGTAACCTCTCAATGGAATAGTAGAAGCTCTATTATAGGTTTCTCAAATCAACAAAACAGTTTAGGCAAAAACCCTTTTGGAATCCGTGAGAAAATTCTCAACGGATAGAAACTGAACTCGCGACAGTCGACTGTTGAAGAAACCACAGTCGACTGTTGCACAGTCGGTATGGATAGGTAAGAATTCATAACGGTAACTTACCACGTGGACAGTCGACTGATGAAGCAAAGACAGTCGACTGTTGAATCAACAGGCGACTGTAAATCCTTCTACAGGTGACTGGCCGAGAGATGAGTAAGTTGAATGAAATCTGAAAATCATGTAAGATAACAGGACAAACGACTGAAGCAGATAATATAGCCGACTGTTAATCAGAACAGGCGACTGTAAATCCTTATACAGACGACTGTCAAATACCCTGAGAATTTCCAGAGAGCTGAGTCAATAAATTGGCTCATATACAGACGACTGTTGCAGCATAGACAGTCGACTGATCCAAGGGACGGTCGTCTGTATATTCAACATTAGTCGACTGGCCGTAAAAGTCAGATCAACAAAGTTTGGGCAGAAGATAGACAGGCGACTGATTTACAAAATACAGTCGACTGTCACTTGCACAAGCACCTGTGAATCGTTCATCAGTAGCCTGTGCGAAATAAACATAGAGGCCCAAAACTAGATTGTAAAAGTTTGTGCATAACATGCAACTGTAGAACAAAACACAGTAGATTGTTTTTGCGACAGACGACTGTAAAACGTTCAGCAATCGTCTGTTATAAACAATCCAAGCACAATCACTAAAGAAATGAATTGGAGTCTAAGGATGAATGATCTAATGAAGTCCTAAGACTGAAATGATTATATGTGTGAGTGCTCCATCAATGTTCTACTTCTAAGCAACATACTAGAAGAAATAAAAGAAAATTACATTGATGAATTCTCTCTTCTATCCATCGTATGAGCTTGAAGACTTTATGGAGCTTCAATCATCATCTACGATCATCCAATCCATGTCATTTACCTTCAATCAACTTTGAGTGTCATCCATTGCAAGTAGATCTTCATAATAAGCTTAGGCAATGGATTAACTGCAAAATAGGGGATTAGTCACAAGTATTTATGTTTGCTCATCATTAACACCAAGTAGGGAGAAGTCCAATACTCAACAAAGAGTATCTCAAAGTGTTGGGATTTGCTTGAACGCACTTGGATGATTTCCCTTGAGCTGGACTTCAATGTATGAAGAGGAATGAGAGCTCAAAGAGGGAAATGAGAGAGTTTGAGAGTGGATTTTCAATCTCTAAAATGATTTGCAATAGCATCAAGAAGTTCCTATGAACTCAGCCCTCTCATATATATAGGAACCCTATATCCACCCTCAAAACCCAAGGAAACAGCTAAAAACAAAAATCTGCAATGGTTTATTTCTGGGCAGAAACGTCATTGACAGTCGACTGATAAACAAATGACATTCGACTGTCCAACATCTAGAAAATATCCAACGGCTATAATCTGAGCAACGACAGTCGACTGATGAAGTCGATACAGTCGACTGTGAACAGGACAAGTGCATGTAAAACCTTCAGTAGACGACTGCTGCTGGGGATAGAATAAACAGAGAGCTGCACTCTTTCTCCAGATAAGCATACATGCAACTGATGATAATAATACAGTCGAATGTAAAATAGACAGGCGACTGTAAACCCTTCTTTAGTCGGCTGCTGCAGGAGATGGAGAATTACAGAGAGAGGCAGAATATGCACTTATGCTACTCAGACGACTATTGACCAATCCACAGGCGACTGTAAATATACAGGCGACTGTAACCTGAGCATCAGTTGACTGATGCAAAAAGCTCAAGTAGAGTCAACAGAAATGTTGACTTTAGCCGTGCATCACAGTCGACTGTAGAAGGATCAATAGGCGACTGGAAATCACCCAGTTGACTGTTAATCCTTCAGCAGGCGACTGTTGGAGAACCAGAGACTCCAAATGAGTCTTTGGTCAAGATGAGCCTATTGGGTTGGATTCTACGATAATCCTAAGGCTCACTAAGATGGTTAAATGCATATGCATGTATGAGTTAGACCATCTATCAAGGCATTACATTAACTTAGACGCAAATGAGAGAGAAAGCAATAAATGAAATATTACATGTATTGCAATGCTTTCCTTAGAGTCTATGTCTTCAATCTTGATGCCTTGATGCTCCCAATCATCTCCAAGCATTGGCACCCCTTGAGTCCAAGCTTTGGCCCTTCTCCACTTGATGTCCATCCTTGCACCAAGTGTTTAGTCTCCAAAAATGATATTCTGAAATGTAACTTATGAGGCTAAAACAAGAGAGTCATTAGCAACAACATAATGCTATGATCATCAGCAAAATAACAAACGTATGGAACACCAATACTCAACACGAAGGGGTGGTCCCTTTGACTTACGGCTGACGACCATCCGAGAGTCATTCAGTGGCGAAGGGGCAGCCCCTTCAACTTACGGTTGACGCTCGTTCGAGAGAGACGTTCAGTGGAAAAGGGGCAGCCCTTCGAATTATGGCTAATGAAAGTTTGAAGTCGTTCAGTGGTGAAGGGGTGGCTCCTTCGACTTATAGCTGATGCTCGTTCAGAAGATTCATCCAGTGGCGAAGGGGTGGCCCCTTCGACTTACGGCTAACGACCGTTTAGCAGATTCATTCAGTGGCAAAGGGGTGGCCCCTTTGACTTACAGCTGACAACCGTTCAAGAGTTGTTCAGTGGCAAAAGGATGGCCCCTTTAACTTACGGCTGACGCTCATTCAAGAGAGTCATTTAGTTGCGAAGGGGTGGCCCTTACGACTTCCGACTGACGACCATTTAGGGGAGTTGTTCAGTGGCGAAGGGATGGCCCTTATGACTTACGGCTGATGCTCGTTCGAGAGTCATTTAGTGGTGAAGCGGCGGCCCCTTTGACCTACGGCTGATGTTCGTTTTGGAGAGTCGTTCAGTGGCGAAGGGGTGGTGCCTTCGACTTACGGCTGACGCTCGTTTAGGAGAGTCATTCAGTGGCGAAGGGGTGTCCCCTTCAACTTATGACTAAAGGCCGTTTAGGAGAGTCGTTCAGTGGTGAAGGGGTGGCACTTTCGGCTTATAGCTGACGCTCGTTCGAGAGTCGTTCAGTGGAGAAGGGGCAGCCCCTTCGAATTACGGCTAACGCTCGTTTAGGAGAGTCATTCAGTGGCGAAGGGATGGTCCCTTCGACTTACGGCTGACGACCGTTTAGAAGAGATGTTCAGTGGCGAAGGGGTGGCCCTTTCGACTTACGACTGATTCTCGTTCAAGATTCGTTCAATGGCGAAGGGGTGGCCCCTTTGACTTACGACCGATGAATGTTTAGGAGAGTCATTCAATGGCGAAGGGATGGCCCCGTCGACTTACTGCTGACGACCGTTTAGGAGATTCGTTCAGTGGCGAAGGGGTAGCCCCTTCGACTTACGGCTGATGACCGTTTAGGAGAGTCGTTCAATGGTGAAAGGGTGGCCCTTTGACTTACGGCTGTTGATCGTTCGACAGTCGTTCAGTGGCGAAGGGGCGGCCCCTTCGACTTACGACTTACGACCGTTTAGGAGAGTCGTTCAGTGGGGAAGGGGTGGCCCCTTCGACTTATGGTTGACGAACATTTTGGAGAGTTGTTCAGTGGTGAAGAGGTGGCCCTTTTGACTTACGGCTGACGTACGTTCAAGAGTCGTTTAGTGGCGAAGAGGTGGCCCTTTTGGCTTACGACTGACGACCGTTTAGGAGAGTCGTTCAGTGTCGATTGGGTGGCCCATTCGACTTACGGCTGATGCTCGTTCATATTACCGTAAGTTCGGTTTTCCCAACACCTCTTGATGATCGGGTCCTTTTTTGAGAGGATTTTTTTGGTTGGGTAATCTCTACAAACTTTACAAAGGCTCAAAGAAGCAAAGCTTTGTTTGATAAAGGAAACATGCTTTATTAACAAAAATAAAAAACAAAAAAGGCGTACAAGTGTTTTTCGATCGATGTCGAAGCTGTTGTCATTCTTTGCTATGTTATTCGACAGGGGTTTTAGATGGTTCATCAGTCGACCACCTTGGTGACGGACGATCTCGTCATCTTGCCCTTCTGCTTCGAGAATCCTTTCTTGCTAGATGAATCACTAGTCGGGCCTTTGGCGTGTCCCCATTTGACTAGGGCATCAATCTCTTTCTTGAGGATCCAACAATCGTTTGTGTCGTGACCGTATTCATTGTGATATTTACAGAATTTGAGATCATCCCTCTTCTCGTATTTCCCTTCTTTGCAGCTGCTTGTATCAACGCTTCTCGCATGGCGTAGGCAAGGACTTCTGTCTTAGGGACGACTGGCTTAGCGTAGGTAGGACGCTCCTTGTTTTGAGGGCTCCTATCCATAGGCCTCTTGTTTCGGGACTCCTGGCAGGGGGTTCCCAAGCTTGATTTCTCTCGCCTCGTGTCTCAGTGATAGGATGGGGTGCTCTTTGCATTGGCTCCAGCTGGTTCTTCTGCATCCTCGGGGGAAGTGAACCGATCTATTATGTTGACCATTTCTGTGACAGTATTAGGGGGAACTGGTGAAGGGCCCTCCTTAAGTGCTTGTTCCTGATCGCCTGGGTGAGTGTCGCTATGATGGTTACGTACGGCGTTTCTTCGGCATCGAGTCTCTTGTCATTGAATCTAGAGACGAAGGGTCGGATTGACTCGTTCTCTTTTTGTTTGAGCGAGAAGTTGTGGGATGACCTCTTCTTGGGTCGTCGTCTAATGGCGAATTGTTTGCAGAACATCTTCGTCAGCTCGTCGAATGAGCTGCAGCAGTGAGGTAGCCCTTCTTACCAGCTTTCGTCCCTCTTGGTCAGAGTGGCATTGAAAGCTCTACAAAGGTAGTGATCCTCGGCTCCGTGTAACAGCATGACATTCAAATACTTCTGAATGTGCGACCATGGGATGTCGCATCTACCGTCATAAGCTGGCAAGGCAGGGAGCTTGAATTTTGGAAGAAAAGAAGCGGTGAGGATATTCTCCTTCAGGGGACTCTTCCGAATGGTGGATTGGACCAGCACGGATCCTCCCGCTCCGGGTTGCGAGAAGTTAGCTCCGGAGGATCGATTCATGATCTCCTCCCTTCTTGCATGTCCACCTGCAGGGTTTAGTGGGTTATAACCTAGAGGTGCTCTATATAGTACCTAATTTATGATGTCGTAGGTGGTCGCCGAGTAATTAGAGTAGGGGGGTTCCCCCTGGGGCACGAAAGCTCGGTCATCGACCCCGACTACGTTGTGTTGGTATGCTGGGGGGTCGAACCGTCGAGGTTAATCTCTGCTCTTGGGTCCCCCAGATTTCGGAGGAATGCTGACCCTCTTGTCGGTGTCAGGTACGGGTTCGGAGGCGGTGACAGCTCATTTACGGAGGATGGGCTTCCCATGTTTTGGCATACCAAAGCCGCCAATGTACCTAGGCTCATATCGACCTGTGCAGTGAACTGGTTGAATTCTCTTTGAGTTACCCCGGGCTCATTTGCCTCCTCTGTTGGTCGAGGCGGGGGTGTTGTGGACTCAGCGACGTCCTCCACCAAGATGATGTTTGCTCTTAGCTTTTCCTTCGAACCTTCGACCGGTCTGACATTGTTGGGCCCAGCTGCCATAGATTTTTGACTGATTTGGGATGACAAGCTGGTTAACATTTCCCACAGACATCGTCAAACTGTTAAGGCCAAAATTAACCAGGATAGTTGTCAAGCTGACGGAGACTCGAAGCGCTGAGCTAGAGCCTTGTCAGTGTCTAGAGTGTGACCCTTGGTTGGAGGAACTAGGGTCTGATGATGGTAGTTGAGGTTGATACGACCTTCGATCGACCCACGAGCGACCGTCTCATCGATCATTCGAGGTTGAAGAGCCAAGCGTCAGCCTTCGATGTTGGATAGCGATCGTCGATATGCACCACAGGAAGTCATTTGGGGGGGGTCAGATCTGGGTTTCGACCCAAATCCCCTCCGATACTAAAGTTAGTAGGGAACTTAAGGAAGATTGGGAACTTGATGTAGCTGAGATCGACCCACAGAGGTTCGTCTCTAGACTAACGACGCAAGCTCGAATATAGAATGGTAAAGTGAGAAGATAGAGCTCTATGTCTTAGATCTCGTACCATGAAGATGGGCCCCTTTGCCCTATTTATAGAGGTTCGGGGTCCCTTTGGAGACGTTAAGAAGATAACGGCCACCCATTATGGGGCCACGTTACCCACGCCCCCGAGATTTCTGAACATGCCTTTACTCCCACATTCGTGCGAAGCGGACCTAACGGTCGATTGGTCATTTGGGCTTTGACTGAGTCGATACCAGGCTTCTCCTGTGGGCCTGGTGGGCCTTGGCCATTCGTCGACCGAGTTTCCTCGAGTGCCGACGCAGTGAATCAACAACCGCCTTCTCATTACTTTCGCAACGAACGAGGTTATTTAGAAAAATTTAGAGGCGCGTGCTGATAACGTGTTGTGAAGCATCAACTCTGGGGGAAGACCCCAGTCCTTTATTTATAGTAGAGGGAAGAGCGTAAATGGAGGAGAACTATGATATGATCTTATCCTATGGATAAGATATATTCCCCAATACAAACTCCCATCATTATCCATTCACAACAGAAAGGTGTTTATAAAGCATTCAGGATTTTTGATGATTTTTTGGTAATTTGTGTTGATTTTTAAATTGACTTTTTGCTGAAAAGATGCCCTTAAAAATTTTAATTTTTTTAAAGAAGATGAATGGTAATTCAGTCAAAATGTTTCATATGATCGAAAAACGTCTTTTTGGTAAGTTGTCTTTCTTTAAAAAAATTGTCCAACGTTTGAGTAGAAGTTTAAGATGATTTTTTCAAAATGGTTCAAATTTTGAAGGGATTTTTAAATTTTACACCTCTCCAATAATACAACCTTTTCTTGGAGCCTTTGCTTACGGGTACAGAGGGCGACCGTCTTCTTCCAAAACTAGGCAATTACCTTACGTTTTGTAGGAGGATATATGCCCATAAGGCAATTTATCCTAAGTATACGTCTTGTTCATACTATATATGGTATGTATTATCATAAGTATAAAATCGTTCGTATTAATATACTTAGATAATATCCATAGACTTATAGTTAGGTCCTTACGTATCTAGATGAGATCTCAATTATGAGTAAGTAAGCGACCGAATAGAAACATAAGTCTTAAACGGTTCATGGTCATAGATGTGTCGAGAACTGGATATCGACACATCGGATAGACCGATGTGTCTTAGTCTTACCTTATGGTAATGATGATCTCATAGTCACTCGACTTGGTGAAGTCGGAGACGAGACACAGATGCTCATTGGAGAATGAGTTCACTGAACGACCAAATTAGAGTTATTAAATGGTTAAATTTAACTAAACTGTCTTTAATAACTCTAGGGTAATGATATGTTAACTGGTCCTTATGACCTGAAGTCATTTGTACGAACTTGTGAGCGGACGGTGTAGCCTAGACCCATGATCTAGATTCGAGGCTAGGCATGCTGAAAGATCTTAGGTTGGGTTGCACCCAAAGCTCTCTAGGTGAGTAAATGACTAAGATGGGATTCGTCACTTCCGTTAAAGGGAAGTTAGTGTTACAGGCTAAGTACGTTCTTTGTGTTAATCCTCGACCGGGGTACGTTGTAAGAAGTACAACGTGTATACAACAAAGACTGACGTATACTGACCAATGTTGTCTAATAGGGTTGACAGTAAACCATACCCTAGGCCAACAGGAACACAGTCTTGACGAAGGGACAATAGCTAACGGAGTTCATCACTGACACAGCTAATATAAACCCAATGATGCTTTTGTCAAAAGGGTCGATCACGTTATGATGATTCTGAAACAGGGACGACAGTTACTGCTCGTGGTGATCGTCGTCTAGGGGTTCCGAGCCCCAACCTGTAGTAAGGTCAGGTTGTATGGTCTCACACCGAGTAGTTTTCGTGTCTTAGTAATAAGAAGATTAATTGAGAGAAATTCATTTGATGATATTGAATAGTTAATATTCACAAAGCTTGTTGTGAAAATTAGTCGTTATAGCAATAGGGACAAATGTCGCATCTGATGCAAACAATGATTAAACGTGTCGTAAATTGGTTACGACAAATTTAGTAGGAAAAATATATTGGAACGGGTTACCTGGCTGACAGGATCGTCCCGGTCTAAACACAGGTTCAAACCGCGTCCAAATCGGAGCTCAAACGAGCCCAGAAACGCGAAAACAGTTCAAGGCAAGGTGGGTTAGACCCACTGGGCTAACAAGCCCATACCAAAAGTTGAATTTTACCTGACTTTGGGCAATTGTTTGAAGGGTCAAACGAAGTCGAAATTCATCGCCATGGGTTCCTACGCGTTCACCATTCGAAGCCCTTCGGATTGATAGCTTGTTTGGTGTCTAAAATTTAATGAGCGAAGAGAATTAATTAGTTAAATTTTGCTTTAATGAAAAGCTCACTTAAACTACAAATTAAGCTAACATTGGCTTAATTGAATTTCCCTCTCATTTGCAAAAGTCCCACATTGCTCACAATGAAAGAGTGAGTGCCGACTCCCTATATAAATAGGGGTGCACTCTCTTCGTTGAAACACACACCAAGTCCTCGATCGAGTAGCTCCAGACTTTTAGAGCAAGCTCGATCGGCAACTAAACTACTCTCTCTCTCTCTCTCTCTCTCTCTCTCTCTCTCTCTCTCTCTCTCTCTCTCTCTCTCTCTCTCTCTCTCTCTCTCTCTCTCTCTCTCTCTTCCTATTCTCCGGAGTAGTCCTAGCAAGACTACGAAGAGGGTTTGGATTTGGATCAAGACATCTAAGACGCGGGTTCTACTCAAGTGAAACTTTCTACCGCATGTGATCGGCTCGGAGGTGAAAGTCGGTTCGGGCGGATCGGTTCGAGGGTGCGAGGCGGCTCAGGCGGATCGAGTCAAGGCGGCTCGGCTACGAGGAGCTTCAGAAGACGGTGCGGTACATCTTGCCTGCTCCTGGGCCAAGATTCCGGGTATGTGGTTAAGTAATTTTTAGTGTAGATTGAATTTATCGCTTTAGGACAGATCCCTCTTGGGGTGGTCAGATCCACCCAAGTTGGCATAGATCGGGCTAGGTTCTGGCTCCCTCAGAGCCTATCTAAATTGTTTAGCTAGCTTAAAAAGTTTTGTTTTTGATTTCCAGCTGCATTTTTAAGCCCCTATGGTCCGTCCGACTTAGGACGGACACAGACCCGAGCTCTGAGGGTCTGCCAAAACTCCAACAGTGGTATCAGAGCCACGATTATGTTTTTGATCTATTTAAGCGATGTCTTTTAAATGTTTAAAATTGCTTAATTTTAAACATATGAACTATTTTAGCTTTACGTTGAAATTAGTTTAAAAATGTTTTGTGTTTTAAAAATTGTTTTTACAACACGGAAATTTTTTTAGGGACAATTTAATTTTATGCGATAAATTTTAAATGGGTCTCTAATGTTTGAATGCTTTATATGAAGTTTTTTATGAGATGTAATATTTTTCCGAGCATTTAAATGTATATGTAACTTTAAGGAATATTTTATTTTGGAAATTTAATTTTCTTAAATTACATAAATGTTAGAAAATTTTAAAACTTTATTTGAAAGCTTTTAAATCAATTTCTAATGATTTTAAAAGTGTTTTAAAATTGCTTTAGTGGATATGTAAATTATAGAAATATTTTATTTTTATAAGATGAAAAGATAAATTAGTTTCTTTTAAATTACATATATGTTTCTAGATTATTTATGCGATATTTTAATCCCAGAAATGATTGATTAAAATTTTAAAGCCTAGGTTTTGAAATTATTTGATAATTTTATGATACCTAGTTTTATGTGATAAAATGTTTTGAAGCTTTAAATTTTGATCTTTAAATTTAATTGGTAAATTTTAGATTTGCGTGTTATTTATTATATAGATAATTTTAAACTTGCAAATACTCATGTTGAGTATTGGACTTCTCCCTACTTGGTGTTAATGATGAGCAGTCGACTGTGTTCCTTGCATCAGTCGTCTGTCCTGTATCTTGTGAGATTTCCAGTATTTCATCTAACTTACTCTTCTCTCGGCCAGTCGCCTGTCGAAGTATATACAGTCGCCTGTTGGTTTTACAGACAACTGTCTTGGCTTCATCAGTCGACTGTCCACGTGGTAAGTTACCGTTATGAATTCTCACCTACCCTTGCTGACTGTGCAACAGTCGACTGTGGTTTGTTCATCAGTCGACTGTGGTGAGTTCAGATTATATCCGTTGAGATATTTCTCATGGATTTCGATTAGGTTTTTGCCAAAACTGTTTTGTGGATTTGAGAAAGCTATAAATAGAGCTTCTACTGTTTCATTGGAAGGTTACTCATTCATTGCAAAATACTTCAAGCTTTCATTTCCAAAGATCAAAACTTTCAAATCCAAAGCCCTAAGTATTTCCAAATCTTGTTCTCTTGCTCTCCAACCTAGAACCAAAGATTGATCTTCTAGGCATTTGGTGTAGTCAAGAGAAAGGGCTTTTCTTCTCTCTTCCAAGAGAGTTCTTCAACACACATCACACTTCTCCTTCAAGTTCTACTTCAAGGCATAGGTGATTGTAAGTGTTGCTTTCAGATTTTATAACATCATTATTTGAATTGTGCTCTCGGTTGTGAGAGTGGTTTTTGCTTGCTCCCTGGTTGTGGGAGTCAAGGACATCGATTGTATTCGATTGCACTTGTAGGGTTGCTACAAGTGGGGTTTAAGGAACCCTCAAGTTAGGGTTCTAACTTGAGTATCCGGTGGTATCCGGGTGATAGGGACGTAGGATTATCGGGAACCAGTCGGGAGTTGACTTGGGTAATCCGATCCCTTGAAACATAACTGTGTTTACGTGTGTTTCTCTTTGGGTTGTTTTCTATTCCGCACTATTTGTTGGATTGCATTTTATTTGGCGTAAATTCCTTTTAAATTTGCATAAACACTATTCAACCCCCCTTCTAGTGTTTTCCCCATAGACATGGTCCTTACAATTGGTATCAGAGCGCAAGGTTTTATCTATGGCATCCAACAATAACAACGTTCCTCCTCCGCCTACGTACAACAATCACGACCGTGATGGAGCGTCCACACTTTTCGAAGGTCAATCTACGGTACGTCCTCCATGTTTCAATGGTACTAACTTTGGTTATTGGAAGTGTAGGATGGAGACATTCCTTAGGAGTGCTTCTCTTTGGAGAACTCTCCACAAGGAGTACGTCGAGCCCTCCGAAGATGATTTCGAGAAATGGACGACTTCCGAAAAGTCCGCCGAAGTCAACAACGCTAAAGCAATGAACGCTCTTCATTGTGCGTTGGACCCAAATGAGTTCAACAAGATATGCATATTTAAGAGTGCATATCAAATTTGGAACCATCTCATCGTTACCCACGAGGGAACGAATAAGGTAAAGCTTTCAAAGTTATATGTTGATGTGCAAAACTTCGACTTGTTTCACATGCAGGAAAATGAGAGCATTACGTCGATGTACGGACGCTTTACCGACATCACAAACGAATTGGAAGCCCTTGGCCAAATCTACACCGAACCTGAAAAGGTAAGGAAGATTATCATGGGGATGACCTCCAAATGAGAAAGACGAGCAATCGCCATTGAAGAGGTCAATGACTTGAAGAACTACACCGTGGTGAATCTCATCGGGACTCTTATGTCTTACGAAGTAAGACGGGATAACCGATTGAAGATTCAAGCCATGATGAATCCCTCAGAGGACAAGAAGAAAGCTTTGGCGTTCAACGCTAATTCGTCATCCTCCGAAAGTGATGAATCCGAGAACGAGATGGATTTGGGTGAAATGGCCCAAATGGCGAAGAAGTTCCAACGCGTCTTCCGCAAAGGTAAATTTCCCTCCAACAAACGTTTTGAATCTACTAATGCTACTTTCTCTCTTTGTTATAAGTGTAATAAGCCAGGGCACATCAAGATGGATTGCCCGATGCTAAACAACAAAGAAAAGTGGAAGGCACCAAAGTACCACAAGTCCAACAAGAACAAGAAAGACAAGAAGAAAGGACTCGTCGGTACCTTTGATGACTCAAGTGATGACTCATCAAGCGATTCCGATGATGAGAAGGGTGAGAGTGCCCATATGTGCTTCATGGCACTTGAAGACCCACTCTCGAATGAGAGTGATTCCGATACGGATAACACCATGGTAACAATGGATGAACTTCGCATAGCTAATGAAGAACTATTGCTAAATACCAATCTTTAATGCTTAGATACTCTAGCTTAAAGAAATCAAAAGTTAGCAAGTCTTCCATTCCATGCATTATCAACAATGACACCATTGTTGATACTTTAACTCTTGAGAAAGCAAACTTAGCTTCTCAAAATGTCACTTTGAGAAATGATGTGAATTTCCTCAAATCTCAACTAGATCAAACACATCCCATGGATAATAGTGATCTAGTTACACGCCACACACAATTGGGATTAGAGAATGATTCTCTTAAAACCCAAGTGCACGAGCTCAAAGCACGGGTGTCCACCTTGGATACCAACAATTCTTCTTTAAAGGAGAAATATGAGCTCATGTCCTCATGTATTGTGAGATTCAATAAGGGACAAGGACAATTGGATGATTTTCTTGCAAATCAATTTCCGGCCACACATCGTGTTGGCTTTGGATTTGTTAAATCGAATGCATCTAATGATCGCACCTCCTATAGTGGTGTTACTATAGAATTTGTGAGGCCTTCCTCCGGTGCATCCACAAGTGATGTCAAATACACTATAGTAGCAATCCTACCAAGAATGTCACCACATCACTTTCTCTTCCTTTTGGCAAGAAACCCACTAAGGGTGGAAACCAAAAGCAAGGCCATGCTTATATGTACACTAATACTCATCCACGTAGGAAACATCCTACTTCACAAGTGGATAATCATGACACATTATGCTCCGCACCCACGGACACGTACACAACCACACATGAGAAATACTCATGTAAGTGCTCCCACACACCCATATGCTCATACGCATCATTCTTTCATGTATGCTAATTATCCACATGTCATGCATGATCAATATCCTTCATATAATATGCATGTTCCCAAGAATATATATCATTCAAGAATGTACAATGTATATCCTCTACCTCATATATATGCTAGAAATCGTGTTCCTAAGAAGCATGCACCACATAGAAATCCAACTCATATGCATGCAACTAGGAATAGGACTCCCAAGATGTACACTATTTGGGGTCCTAAGAACACTAGTCCAAATGTTAGGAATGCTTATGTTGATTCCTACTTTCATGATGTAATTAGAAATAGTAACTATGTTGGTAAGCGGAAGTCCACTTGGACTTGGCTTATAAAGGGCTAATCCCCTTGGACCCAACAAACATTGGGTACCATAAGCTTATGGTATATTATATAGGTACCCAAGAGAAAGAAGAAGAGCAATAAATGCCTTATTAGCTCTAAAGGGAAAGGATGGATCCTTGATAGCGGTTGCTCCAAACACATGACGGGAGATCCCTCATTGCTCTCCGAAGTGATTAGCATCAAAGATGGTGCAACGGTCACTTTTGGAGGTAATCAAAAGGGAACCATCATTGGAGTAGGTATCGTTGGTAATCCTTCCAAACCCCTAATTACTAATGTTTATCTTGTTAGTGGTTTATGTCACAACCTCATTTCCATAAGTCAACTTTGTGACAAAGGTTACAAGGTTAACTTCAGAGAAGGATTGTGTCCTATTGTTGATTGTGATTCAAATATTTTATTTTCCGGTATTAGGCTTAAAAATATTTATTATTTAAGCTTGCCTAAAACCGTAGAACATTGCTTAGTTGCTAACACAAGTGAACAACTATTATGACATCGCCGTTTTGGTCATGTTCACTTCAAGCACTTATATAAGTTAGCTACGCATGATCTAGTCAAAGGTTTTCCTAAGATTGTTTTTAATAAGAAAAACTTTTGTGATTCATGTCAAAAAGGTAAACTAAGTAAATCATCTTTTAAGCTTAAAGAAGGGATTACTTCTAAGAGGCCCCTAAAACTTCTACATCTAGATTTGTTTGGGCCAACTAGAACCGCTTCTTTAGGTAATGCTCATTATGGACTAGTTGTCGTTGACGATTTTTCTAGATTTACTTGGGTTTCATTCTTAACTAATAAGAATGAAGCTCATGAAGAGTTTACCAAATTTGCAAAGAAGATTCAGAATCTTTTAGGATCCACCATTATCACTATTCGTAGTGATCATGGAGGAGAATTTGAGAATGAGTCTTTTACTAAGTTTTGTGATGACTCCGGGATAACTCATAACTTTTTCTTTCCTCGTGCACCACCACAAAATGGTGTTGTAGAAAGAAAGAATATGACTCTTATTGAGTGTGCTCGCACTATGCTACATGATAGTCATTTAGGACTACAATTTTGGGCAGAAGCGGTGCACACTGCATGTTATGTACTCAATAGAATCTTAGTGAGACCCCGAACAAACAAAACTTGTTTTGAGTTGTTTTACGATAAAAAGCCTCAAGTGAAATATTTTCGTGTCTTTGGTTCAAAATGTTTTATAAAGAACACCTTTGGTAATTTAGACAAATTTGAGCCAAGATCCGATAAAGGAATTTTTGTTGGATATTCCACACGTAGCAAAGCCTACCGGATATACAACAAAACTTCTTCAACAATTGTGGAATCACTTCACGTATCTTTTTATGAAGATTTTGATTTTCCTCATGTTGATGATGATAATGTAGATATTCTTAGTGATTCTCTTAATAATGTTAAGATTAATGATAATATTGTTGAGACTAACACTTCTAACAAAGTTGTTGAAGTTGTTCCTAGTGATCCAGGTTTACCCAAAGCTTATCCAACCGTTCGCAACCATCCCCATAACCAAATCATTGGAGATATTGGTGTGGGCGTTCGAACGAGATCAAGAATTGAAGAATTCTCCCATTGCGCATTCATTTCTACCATTGAGCCAAAGAACATTCAAGAAGCTTGTGAGGATAGCTCTTGGATAGTGGCAATGGAAGAAGAACTAGCGCAATTCGAGAGAAATGAAGTTTTGGAACTTGTACCTCTTCCAAGTGGTCACCAAGCTATTGGGACCAAATGGATCTTCAAGAACAAGACAGATGAAAACAAGGTAATCACACGGAACAAAGCAAGGTTAGTAGCTCAAGGCTATCGGCAAGAGGAAGGTATCGATTTCGAAGAATCCTTTGCCCCCGTAGCTAGATTAGAAGCTATTAGATTGCTTTTATCTTTTGCATCCCATAAGAATTTTAAATTATTTCAAATGGATGTTAAAAGTGTATTTTTAAATTGTTTTGTAAATGAAGAAGTCTATGTTTCTCAACCTCCCGGTTTTATTCATGAGAAATTTCAAAACCATGTTTTCAAACTTAAGAAAGCGTTGTCTGGATTGAGACAAGCTCCTAGAGCTTGGTATGATCGCCTTAAGACCTTTCTTTTGAATTTAGGTTTTAAAATGAGAAAAGTTGATTCTACACTCTTCATTAAAGATTATGAAAATGACATTCTTTTGATTCAAGTTTATGTAGATGATATTATTTTCGGTTCTACTAACTTTAATCTTTGTCAAGAATTTTCCAAGTCTATGAAGGATGAGTTTGAGATGAGCCACATGGTAGAGCTCACCTACTTCCTTGGATTGTAAATTCGACAAATGGAGAATGGCAATTTTATACATCAATACACAGGGGAGCTTATTAAGCGATTCGGGATGGCATCGTCTTCAAGCAAAAGGACTCCCATGAGTACTACTACTCATCTTCACAAGGATCAAAGTGGAAAAGATGTAGACGTTCGTCTATATCGAGGTATGATCGGTAGCTTACTTTACTTAACCGCTAGTAGGCCCGATATCATGTTTTCCGTATGTATATGTGCTAGATATCAAGCAAGACCTAAGGAGTCACACTTGATTGCGGTTAAACGAATATTTCGTTATCTCAATCAATCCCTAGATTATGGGTTACTTTACCCTAAGTCTAGTACATATGAGTTAATCTCATATAGTGATGCCGACTTTGCCGGATGCAAGTCCGACAGGAAAAGTACTAGTGGCACATGCCATTTCTTAGGAAATTCCTTAGTTTCTTGGTTCTCTTAGAAACAGAATTCGGTGTCATGGTCCACGACTGAAGCGGAATATATTGTAGCGGGTCTTGCATGTACACAAGTTCTTTGGATGAGACACACTCTTAGTGACTATGGTGTCAATTGTGATACTTGCCCTATCATGGTTGATAATCAAAGTGCTATTTGTCTTTCCAAGAAGCCGGTACACCACTCCCGTACCAAACACATAGACGTGATACACCATTTTATAATTGATCATGTAGCTAAGAAGGACATCATCTTAGAGTACATTGAAACCCAAAAACAAATTGCCGATATCTTCACTAAACCTCTTAAAGAATATACATTTGTGAGGTTGCATGGAGAATTGGGAATTATGGGTGAATCTGAAATCTAGAAGCTCAATTTTCATGCTATAACTCCTTATTTGAGCTCATATATTTGTGATTGTCTTTCTTCATGTGCTTTATTGTTTTATGAGATTAAGAAAGACAATTATGACTTATTTGATTTCATGAGTTTTCGAAGTTGATTGGAATAATTTGTGTTTCAATAGATTTATAATTTTCATAAATATTTTAAGATGTATTTGTGATTAGAGTATAGGTCCTAGGGTGAGTGTTCTTATTCTCTGGAATTCTATCTCACTATGCATTTTTGGACCCAGACAGACGAATGTGTTTCTGTTGACAGTAGACTGCCCTACTCTATATCCACCATATGAAATTGATATCTTTCGCACAGCCGACTGTTGACTGTTTTACAGTCGACTATTAATTTAACAGGCGACTGCAATTTAGTCAACAGGCGACTGTACTCTCTGTCGAATTTTTTCACAGTATTCTCTGTTTTTCTTGTGATCTGTATTAATTCTCGGCCAGTCGACTATTGTGTATATGTCAGTCGACTGTCCAGCAGACAGTGACTGCATTATACTTGCCAGTCGACTGCCCATCTCTCTGAGATTTAATTTTATCACTTCATACAGTCGACTGACTTTTGTTCTCCAGTCGACTGTCTCCTGCTGTGTCGGTTCATTTGATTTGATCCGAGCCGTCGATTCTTTTATCCAACGGCTCAGATTGTTTCTCCCTAATTTATATTCAATCGATGCGATCATTTCCCCATGTTGTTTTTCTCTCTCCTCAGCATCGACCGTTCAACTTCCCGCTCGATTCTCTCAACAAAATCAATTGATTTCGTGCCTTCAACCGTCGATCTCCTCCTAAACGTTGCTGTCGATCGTGATCTACCGTCGTCTGTGATCTTCATCTTCACGATCGTCTGTCTTCTCTCGGTTGGTGTGCTTTCTCTTTCTTGACATACGTTGTTTACGATTGTTGCTTCTGTTCTTCCTCTTTTGTTTCCATGGCTCCTAAACCTAAGGGAAAAGAGAAGATCATTGCTTCTAAACAACCTAGGGCTCCTAAGAAACTCATCGCCAAGAGAAAGAAACCCTATAAAGCTCGAACCAAGCATGCTCGGTCTCCCGTGCATTCTTCGTCACCGGGTTATTCCCCTACTTCTTCGTCGAGCGATGCTCAGCCCTTGATTCGTCGTCAGTGCAAGCCTACTGGTGTTCACATCAGTGAGCCTGCTACTGAGATTCCTCATGTGTCTCCTTCTGCATCCAGTTCGTCTGAAGAGCCTCCTGCTGTACCTCCCTTTGATCCCCTGGTTCCCGTTTGTCGAGACGATCTTTGTCTGGCAAAGTTTCACTCTCTTCTTGGGATCAATCTGCTTAGGGAGCGGTACATTGCTTTCCGCGCATTCACTGCTGAGAGACTCTCTGACATTCTGTCCGCTACTCACCTGGCTGACCTTTTTTGCTTTTCTCAGAGCGAGTCCCCCAGAGCCTACCCATTTTTGGTGAAGCTCTTCTAAGCGAATCGCGTTCGCGGTGAGTATTCGACTACTGGCATACTTGATACTGTCGTCCAGGGCACCCCCATTCAGCTCACTCCCTCACTCTTAGGGACTATCCTCAGGATTCCTTCTGTCGGCTCCCTCCCCACTGATATCAGCTTTTCTGAGATTGACGATCTTGATCAGTCTGTTCTCTGGGATATGTTTCGAGAGGTTCCTTTAGCTCTTGATTCTGGTGTCAGATCATCCATGTTCTCTGCACGGGGTTGGGCTGTTCACCTAGTGGTGAAGTCCAACATTCTGCCGAGATATGGATCGTCTGATCAGCCGTCTCAGGATATACTAAAGTGTATGTATGCGATTCTCTCTGGCATGCCCGTGAACTGGGCCGGTGTCCTCCTTGACAGGATGGACAAGGTTGAGTTAACATCCTCCTCGTCTCACATTCCCTTTGGTGGTCTTTTGACTCGTGTCTTCCGTCACTTTGGTATTGACTTGACCCGTTACGAGCCCATGCCCTTTGGCCCTCTCCTCGACGCTTCTGCAAAGTCGAAGTCCTCTTCGGCTCTGCAGACCGCCTCGAAGAAGAGGAAGCCTACTTCAGCTCCATCCTCATCCACTGTGCCTCCAGCTGATTTGCCTTCAACATCATCTGCTCCACCGTCTCAGGATACTATTTTATCGATGATCTCTCGTATTTACCGGTTGATGTCTCTCTCTCTCCTTCATCAGGGAATTCCCTTCCCTGAGGATTTGAGACAGTATCTTCCTCAGACCCATGTGCCTCCTCAGCCTTCTGGTGTCGTTAAGCCTCCTGGTGTTGCCTCTTCACAGGATGCTGCTGCTGCTGTTGCTTCTGTTGCTCCTTCTGATCCTTCTCCAGAGGACACTCCTGCTGCGTCAGAGCCGGCTTCCTCGTCTACAGACCCTGGAGACGCTCACCCTTAGATCTATATTTGTGATGATGATATATGTTTTGTCGTTGTATGATGGATGATGCTGTATGTGACACTCTTTATATATGTATATTGCTTACTCTATGATGTCGTCATGATGTAGTTATTTTTTGTTGCTCATGATGTATCTTTTTGGGGTGGACATGTTGATAACCACCCGATGATGTACTCAGCTTCCTTATATATATATGATGTTGCATCTTTCTTTTGTGTCACACTATGCTATATTGATTAACTTCCGTGTGATGTATGATATATTGTCTCTATGTATGCTTCACTCTTTTTGATGTGTTTTTGAGACAATACAAGAATTTGATATTGGTTAATTCATGCTCTTTCATTGAAGTGATGAATTTGTGAAAATTATTTTCTTTTCGAATATCTAAAATGTTGATATTGGATTTCAATTCCATTACTCACATGTGTATATGATGAGACTTTATGAGTTTTGATTCGATATATCTTTATACTCCTTGATTGTTGTTAGTTCGTATTTTAGCACTATTATTGTTGTTGTTATTTGCTCCCACCTTTTTGGATAATGCCATAGGGGGAGAGAAATAAACATACAAGATTCATAATGGATGTGCTAAGTATGTTCTAACGCTTGAATCTAAGATTTTCGTTGCCTTAGATTCAGGGGGAGTAAGATTACAATGAATAGGGATTTTTATTTCCTAGATTTCTTGAATTAAATTCATTCTTATCTCACTCATTTGCTTCAATTGCTATATAGATGCTCTAATATTTGTTGGCTAACTTGATTGGCATCTATGTATGGGGAGTAAGCTTTCATTACGCACAACTATTTATCTTTTTGTTTATGTTTGTTTGTCATCCTCAAAAAGGGGGAGAATGTTGAGTATTGGACTTCTCCCTACTTGGTGTTAATGAAGAGCAAACATAAATACTTGTGACTAATCCCCTATTTTGCAGTTAATCCATTGCCTAAGCTTACTATAAAGATCAACTAGCAATGGATGACTCACAAACGTGATTGAAGGCAAATGATATGAATTGGATGATCGTAGATTGATGATTGAAGCTCCGTAAAGACTTCAAGCTCATACGATGGAAAGAATAGATTATTTGTCAACGTTATTTTTCTTTTATCTCTTCTAGTATGTAGCTTAGAAGTAGAACTTTGATGGAGCACTCACACACATCTAGTTTCGGTCATAGGACATCTCTAGACCTTTGTCCTTTGATCTCAATTCAATTCTCTTTTGTTTGTGATAGGATTGTTTATAACTGTCACGCCCCGCATCCCAAAAATGTGGAGGCGAGACGTGAGAAGGCCCGCTCAGACTTGAAGCTGTGAAACTCCAAGTCTGATAAGTGTATAAATTATCATATGGCAGGTCCTTGCAATGCAAACGAAAAAACAATAATAATAAAGCAAAGAGACAAAGGAGAAATCTCTGAATATCCATTGAATAAATTACAATGTCACAGAAAAGCCACCAGGCTAAAAAGAAAGACTAAGGCCCAACATGGCCAACAAGGTATAACATACATACAAAGGTGACACGCACCAACAACTAACAGGAATCCTAAAACATAAAGGAAACTCAACAAAGTCACCGGTGTCCACAAGACTCCTCCACATCAAACACAACGTCCTCTGCAACAAGCTCTGGCTCTGAGTCTAACATGTGACACCCAAAAGAAAGAGGGGCACATGTCAGCAAGTCTAAAAAGACTTGTGCAAGGAAACTGAAAGAAAGGTAAACTAACAGCCTAGCAGGTATAGCATGATGCATGGCATGGCAAGTATAGTATGGAAGTAACAAGTGAAGTACAAGTAGCAAGTAACAAGTGGTAGTTGTGACATGTAATGTCAAGTAACAAGTACAAGGGATCACTGAACGAGTGCCGTATTGCCCGCAGGCTGTGTTCAAGTACAAGTCAAGTAAATCACGTCAAGTAAACATGTCGTGCACAGAGATTCCGCCTGTTGGCTAGAGTGGCTGATCGGGCCAACTCCTAAGATCAAGTGACCGTTTATCTCTACCCCTCCCACGTGTGTCGAGCCAGGGAATTACCCCGAACACGGAATGCTCGCTTTTGGAACACGAGCCAGGAAATGTGCTTAACACATATATCGAGCCAGGGCATTACCCCCGAACACGGAATGCTCGCTTCTGGTACACAAGCCAGGAAATGTATTGACACGTATGGCATAGGGTTATGCCCACGAAAAGTGGGTGCCTAGACAGAAACTAGTAGGTCGGGCATTGGCTATCAACCAACACATGGCCCGCTTCTGGAACACGAGCCAGGAAACACAAGTATTGTAGCGTGTGCTATGAAGGCGACATTCAACATGGATGGCATGTCATGTAGTAAGGCGTGCAGATAAGGAATTAAACATGGCAGTTTTATATGCATGAGCATCAAGTTAAAAGGGTTGGATCTAGCTTCGTTGTCAAGCTAAATCAATTGAGGTGACGGATCTAGTTTCGTTGTCAAACTAGATCAAATTGGCGTCTAGGCGGCTATCATTTCACCGTCTAGTCTCTTTTACGCTACAACAAGCAAATGGCCAAAAACATGGCCTAAACCCTAAGTGGCAAGTTTCACTTGCCTGGCACCGAGGAGAACGATCAACGAAGGCACATCACACAAATTTGTTATCTACAGAAATGGATCACTGTCATGGAAAAACAACATTAGAATGGTAACTAATCTGTATTCACAATCGAACCCTACGATTTCTAATGATCCATTTTATTAGGGATTCACAAATATCAAATGTGGGTTATGAGATTATTAAAGGAAGAATACTACACGTGAAGAAGCGGAGGGACGATGCCGAGCAACCACGGCGACGGAAGAACGATCCGGCTCAGATCTGGAAATGAGGAAAATCTAGAGAAATGGGTTTGGATGAGGCTTTTAGGGATTTGATGAGGGTTTGAGGTCGAGGAGAGGTAGGATATGTGAAATGAGGGTTTGGATGATGATGGATGAGCTTGGGATGAAGGATCAATGGTTTGGTGAGGAAGGGGGCTCAATGGGGGAGAAGTTAGGGTTTGGGGTGATGAGGAAGAAGAAGAAAACGTTTGGGGCGTATTTATAGAAAAGTGTGGCGGCTAGGGCAAAACTAGGGTTTCCTGGGCTGATTAGTCGGTCAAAGAAGGATTGGTGACCGACTAGTTTGGGAACTAGTCGGTCGGTTGATCAACGCAGACCGACTAAGAGTAAACAGTAACTCGCTCAGGAAAACTGGACTATGAGTTAGTCGGTCTGTGAAGGCGTGTCAACCGACTAGTTTGAAAATTAGTCGGTCGGTGAGTGTTCATTGACCGACTAAAGGCTGAATTCTTAGAGAGATCATGGAAATGAGAGTTAGTCGGTCTGAGAAGGATTCCTGACCGACTAGTTTAGCATCTAGTCGGTCGATGGTTGTTTTTAGACCGACTAAGAGTAAACAGTAACTCCTGAGTAATTGATTGAATGAACTAGTCGGTTCCAGTTGATTTCCTGACCGACTAGATTGGAATCTAGTCGGTCGGTTGATCTTCTTGAACCAACTAACGTGCACGAAAAGTCTCGAAATGGAGCGCGAAGGTCCAGGTAAATTCTAAGGTTTCTAGGATCAACCTATCGCTAAGATATGATCGATATGAAGCTCGTCACGAGTGACTTACTCTGAGTTCAATGATTCTAAGGAAGAAGCTAGAAGATCACATCAAAAGGAATGAAAACGAAAGCTAGGAAATCTCAACGAGATGAATGAAAGCGAGAACCATGGAAATGGAAACCACACAAGGAGAGAACCCACCATCACAAGCAAAACACACTGATAATCCAATCATACAAAAACCAGTCGTTACATCCTACCCACCTTAGAATAAAGTCCGTCCTCGGACTTTCTAACATATATATAGTCGCTCTGATAACTACCCTCAACAAATATCACATCATAAATTCAACCAAGTACTTTCATTTCGAGTGCTTATATATGCACTAGAAATCAAATATCACTACCACTACACACATATTTTCACGCACATAGTACACTTATACTTATTATAGTCAATCAATTTCATACACGTATTTCAATCACATATATATAGTCAATATATTTATACAACCATAAACACTTATTACTTACTATAAGAAAATAACCAAGCCTCTCTTATTTGAAAATAATTTCACATTTATTTAGTCATTCTAATACATGCAAATATTTCACCATATTTTCACCTCACATATAGTCCTATAACTATATATTGGTATAGCCACCCACAATTGTGTGCGTAACACAACCAAGCACAAACAACTCAAAACACCATACATACATCATCCATCACTATTCACCACCACATACAATTATACCAAGGTACATAGAGTATACCCACTCAAGCTTGAGTAAGACTCAAATCATAGCAGGACATTTATATGCGTAACACAGTATCCATACACATACCAATACCACTCCAAGGCATACACATCCACGTATCACATATTTTCACACCATATCCATCCATTTATAATTACCATATCAACACATCAACTACATACAAGTTTAAGAGATGCAATAGTCGGGTATACCTCCTGATATACACGCATACGACATCTCATAAAACAAGTAATACCAATCAAAATTATCATTCTGTTATCATACGTATATCAAATCATACTCAAGCAGAAAATTACCTATACACAACATACAAATGCCAACACCCATACCACTATATACACACCACGAAATCAACACTACGACGACATAACCACTTAACTAATGGGCCCACCAAACTATAACAAGGTTGACACAGGCAACGACACGCTCTATGGACTAGACAATAGGAAAGAACCGAACCTAGATCATGACGAATAGAAAGGTCGAAAAACATGGGTTCAGCTAGGACGAAGATAAGGAGCCAAATTTGGTTAGGGGAATCAGGGTTAGACTGTGAATGTTTAGGTGGAAAGATGATGCAATGATACCCTTAAGGAATACGTAAAGAAGGTAGTGTAAACATCATAAGTTAAAATACGTGAATTCGAAGACCGTTGTACTTAAAAAAAGTCGGAGTCCTCGTTTGTATAAAATTATTTTGAGGTCGATAAACAAGTTGTTTGAAAACGAGTTTGAGACGAATATACGTAATAAGAGGAAAAGTGGGTTATTGGCTTATATAAAATCATCATGAGGAAAAAGGAAATCATTTACTCGAACATTAAAACATAGGTCAGAAATGTTATGCGGCAGCAATCTAAAAATTTTGGAAAAGTTTTGAGATTCGAAGATTGAAATCAGATCAAGTATAGTGTGGAGAATTTAAGCGCATGCTAAAGGTTTTCCAAATCTTAAAACTGAAGAGAAATCCCAAATAAACCATATCGAAAATACTTTTAGAGAAATCCGGATTTGCCAACAAAATTGATTTATACAAGATCTTAATGTACGAGCAAAACGAACGTGGCACCGATATATAAAAATAATTGAAGTCATATTTTAGAAATTATCTTAAAAGTGTGTATGGTGAATGGAAAGATAATATCTTAGTAGAATGGAAAGAGAAAAGGATATTTAAACTCATCAAGGTAGTATTAAAACTTTTAAACCGTTTTATGAAGGGTCTAAGTCAGGAATGATTTCGAAATAGTAAATTTTTTTTTCAAAAATCTGAAATATGGAAAATGTTGAGCATAAAATCGACTTGCTAAAAGCCGAAGTCCAAAGGGACTTGAAAAGTTTATTAAGAGTAAGCACGAGGTTTTTTCGAATAAAATTTTAATGGCACAAGTAAGAAAAGGAATTATGAATCGAGTTAGGAAAATAGAAATACGGTTCAGAATGAAATTGGTATATGAAAAGGGACAAGACATTTATATCGATACGAAAGTATATGCTGAAAATATTATAAACTGCTAATCTAAAAATCTCAACACAAGTTTCGATATTTAAAAATAACTTAAATAATTTAATTCGGCGAAGGAGCATGAAACCTTACATATATCAAAAGTGTTTCGAACAAATTTAAACTTAACGAAAGAAGAAGATCGAAGATACTTTTAGGGTAATAAGGATTCGCCAAAAGAACGTGTTGGTATAAAAACTTTTGAAGTACGAGTACGACGAACCTATAATTGATATATACAAAAATTAGTTGAAGTCCATTCAGTTTGGAAAAATACCCCTAAAGGTATGTAAGATAAGTGGGTACAATAAATTTTTGTAGTTAGGAAAAAGGACGGTATATCGAACCATCAAGATAGTAATAAAGTTTAAAAATCGAAATGCGAAAGATACATTGTTAGAAAAATAGTACAAGATGGTAATTTTAAAATTACGACCAAAAGTCTTCAAAATTCAAGAACGACTTTTATCTCCATCGAAATTTAGGGAGACATATTTAAAGAAGTTTAGAAAAAAATTTAAATTGAGTGAAACTTCAAATAAGGAAAGCATTCGAAAATAACTTTGGAAGAATCAAGATTTGCAACGGAAAACATTTGAAAGATCAAGGATAATTGTAATGAGGTGGTCATGTGAATTGAGGACAAGGGAAGTGGTTACGGAAACATAATTTCCCAAAAATCTGTAGTCGGGAAAATGTTTGAACATAACTTTGATTTGTTGAAAGCTGAAATCATTTGTGACTTGAAAAGTATATTAAGGGAGCGTGACGAGTCATTGGAATAGCATAAATAAGAAAGGAAAATTCATAAATCGAATTTGGAAAATAGAATTGCGGCTCAGAATTAAATCGATTTATGAAAAAGGGACAAGATATTCAAATAGGTATGAAAGGTATAGGCTGTAAAACATTATAAAACAGTAATCAAAATCTCGTCAAAACTTTCGAATTTCAAAAATTAATTTAAGTCAACGAAAGAGTATGAGATATAAGTATACATATAACAATTGAAATTCCATTTAGCTTGGAAAAGATTTTAAAGTATGTATGCTATGCGAATAAAATGGATCTCATAGTTAGAAAATGGTATATCGAATTTTCCAAAATAGTATTGGAGTCTTTAAACCGAAATGCGAAAATATAGACAAGAAAATGGTTACGAGATAGCAATTATAATTACAACCATCAGACTCCGAAATCTACAAGGAATTTTGACTCAATCGAAAAGTGAGAAATTCAAGTATATACGTAGCTGGTTTAAAACAAAATTTAAACTTAGCGAAAACTTTAATAAGGGAAATAGAAAAATATCTTTAAAAGAAATTAAGCTTTGCGAATGGGGACATTCGAAGGATCAACGATTATAGAAACGTGGTGGTCATGGGAATCGAGGCAAGGGATTTGGTCGGATGATCAAAGCATAAATACGCCTAGGATGTGACTTAGGAAAATCTACGGGAATCTCCTACGGTCAACCAGCTAAAGATTATGGAACTAAGCGCTAAGACTCCCTAAGGGCTAGACAGCGATGAAATGAGTTCAGCTTGGTCCGAAATCGATGAACCCAAGCGAGAGACCAAAGAATTCTAGAAGTCTATCCTAGTCAAAGCTAGACAGGAACCACTAAGGTAACTCTTAAGACAATCAAAAAAATCACTAACATGGAGTCTAGCTAACAATCAAGGATTCCTAACTAGCAAGCACAGACGTCTATCTAAGTCTAGCTAGGGTCCTGATCTAATGGGTTTCCTACCAAGCTGGGACAGATGCTCTAACATGCCTACCAGCCATCTAAGACATAGGAACGCTAAAAACCTAGACTCCGGGCTTATAACTTGGATGTTCTAATTTATTTAATGGACATTCCATAATTATTATCATTGTTCCGATAGTTCACATTTGCAAATGGACCTGCGTGGGCCACAAATAAAACCTGTCACGCCCCGCTTCCCAAAAATGTGGAGGCGAGATGTGAGAAGGTCCGCTCAGACTTGAAGCTGTGAAACTCCAAGTCTGATAAGCGTATAAATTATCATATGGCAGGTCCTTGCAACGCAAACGAAACAACAATAATAATAAAGGAAAGAGACAAAGGAGAAATCTCTGAATATCCATTGAATAAATTACAATGTCACAGAAAAGCCACCAGGCTAAAAGGAAAGACTAAGGCCCAACATGGCCAACAAGGTATAACATACATACAAAGGTGCCACGCACCAACAACTAACACGAATCCTAAAACATAAAGGAAACTCAACAAAGTCACCGGTGTCCACAAGACTCCTCCACAGCAAACACAACGTCCTCTGCAACAAGCTCTGGCTCTGAGTCTAACATGTGACACCCAAAAGAGAGAGGGGCACATGTCAGCAAGTCTAAAAAGACTTGTGCAAGGAAACTGAAAGAAAGGTAAACTAACAACCTAGCAGTTATAGCATGATGCATGGCATGGCAAGTATAGTATGGAAGTAACAAGTGAAGTACAAGTAGCAAGTAACAAGTGGTAGTTGTGACATGTAATGTCAAGTAACAAGTACAAGGGATCACTCAACGAGTGCCCTATTGCCCGCAGGCAGTGTTCAAGTACAAGTCAAGTAAATCACGTCAAGTAAACACGTCGTGCACAGAGATTCCACCTGTTGGCTAGAGTGGCTGATCGGGCCAACTCCTAAGCTCAAGTGACCGTTTATCTCTACCCCTCCCACGTGTGTTGAGCCAGGGAATTACCCCGAACACGGAATGCTCTCTTCTGGAACCTGAGCCAGGAAATGTGCTTAACACGTATATCGAGCCAGGGCATTACCCCCGAACACAGAATGCTCGCTTCTGGTACACAAGCCAGGAAATTTATTGACACGTACGGCATAGGGTTATGCCCACGAAAAGTGGGTGCCTAGCCGGAAACTAGTAGGTCGGGCATTGGCTATCAACCAACACATGGCCCGCTTCTGGAACACGAGCCAGGAAACAAAAGTATTGTAGCGTGTGCTACGAAGGCGACATTCAACATGGATGGCATGGCATGTAGTAAGGCGTACAGATAAGGAATTAAACATGGCAGTTTTATATGCATGAACAACAAGTTAAAAGGGTTGGATCTAGCTTCGTTGTCAAGCTAAATCAATTGAGGTGACGGATCTAGTTTCATTGTCAAACTAGATAAAATAGGCGTCTAGGCGGCTATCATTTCACCGTCTAGTCTCTTTTACGCTACAACAAGCAAATGGCCTAAAACATGGCCTAAACCCTAAGTGGCAAGTTTCACTTGCCTGGCATTGAGGAGAACGATCAACGAAGGCACATCACACAAATTTGTTATCTACGGAAATGGATCACTGTCATGGAAAAAAAACATTAGAATGGTAACTAATACGTATTCACAATCGAACCCTACGATTTCTAATGATCCATTTTATTAGGGTTTCACAAATATCAAGTGTGGGTTATGAGATTATTAAAGGAAGAATACTACCCGTGAAGAAGCGGAGGAACGATGCCGAGCAACCACGGCGACGGAAGAACGATCCGGCTCAGATCTGGAAATGGGGAAAATCTGGAGAAATGGGTTTGGATGAGGCTTTTGGGGATTTGATGAGGGTTTGAGGTCGAGGAGAGGTAGGATATGTAAAATGAGGGTTTGGATGATGATGGATGAGCTTGGGATGAAGGATCAATGGTTTGGGGAAGAAGGGGGCTCAATGGTGGAGAAATTAGGGTTTGGGGTGATGAGGAAGAAGAAGAAAACGTTTGGGGCGTATTTATAGAAAAGTGTGGCGGCTAGGACAAAACTAGGGTTTCCTGGGCTGATTAGTCGGTCAAAGAAGGATTGGTGACCGACTAGTTTGGGAACTAGTCGGTCGGTTGATCAACGCAGACCGACTAAGAATAAACAATAACTCGCTCAGGAAAACTAGACTATGAGTTAGTCGGTCTGTGAAGGCGTGTCAACCGACTAGTTTGAAAACTAGTCGGTCGGTGAGTGTTCATTGACCGACTAAAGGCTGAATTCTGAGAGAGATCATGGAAATGAGAGTTAGTCGGTCTGAGAAGGATTTCTGACCGACTAGTTTAGCATCTAGTCAGTCGATGGTTGTTCTTAGACCGACTAAGAGTTAACAGTAACTCCTAAGTAATTGATTGAATGAACTAGTCGGTTCCAGTTGATTTCCTGACCGACTAGATTGGAATCTAGTCGGTCGGTTGATCTTCTTGAACCAACTAACGTGCACGAAAAGTCTCGAAATCGAGCGCGAAGGTCCGGGATGAATTCTAAGGTTTGTAGGATCAACCTATCGCTAAGATATGATCGATAGGAAGCTCGTCACGAGTGACTTACTCCGAGTTCAATGATTCTAAGGAAGAAGCTAGAAGATCACATCAAAAGGAATGAAAACGAAAGCTAGGAAATCTCAACGAGATGAATGAAAGCGAGAACCATGGAAATGGAAACCACACAAGGAGAGAACCCACCATCACAAGCAAAATACACTGATAATCCAATCATACAAAAACCAGTCGTTACAATAACAGCCGACTGCTTAACAGTTTACAGTCGCCTGTCTCAAAAACAGTCGACTGTGTTTTGTTCTACAGTCGCCTGTTATGCACAGACTATTACAATACAGTTTTTGGGTCCTCTCTGATTACCTCGTACAGGCTACTGTTGAACGTTTATCAGGTGCCTGTCTTAGCGACAGTTGATTGTGAATGGTTCATCAGTCGCCTGTCTCTCCTTGCCCAAACTCTGTTTGATCCGATTTCTACGGCCAGTCGACTTATGCTGTATATACAGTCGACTGTATATTAGATCAGTCGACTGTCTATGCTGCAACAGTCGCCTGTCTGTAAGTCTATTCTTTGACTTAGCTCTCTGGAAATTTCTCCTGTTTGTGACAGTCGTCTGTTTAAGGTTATACAGTCGCCTGTTCTGATTAACAGTCGACTGTGTTCATTGCATCAGTCGTCTATCCTGTATCTTGTGAGATTTATAGTATTTCATCTAACTTACTCTTCTCTCGGCCAGTCGCCTGTCGAAGTATATACAGTCGCATGTTGGTTTTACAGACGACTGTCTTGGCTTCATCAGTCGACTGTCCACGTGGTAAGTTACCGTTATGAATTCTCACCTACCCTTGCTGACTGTGCAACAGTCGACTGTGGTTTGTTCATCAGTCGACTGTCGCGAGTTCAGATTATATCCGTTGAGATTTTTCTCACGGATTTCGATTGGGTTTTTGCCAAAACTGTTTTGTGGATTTGAGAAAGCTATAAATAGAGCTTCTACTGTTTCATTGGAAGGTTACTCATTCATTGCAAAATCCTTCAAGCTTTCATTTCCAAAGATCAAAGCTTTCAAATCCAAAGCCCTAAGTATTTCCAAATCTTGTTCTCTTGCTCTCTAACCTAGAACCAAAGATTGATCTTCTAGGCATTTGGTGCAGTCAAGAGAAAGGGCTTTTCTTCTCTCTTCCAAGAGAGTTCTTCAACACACATCACACTTCTCCTTCAAGTTCTACTTCAAGTCATAGGTGATTGTAAGTGTTGCTTTCAGATTTCATAACTTCATTATTTGAATTGTGCTCTCGGTTGTGAGAGTGGTTTTTACTTGCTCCCTGGTTGTGGGAGTCAAGGACATCGATTGTATTCGATTGCACTTGTAGGGTTGTTACAAGTGGGTTTTAAGGAAACCTCAAGTTAGGGTTCTAACTTGAGTATCTGGTGGTATCCGGGTGGTAGGGACGTAGGATTACCGGGAACAAGTCGGGAGTTGACTTGGGTAATCCGAACCCTTGAAACATAACTGCGTTTGCGTGTGTTTCTCTTTGAGTTGTTTTCTTTTCCGCACTATTTGTTGGATTGCATATTATTTGGCAAAAATTCCTTTTAAATTTGTATAAACACTATTCAACCCCCCTTCTAGTGTTTTCCCCATAGACATGGTCCTTACAATTATATGTCACTAAATGAAACTTTAATTTATGAGGATAAATTAGTTGTTTCATTTTCTTTTAATGGACATGTTAAATAATGTATTCATGAACCCTTTTAGGTTAGCCATTAAATGATTAAAATTTTATGAGATGAAATTTTAATAAACTAGTGACATGTTATTTTTATAAACAAAAACAACATCAAAACCAAATACCAGATTAGGATAGTCCCTTTGATTGTCAATCATTTCATTAAATCGTTTAATTGATGATTTTCATAAAAGGCTAATGTTGAAACATGTTGTAATTGTTTTATAAAATCCTAATTAGATTGGGGTAGCACGTTGAACGAATGAACCTTATAGTTGATAAGGACTTAATAAAAATTGTTCAACCAATCCATAAAATTTCGAATTTTAGGATCCACTAGTTGATAAGGATTAACTAGTTTTCTTAATTAAAAGCCATTTAGTTGTTTGGACGAACATAAAATTGATGAAAACTCCTTCAATGGATCCTGAAGTCGGTCAATGTGCTTGGCTAAGTTTGCTGGACCAACCTAGCTAGACTAGGTACTAAGTGGTCCTGGCTTAGTCAATTCCCTGGCCGCGTCCGCTGGACCGCAAGGAGTCGATTCATGACTGTGTAAGTCCATCGACTATACCTAAGTCAAATACGATAATAATCTTGTTCAAGATAAATCGTAGCCCTCCTTATTTTAGGAGTTGGCAACTGTAAGAAACGTGTTACGGTTGTTGAGCTACACTCAAGCCGTGACATGTCAATCTTATAGAAACTAATTTCTTGATAAACATCTTGACCTGACTGAAATCAATGTCTCATCCTCCGAGCGTCGGTGTAAGTCTAACCAAGAATGTAGTCTAAGTCCTGACCCAAGCTGACGTGTCGTGCATACACTGAGCGGCGGGGCAAGTCAGGCTAGACACAAAAACAAGGGTCCGACTAAGCTAGCCATTGGGATCCGGATGAGCACACTCATGATCACAAATGACTAGGGGTAAAATCGATAGGGAATCATATTTAATATGATTGACGATGAGTTCTTCTACCGACTGCAGAGTCGGACAACTTGTTGAGACACACTCAAGGTTGGCAGACTCAGGGTAGTCGGATCCCTCTCTTACAAATGTTATTTTATAATAAATTGTTTATTATTATGGCTTTAATAAATTTAGTGGGAGAATATAGTTTTATTAAAACCATTAAAACTATACTACGAACATATACTGACTAAAGTATCTATAAAATGCAGAATGGATTCGAATCTTAGATATATGGTTGAGAAGAACGTGCTCGATGGAACGAACTATAAAGACTGGCTTAGGAACATTAAGTTGGTCCTTTCCCTAGACGGGATTGGATACGTACTATTCGAGGACGCTCTGGAGAAGCCCGATGACGATTCGACCTTCGAAGAAAAGGAAGCCTATAAGCTATACCAAAGGGATGCAGAGAAGGCCAGGAGCCTTACTCTGGCTTCGATGAGTAACGAGCTGCAGAGGAAGCATGAACATATGGATGTTCAAAGTATGCTTCTAAATGCACAAGAGTTATACGACAAGCGGTCTAGAGCTGCCAAGTTCGAAGCCACCAGTAACCTCTGGGGCACAAAGATGGAGGCAGGGCCCGTACAGGATCATGTTATTAAGATGATCGGGTACGTAGAGGACGCCACCCAGTTAGGATTTGTCCTGGACAATGAGATGTCCGTGGACATTATCCTGAAGTCTTTAACTCCTGAGTTTAAGCATTTCATCACTGGTTTTATAATGAACAGTCTTGAAACGGATCTTCCTGGTCTCCTCAATATGCTTAGGCAGTTTGAGAAGATTGAGAAGAAGCCGACTACATTGGTTGTTGGCTCTGCTTATTCCGACCAGCCGAAAGGCAAGGGTTAGAAGAGGCAGGTCCCGCAACCTGCAAAGGCGAAGAAAGGGAAGAAAAAGACTAAAGGGGCCCCGTCAAAATCTGAGTGCTTCCATTTCCATAAGATTAGCCACTGGAAGAGGAACTGTAAGATCTATCTTGCAGAGAAGAAGAAGGGGCATACTGATGCCTCTACCTCAGGTGCAAATTAAATTCAATAAAACGTAATTATTTCCAATCATATAGTATGAGATACTAAAGACATCTGTGTAATGTATACAGGTGGCTGAAATGAATCAAAGATTGGAGAAGTGCGGAGGACGATCGGTAATCTGAGCAATCGTTGCTGCTAGGGCCGTTCAAAGACTTCAAGAGACATGATCGAGAAGGAGATGATACTAAATTTTATTTAAATAAAATGTATCATTTCTTAAAGGTTAAAAACAATGATTGTGTGTTCTACACTCAAAGTTTATTGGATAAACAGATTACGGTTCATCTTTCGAATCCGTTGTTTTAATGAATGTCTCGGAAATTGCGTTTTCTGTTGAGTTGAAATTTGATTGGCTTAAATTTTCTGTGATTGTGGCTTTCTGAGATGGTTGCTAAAATTCTCGAATTATGATGCGATGCTTCGGAGAATGTTGTTTTTGGAGCTGACTTAATGTTATAGTCAATTGGTAGTTAAGTATAGGTTCCAGGGGGTATAAATTGTGGGCAATCACAATTATACGCATATTAAGATAAATTCTTAATAAACTGCATTTAGTTATAAAGAGTTAATATTAAATGTGGTTAAGGGAAAAGTACAGTGTAGGACGTTTTGATTGAGCGAGTCAATGTCAAGATTCCTTAAAACGATCTTGACTTGACTCATTCGTCAAACCGAACCCGACACTAGTACATTCCATCTAAAGCACTTACCAAATGGTTATATCTTCGTATATATAATCTAAATTTGATTTAGATATAGTATTGAAGTATTTAACCAGGTAATTCTTAAAGTCAGTGGGAGCCAGCTCGTATACTCAGTTCCGGTTTCTCGGACTAAGTAAAAAGGTTTTCCACCTTAAATGAATCATCTATATAAAACAATGAATCAAAATCGTTTTGATTTAATTGTATATATAGACACTTAGGGTGTCACGTATGTACTCGACATATTGACACAAGATAAGTGGAATGAGCTGAGACTGACTGATAGAAATGTTAGACCCTACATCTAGATTATATAAGCTAACTGTTAGCTATACAAAGATAGGAAAAATTGATCCAGATCATTTTTCCAAAGGATCAACCCTGTGTGATCAAGAGACGTATTAATTAATCCATTAAATTTGTTGTAGATACTCGTTAGTAAAACCACTCTTAGGTTCTTCATATAAATGTCAAAGTGACTGATATGCAATAACGGTATGAGGATAAATAGCCTAAGTGCAAGTGGGAGATGTAGGAGGATATATGCCCATAAGGCAATTTATCCTAAGTATACGTCTTGTTCATACTATATATGGTATGTATTATCATAAGTATAAAATCATTCGTATTAATATACTTAGATTATATCCATAGACTTATAGTTAGGTCCTTACGTATCTAGATGAGATCTCGATTATGAGTAAGCGACCGAATATTAACATAAGTCATAAACAGTTCGTGGTCATAGATGTGTCGAGAACTGGATATCGACACATCGGATAGACCACTGTGTCTTAGTCTTACCTTAGGGTAATGATGATCTCATAGTCACTCGACTTGGTGAATTCGGAGACGAGACACAGGTGCTCATTGGAGAATGAGTTCACTGAATGACCAAATTAGAGTTATTAAATGGTTAACTTTAACTAAACTGTCTTTAATAACTCTCGGGTGATGATAGGTTAACTGGTCCTTATGACCTGAAGTCATTTGTACGAACCTGTGAGCGAATGGTGTAGCCTAGACCCATGATCTAGTTTCGAGGCTAGGCCTATTGAAAGATCTTAGGTTGGGTTGCACCCGAAGCTCTCGAGGTGAGTAGATGACTAAGATGGGATTCGTCACTTCCGTTAAAGGGAAGTTAGTGTTACAGGCTCAGTACGATCTTTGTGTTAATCTTCGGCCGAGGTACGTTGTAAGAAGTACAACGTATATACAACAAAGACCGCCGTATACTGACCAATATTGTCAAATAGGGTTGATAGTAAACCATACCCTAGGCCAACAGGAACATAGTCTTAACGAAGGAACCATAGCTAACGGAGTTCATCACTTACACAACCAATGTAAAACTAATGATGCTTTTGTCAAAAGGGTCGATCATGTTATGATGATTCTGAAATAGGGACAACAGCTACTGCTCGTGGTGATCGTCGTCTAGGGGTTCCGAGCCCAAACCTGTAGTAAGGTCAGGCTGTAGGGTCTCACACCGAGTAGTGTTCATGTCTTAGTAATAGGAAGATTAATTGAGAGAAATTCATTTGATGATATTGAATAGTTAATATTCACAAAGCTTGTTGTGAAAATTAGTCGTTATAGCAATAGGGACAAATGTCGCATCTGATGCAAACAATGATTAAACATGTCGTAAATTGGTTACGACAAATTTAGTAGGAACAAATATATTGGAACGGGTTACCTGGCTGACGGGATCGTCTCGGTCTAAACACAGGTTCAAACCGCGTCCAAATCGGAGCTCAAGCAAGCTCAGAAACACGAAAACAGTTCAAGGAAAGGTGGGTTAGACCCACTGGGCTAACAAGCCCATACCCAGACGCAAAACGGGCGCGGCCAGCTGGCCACAGCGGGCCTGGCCCCTGTCTGCAGCGGGCGCAGCCCGCTACTTGGAGCGGGCCAGCGCCTGATGCAAGCAGCGGGCGGGCGACCCGCCTTTGTTACCTTGGGCGGGCACGCCCGTTAAGCTTAGCGGGCGCGCCCGTGACTTAAGTTAATCTTAGGGTTTTTTGAAACCCCAAATGACGGCTACAAAAATTTGATGTTTGCCCGACTTTGGGCAATTGTTAGAAGGGTCAAACGAAGTCGAAATTCGTCACCGTCGATTCCTACGCCTTCACCATTCGAAGCCCTTCGGATTGATAGCTTGTTTGGTGTCTAAAGTTTAAAGAGCGAAGTGAATTAATTAGTTAAAGTTTGCTTTTATGAAAAGCTCACTTAAACTACAAATTAAGCTAAAATTGGCTTAATTGAATTTCCCTCTCATTTGCAAAAGTCCCACATTGCTCACAATTAAAGAGTGAGTGCCGACTCCATATATAAATAGGGGTGCACTCTTGTAACGGTCTGTTTTCGTTGTACTTTGTTCGTGCACGTGCTTTTGGCCCTGCACGTGTTTATTTTAGACTTTATTTGTTTGTGAACACTTTCCTGTGATATGCCGTTGTGAACGTATCTGAGAGTAGTAAATTGTGGCACTAATTTGGAACGACGTCTCTCGAGTCGTTTTCCCACAATTTAATCTTATTCGAGGAGACGTTGCGATTTTCACTTTTGACGGGAGACGTTTCTATTTTTAGTTTCATCGTCCGACATCGAAATTGAGATCCGTCTTCTTAGTTAGCTTCCTTTCCTCATCATGATCACCCCGATATTTATTTTATAATTTTTGGAGTTTATTTGATCACTTTTATATTTTTAGCAAGGTTTATAATATTTTTAATAATTAAGTTTTAATTTATTTTTGGCCAAATAAAATTTTATTACGTTTTAAATACTTCCAAATATTTTTGAGCCAAATCTCAGCTCATTTGGAACGCATCAAATCCTTGTGCTAGTTGGAGAGGGTGAGATACGAATTTTAAATATTTTTGAACTTCTAATCCCATTAGGATTAGCCCTAGACCTAGTCAACCCATCTACACTATATAAACAACCTCTAGGAAGACCTATTTTCACAAGAAATTAACCCTAGCCGCTTCCAAAACACAAGTTTGACGTTGCGACGAATCGTCGCAACGTTGCGACAGCCATCTCCTCGCACGACCGAGGAAACAAGGCCCGTTCCCCCGCTCTGACCGCTAGCCGCCCCCGCACCGCAGCCGCTGCACAGCTCTGCTCCATTCTCCCGCTCTGATCGAGAGAATCTCTCGGTCAGACCGAGAGATTTCCCCGCTCACGCCGCATCCCCGTACCGCACAGTGGCCCGCACCGACCCATGCTTCATTCCCCCGCTCAGTGCCGTGTCTGACCAAGCCGATCACCCGCACCGACCGAAGCCCGCAACGTTGCAACCGTTGCAATGTTGCAGTGCTCCATTCTCCCGCATCCAAGTCGCCCGACCGACGGTCTGCTCCGCTCCGACCGAGAGAACCAAGGCCCGCACCGACCGCTGCGTTGTGCAAGCCCGTTCCCCTGTGTCTGACCGAGCAAAGTCCCCGCATTGGCTGTGTACGACCGAGAGCCATTCGTCGCAACCCCGCATCCGTCACACCACTTGCCACCATGGACCGCCCAAGTTCTCCAGAGGTATTGTGGGTCCCCTATTGGTCCCTAGGACTACTATGGGCCCCCCCTAGGTGCTTTCTCTCCGACGATTTGCCGTGTACGACATTGCGACACGTCGTAGCCCTTCGTTGCACGTGCTAGCTTTGGAATCTGGACTCGTCGCTCCGGTTGATGCTCTGAACTTTCCAGCAAGGAATCTCTATTGGAATCAGGACTTGGAGCGCGATCTTTTTATTCCAACCCCTGGCGTCGCTACCCGACGCCAGTGTAGCTTTCGCGTCGTGTTGAGGTAACGCTTTGTACCCCTAGGACCCCCAACCTATTGCATGCTAATCAAGATTAAAATCAACGTTTTTAAAATATTTTTAAATGTTTTAGAATTCACTAATCAAGATTAATAAAACGGATGTAGGCCGGTGGACTTGTGCACGTAGGATAATTGTGATTTTGGACTCGTTGGTCGGTGTGCGCAGACGTGAAACTTGCAGGCAAGTGAAACATGCAAACTCTTTCTTAGGGCCATGTTTTTAGGCCACTTCCTTATTTTTAGCGTAAAAGAGACTAGTCAGTGAAATGATAGCTAGCTAGACGCCTAGTTGATCTAGTTTGACAACGAAACTAGATCCGTCACCTAAACTGATCTAGCTTGACAACGAAGCTAGATCCAACTCTTTAACTTGTTGATCATGCATACTAAACTGTCATGTTTACTTTTCTTACCTGCACGCTTTACTACTTGCCATGTCATGTCATTCATGCATTGAATGTCGCATTCGTAGCACACGCTACATACTTGTACTTGCTTGTCCCGGGCTAGGTGCACCCCTATGCCAACATGAAAAACACTTCCTGGCTCGTGGTCCAGAAGCGAGCATTCCCATTCGGGGATAAGGCCCTGGCTCGATACACGTGGAGGGGTAGGGTTGAGCGACCACTCAGCGTAGAAGTGTGCCAGTACATCCTCTTCAGCTGTAAGGCGTGACTCTGTGTACGACTTGAAAGCATGACTTGTGATTGATAGTAGTTGCTACTCTTGTCATGCCATGCTAGTTGTCCTCTTGTACTTGCTTTACTTTACTTTACTTGTTGCACTCATACTTTAACTGCCATGTCATTGCATCATGCTAGAACTGCTAGCTTGCTTTTACTTGTACTTTCAGTTTCCTTACACAAGTCTTTTAGACTTGCTGACATGTGCCCCTTGCTCTTTTGGGTGTCACATGTTAGACCCTGAGCCAGAGACAGTTGTTGAGGACGAGGTGTTTGCTGACGCTGAGCCTGAGCCTACGTTTGACGAGGAGTTCGTGGACACCGGTGACCAGTCTTAGAGACTGTTCTGAGTTGATTTTGTTTAGGTTGCTGTTAGTTGTCGGTGCGTAGCACCATTACCTTGTTTTCGTACTTTGTACTTTTGTTGGCCATGCAGGGGCCTCTTTTAGACTCTTTTCTTTTAGCCTTGTGGCTTTTCTGCGATATTGAAATTTATTATTATGGATATTCTGAGTTTTATCTTTGGTCTCATTTCTTTATTATTATCTTTGTATCGTTTTGCGTTGCAAGGACCTGCAGTTTAAATTTGATTGACGCTTATCGGACTTGTAGCTTTGTAGCTTCAAGTCTGAGCGGACCTTCTCACGCTTCGCCTCCACGTTTTTGGGAAGCGGGGCGTGACATGTTTTGTTGGTGGCCCATGCAGGTCTCTTCTTGCAATTGAGAAATAACGGAACAACGATAATAATAGAATGTCCATTAAATAAATTGCAACATCCAAGTCATTAAGCTTTGAGTCTAATTTGTTTGTTCGTTTTCTATGTCATTAGATGGCTGGACGACGACAGACCTGATCTGGTAGTGGGCCCAATCATGCTGAGGTACCGGATAGAGAGCCCACCAATGCTGAGATCATGAGGATGATGCATCAGATGATGCAGGTGCAGTAGTGTATGCTCCAGAATACCCATGGTGCTTCTCGCTTTGAGCCGAGAGCGAAGCAGTTTCGGGAGCTGGGCCCGACTTACTTTGATGGATCTGAAGGACCGTTGGCTGCGGAGGAGTGGATCAGGAACACCGAGGATAATCTGAAGATGTCGAAGGTCAACCCGGCTGGATGGGTCGATTTGGCGAAGAAGCAGCTTAAGGATAATGCCCTTAACTGGTAGGAAGCAGAGGAGGAGCTGTTGACGACACAGATACCTTGGGCTACTTTCAAGTCCAGGTTCGATGAGGAGTACTTTTCGAAGGCTGCCAGGAGGGAGATGTTGCAGCGATTCATTGAGCTGAAGCAAGGAAATCTGACGGTGGATCAGTACCACCAGGAGTTCACTAGATTGAGTCGCTTCGCACAGAAGTTGGTGGAGGATGCTGAGGAGAAGGCTCAGAGGTTTCTGCAGGGCCTTTCCCTAGACTTGCAGAGCCTGATGTCTACGACGGACATGGAGTCATATCAGAAGTTGCTGGTATCCGCTCGGAGACAGGAGCTGATTGTGAGACAGAAGAGAGGACAGATTTCTGGAGCTGGGAAGAGGCCTATGGAGCAGGCTAGAGGAGTGGCTAGGCCTGGGTTCAAGCCTACCCAGCCAGTGCAGTTCAAGAGGCCAGGTGGGCCTACTGTGAAGACTTGCCATTTCTGCGGCAAGACTGGCCACATCAAGGAGCAGTGCAGGAGATTTCTGCGGCAGTGCCTAGTCTGTGGAGACGCTACTCATGTAGCGAAGGATTGTCAGCATGCGAACCAGTTGAGGAGAGGACCTGATGGAGCACAGCCACAGAAGGGACCAGTTGCAGCCCAGCCCTTGCAGCAGAGAGCACCTGTACCTGCTGGACGTGGAGCACCTCTTCTTCCGCAGAAGCAGGCGTTTCAGCAGGCTGTTCAGCCAAAGAGGCAGGCTTACTTGATGAATGCAGTGGAGAGCGAGGCTGTGGATGAGGTTATCGCAGGTAACCCTCTGTCTAGTTGTTCTTTCCTTAGTTAGTTTTGATTGTTAGGTATGTTTGTTGCTTGCATATGATTGTTTGTTAGAATAGGGTTTGATTGATAGAATGTTTGTTAGGTGTGATTTTGGTTTGCACATTTCCTGCACGAGTCCTCTTCGACTCAGGTGTATCGATGTGCATTATATCCCGGAGCTTCGTGGAGAAGCATTCCTTGACGACCTCCCCTCTTCCCAAGAGTTGGAACATCGTTACAGGAAATGGCGTAATCTCGGTGCATCGTGGGTGCAATTCTTGCCCTTTGGTGGTTTGTGGACATGAGCTTTACGCTGATTTTATTGTCCACGACATCATCAACTACGATGCAGTGCTTGGGATGGATTGGCTTGCGAGCTTCTATGCTACGAATGATTGTCGGAGGAAGAAGGTGGTGTTCGAGATCCCTGGACATCCGTTTTTTGAGTTCAGTCGAGGTAGTAGTTCGCTTGGTCTTGTCAGGTTTCGGGCCAGACCGGTGGAGATTGTTGCTATGCAGATGGAGCAGAGTAGACCAGCTGTGGTACGTGAATTCGACGACATCTTCCCCAAGGAGATGTCTGGACTGCCACCCGATCAAGCTCTCGAGTTTTCGATCGACCTTATTCCGGGAGCGCAGCCTATTTCAAAGGCGCCGTATTGGATGGCTCCAGCAGAGTTGGAGGACTTGCGTAGGCAGCTAGATGAGCTTCTACAGAAGGGTTACATCAATCCTAGTGTGTCTCCGTGGGGAGCACCGGTGTTGCTGGTGAAGAAGAAGGATGGTTCGCGTCGCATGTGTGTGGATTACCGGGAGCTGAATGCTGTGACTATCAAGAATAAATATCCCTTGCCACGTATAGATGACATCTTCGATCAGCTTGGAGGATCGAGGGTGTTCTCTAAGTTGGATTTGAGGAGTGGTTACCATCAGCTTAAGGTGAAGAAGGAGGACATCCCGAAGACAGCGTTCAGGACGAAGTATGGTCACTACGAGTTCGTGGTTATGCATTTCGGTGTAACCAATGCACCCGTAGTTTTTATGAACCTGATGAATCTGATCTTCTACGACTTCCTAGACAAGATTGACGTTATCTTTATTGACGACATCCTGATCTATTCAAAGTCGGAGGAAGAGCATGCATCGCACTTGTGGACAGTGTTGGAGATTTTGAGGAAGCATAGTTTGTATGCTAATTATTCCAAGTGCAAGTTTTGGCTAGATAGAGTTGCCTTTCTCGGGCATGCGGTGTCAAGTGATGGTATTTCTGTGGATCCCGAGAAGATTAAGGCTATCAGAGAGTGGCTTGTTCCTCAGTCAGCGTCCGAGATCCGGAGTTTCCATGGGCTTGCAGGTTATTATCGGCGTTTCATTAAGGACTTTTCCCAGATTGCTGAGCTGATGACCAGACTGACGCGGAAGGATGTAACATATGTTTGGTCTGATGATTGTGAGAAGGCCTTTGATGTTCTGAAGGAGAGAATGACGACTGCCCCTGTCCTTGCTGTGCCTGATCAGAGTGGAGGATTCGAGATATTTCGCGATGCTTCTGGCAAAGGTCTTGGATGTGTATTGCATCAGCATGCGCATGTGGTTGCGTATGCTTCTCGTCAGCTTAAGGCTCATGAGAAGAATTACCCGACATATGATTTGGAGCTGGCCGCTGTCGTGTTTGCGCTCAAGATTTGGAGGCACTTCCTGCTGAGTGAGAAGGTGAAGATCTTCACTGATCACAAAAGCTTGAAGTATATTTTTACTCAGAAGGAGCTCAACATGCGACAGCGTCGATGGTTGGAGCTCCTGGAAGACTATGAGATTGACTTGCAGTATCACCCAGGCAAGGTGAATGTGGTTCCGGATGCGCTGAGCAGACTTCTAGCGGTGATGATGTTGACCTCGCAGTGGAGATTGCAGCAGGATTTTTACGAGACTAGTATCGAGATTATTCTTCCTGGAGAGACTTCTTCGTTGATGAGTATGCAGATACAGTCGACGATAGTGGATAGGATCAAAGCTGGACAGTCTGGAGATGCTAAGCTGGTGAATATTCGGGAGCAGGTGGAAGCCGGTCTACGGACTGACTTTTTGATTCACGAGGATGGTTCGTTGAGATTTGGAGCCAGGTTGTGTGTGCCAGCTGGAGACATCAGAGAGGAATTAATTGTGGAGGCACACAGTTCGCCGTATTCTGTGCATCCTGGTGGCACCAAGATGTACAAGGATCTTCGCCTGAACTTTTGGTGGCATGGTATGAAGAGGAGTGTGGCTCGTAGTGTAGCCAAGTGTTTGGTTTGCCAACAAGTAAAGGCGAAACATCAGCGTATGGCGGGGTTGCTACAACCGCTTCCGATCCCGGAGTGGAAGTGGCAGCACATCACTATGGATTTCGTGACTGGACTACCTCGGAGTCCAAAGTAGAATGACGCGATTTGGGTGATCGTAGACCGATTGACCAAATCCGCGCACTTTATTCCCTTCCAAGTAGGACAGTCTGTAGTGCCCTGTATAGCTACTACACATGTACTACAGGGGGGTGAATAGTACTTTTAAATAATAGGGAGAGTTATTCCTAATTATTGTGCAATTAACAAACAACAATGTGGAATAACAACGATCAACAATAATGACTGCAAACACAAACAAATGGTTTAATGGGTTCGGATCCACCCAAGTCTCCCCGACTTGTTCCCGGTGATCCTACGTCCCAACCACCCGGATCCCCCCCGGATACTTGAGTTAGAAACCCTAACTCAAGATTTCCAATATGCCCACTTGCGAAAACCTCGCAAGTGCAAACTAACTACAAACGATGTCCGTGAATCCCACAACCCGGGATCACGCAAACTCTCACAACCGAGAGTATACAATTCAAATAACGAATGTAAATGAAATGAAATACTTACCAACAAAATACCTATGCCTTGAGTATCCTTACCAAATTAGGGCAAGGGGGATTTTGATGGAGGAAGATGGCACCAAACCCTAGCTTCAAGAAGATGACCAGCAATGGAAGCCTAGGGTGGAGATGGTGACCTAGAATCAAGCTTCTAGCTTGAAAGGCTCACAATGGAGAGAATCTCTCTTGAGGATTTAGGACTCAAGAACTTGAGGGAGAGATTCTTGTGAGAAGAGAGAGCATGGAAATAGAGTTGATTGATCTTCTCTTTTGATCTGAAAATATCTCTAATATATTGCTTAACCCCTTCAAGAAATGAATCAGGAATCTATTTAAAGGGGCAAGGAAAAACGACTTCAAAAAGATCCCAACGGCTCTATTCTGAACCAGACTAGTCGGTCAAAGAAGGATCACTGACCGACTAGTTTATAAACTAGTCGGTCGGTGATACAACGTAGACCGACTAATGGTTGAACAGCCAAAAGGTCGAAGTATAGGAGATGACAACTAGTCGGTCTAAGAAGACTTGCCGACCGACTAGTTTCACAACTAGTCGGTCGGTGAATGTTCTTTGACCGACTAACGTCGAAATAGAATTGGTTGACTTCAAGATGACTTAGTCGGTTTAAGAAAAAATGCTGACCGACTAGTTTCTCAACTAGTCGGTCGGTAAACGTTCTTTGACCGACTAACTCGAAACAGTAGCTCAGGCTGAAAATGACTGTACACAACTAGTCGGTCTAAGAAGGATTGCTGATCGACTAGATCGTCATCTAGTCGGTCGGTGACTCTTCTTTGACCGACTAACTGTAGTCATAGAAAGAGCTGAATTAGAGAAGGCAAACTAGTCGGTTTAAGTAGAGTTTCCGACCGACAAGATCGTCATCTAGTCGGTTGGTGACTCTTCTTGAACCAACTAACATGCACACGAAGCCGAGGGAAGAAGCGATAGGCTTCGGGAAAGTTTCTAATGGCTTCTATGATAATCCTAGCTCTAAGATATGAGCGAAATGAAGATTATAAAGTAAGTCCTACTCAAGGCTTAACATTCTAATCTATGAAGCTAGAAGACTATAAAATAAACCTTACGAGCCGTCTTCAAAGCTTCAATCTTCATTCCTCTTGACTTCAATATTGCTCCTTGAGCTTCAACGAAGCTCCAGGCACACGATCACGCGTATTGAGAAGTCTTGAGACGTCGCTTTTGTTGTACGTGGTATTTTGGCGACGATCTCCATAACTGCGCTCACAAATAAGTTAGTATACATTATTTATTTTTTCTCATCATCCAAAACCAAATCCGGGGAATCATATCACAACATTCTCCCCCTTTTTGGTGATGACAAACCAACATAAATAATAATCAATAATAATGATTCAATAGAAATTTACTTACTCTTCCTGCATTAATGACACGTTAGTTCCATATTCAATAAAATTCATTGGCATCATGCAGATAAGGAAGATATGAGATATGAACCACATATTGACATATAGGATCTAAATCCATTTTATATCTTCACTCCCCCTGAATCTAACACATCAAATTAGATTCATGGTAAATTCCTTTGAATTATTAGTTAGCACATTGTCATTATTATATCTCTCCCCCTTTGGCATTAGCAAAAAGAGCGGGAGGAGATCAACAACCCAATCAATTGCTAAAACTAACGCATGGGAGTCGAAGAATACGACCAAGGTCCAAAATAACACCAATACAAAATATCAAATGTAAAATACCGAATAAAAGCAAAGCGTGTCAAGGAGACCAAAGTCGAAAATCGGAAACCGAAATCATCAAATCATCGGAGAAAATCGGGAAACGAAATTACCAAGCCATAGGCGAAAATCGAAATACGAAATCATCAAGCCATAGGCGAAAAACGAAATCCGAAATCATCAAAACTCAAATCAATTTCACTTATTGAGTTTTGGAACATACTCTCCAAAATCAATAGAATGCATGGAAAACAATTCTATGTTTCCATAGAAAGAATTCTATTAAATCCATAAAATCGTCGAACGACGAAATCAACATCAGAGACAAAAATAATCCGATGTGCATACCAAATGTAGCATGCAAGAATGTTATGCCAAAAAATTAGATAGAACATCATATAACAATGGCATACACTAAACTAGCACCAAAATGATACCAATCGTAATATAATCTACCAATGGATACCAATGAGAATCAAAAGTATGAACATACTTACAACATTAAGCTCCCCCTGCTTTGGTGCATCACTTAAGCACCAACAACTCCATTTGAGTGAAAATCCTTGCAAATCACGGAGTTGGTAGGGTTGGTATCCCAAAGCGGATTGAACCTTGAAAACTTCATTTTGGTATCCAAAAATCCTTTTAGATCCAATGGGTTAGACAACAAATTTGAAATACGAAATAAAAAAATATTGTAACCCATAAATTAATATAATCAAAATCAATTTTATAAATACATGCCTTGGTACCCATAACATGATCATAAACTCATGGTACCAAGCATTGAAGGGTTAAAGGAACTAACCCTTCGGAAACCAAGTCCAAGAGGAACTTGACTTCCCAACATAATCATCATTCAAAATAACACCATTAATATATGATTTCACATAAGCGTTCATAGCATCATCGCTAGTGTTCTTGGGACCCCAAATAGTGTACATTTTGGGAATCCTCTTCCTAGTGGTTGCATGCACAAAAGTTTGATTTCTATGTGGTGCATGTGGCCTAGGAGCATGAGATCTAGCAATAGCATTATGATGAGCATGAGATCCATGATGAGGTGTAGCATACATACGTGGATAAGCATGAGGTGTGAATGCATGAGGATGATTATGAGAGTAGGCATGCACATGTGGATGAGATGTTTGAACATAAGCATTAGGATGTGCATGAGCATGATTACGTGCATGTGGGTGTCGCATATGAGTGTTTGCACGTGCTCGTGGGTGCGGAGTATAAAAATCATCATTAATATTTGCATGCACCGGTGGAGTAGGATGTGTGTTCCTACGTGACATAGCATGTGAGTACAAAAATGCATGACCCCTCTTTGGAGGTCTACCCAAAGTGGGTTTCTTTCCAATCGGGGGTGTGTACGAAGTGGAAGCACTATTGGTAGGAGAACTACCAATGGGGTGTTTGCTCCCACTCGTCGAGGCATCGGATGTCGGCCTAACAAAGGTGGTAGGCGATTTGGATGAGTCTCCCATCTTATACCCCAAGCCAATGTGGTGTTTGGCCGGAAGTAAGTCATTTAGGATATTATCCAAATGTCCCTTACCTTTATTGAAATCATTGATACGGCCTAACGTGCACTCATACTTCTCTTTGAGAGAAAGCAAAGAAGCATCCAAAGTGGATACTTGCGATGTGAGTACATAAACACGTGATTTGAGATTCTTATTCTCAATACTCAAAGTTGAGTTTTGAGACGTCAAATCCGCTATCACATGTTCATCCGAATCCTCAACAAGAACATGCTCAAGTTAAGATTTGAGGGACTTCACCTCATTTCTCAACAAGCCATTATGAGTAAGCAAACTTGCTTTCTCATTGGCGAGAGTCTCAAGAATGGTGTCATTGTTGGTGATGGTAGACTTAGGAGAGGTTTGGAGGCTAACAAGTTCATCTTTGGTCTTATTATATCTATCTACTAATTTAGTAAATTTAGACCAAATTTCTTGGTTTGCTAACCTCATTTCATCAATAGTAGGTTCTCCGCTTTCATCCTCGCTACCATCCTCGCTTTCATCCTCGCTATCATCGAAGGAGGACTTTTGACTTTTTGCCTCATCATTATCCATGAAGCAAATTTTTGCTTTCTCCACTCTTCCATCATCCGACTCTCCACTTGAAGAATCCTCTTCGGAGTCGGTGAATGTGCCAACAAGTCCTTTCTTGTACTTTCTTGACTTGTCGTACTTCGATGCTTTCCCCTTCTCCTTGTGTTTGTAGAGAGGACAATCCGGTTTGATGTGTCCTGGCTTGTTACATTTATAACACACGGGAGTAGAAGCATTAGTCGAACTAACTTTAGATTTATTCAAAGATATACCTTCTCGGAGGAATCGATCGAACTTCCTTGTCATACGGGCAATGTATTCCATGTCCAATTCGTCTTCCGATTATTCATCATCGGTAGATGGAGCGGCCTTGAAGGCAATCGCCTTTTTCTTTGGCTCATCTTGCTTCAAGTACGCTTTCATCTTTTCCTTCATTCGGATCATACTATCCTTGCGTACCTCTTAAGACAACAATGTACCCATTAGTTGTATGACGGTGTATTCATTCATGTCGTTACCTTCCTCGATGGCGAAGGTACGCTTTTCCCAATATGATGGAAGACCGTCGATAATCTTCGCAACTTTCTCCTTTTGGGTATAGACCTTCCCAAGAGCTTCCAAGTCGTTTGATATATCCACGAAGCGAGCGTAATATTCCTTCATGGTTTCGCCCTGCTCCATATGAAACAACTCAAATTCTTTATTAGCAAAGACGAGTTTAGAATCTTTTACCGTACTCGATCCTTCGTGCAATATGAGGAGTTGGTTCCATATTTGATATACACTCTTACATGTGCATATCTTGTTGAAGTCCTCGGGCTCCAACGCACAATTCAAGGCATTCATTGCCTTGGCATTGTCTACTTCCGCGACGACCTTCGCGGGGGTCCACTTTGCGAAATCTTCTTCGGAAGGCTCGACATACTCCGTCATGGTGGCTCTCCATAGTGAAGCGCTCCGGATGAAAATTTGCATCCGGCATTTCCAATACCCGTAGTTGGTACCGTTGAAGTGTGGAGGCCTGACGGAGGATAGTCCTTCCATAACTGAAGAAGCTCCATCATGGTTCTTGAAGACGTTGTAGTCGTTGTTCGTCATAGCTCTCAACTTTGGCTATGTGTAGCTTTGAACTTGGCTCTGATACCAATTGTAGTGCCCTGTATAGCTACTGCACATGTACTAGAGGGGGGTGAATAGTACTTTTAAATAATAGGGAGAGTTACTCCTAATTATCGTGCAATTAACAAACAACAATGTGGAATAACAACGATCAACAAGAATAACTGCAAACGCAAACAAATGGTTTAATGGGTTCGGATCCACCCAAGTCTCCCCGACTTGTTCCCGGTGATCCTACGTCCCAACCACCCGGATCCCCTCCGGATACTTGATTTAGAAACCCTAACTCAAGATTTCCAATATGCCCACTTGCGAAAACCTCGCAAGTGCAAACTAACTACAAACGATGTCCGTGAATCCCACAACCCGGGATCACGCAAACTCTCACAACCGAGAGTATACAATTCAAATAACGAATGTAAATGAAATGAAATACTTACCAACAAAATACCTATGCCTTGAGTATTCTTACCAAATTAGGGCAAGGGGGATTTTGATGGAGGAAGATGGCACCAAACCCTAGCTTCAAGAAGATGACCAGCAATGGAAGCCTAGGGTGGAGATGGTGACCTAGAATCAAGCTTCTAGCTTGAAAGGCTCACAATGGAGAGAATCTCTCTTGAGGATTTAGGACTCAAGAACTTGAGGGAGAGATTCTTGTGAGAAGAGAGAGCATGGAAATAGAGTTGATTGATCTTCTCTTTTGATCTGAAAATATCTCTAATATATTGCTTAACCCCTTCAAGAAATGAATCAGGAATCTATTTAAAGGGGCAAGGAAAAACGAGTTCAAAAAGATCCCAACGGCTCTATTCTGAACCAGACTAGTCGGTCAAAGAAGGATCACTGACCGACTAGTTCATAAACTAGTCGGTCGGTGATACAACTTAGACCGACTAACGGTTGAACAGCCAAAAGGTCGAAGTACAGGAGATGACAACTAGTCGGTCTAAGAAGACTTGCCGACCGACTAGTTTCACAACTAGTCGGTCGGTGAATGTTCTTTGACCGACTAACGTCGAAATAGAATAGGTTGACTTCAAGATGACTTAGTCGGTTTAAGAACAAATGCTGACCGACTAGTTTCTCAACTAGTCGGTCGGTAAACGTTCTTTGACCGACTAACTCGAAACAGTAGCTCAGGCTGAAAATGACTGTACACAACTAGTCGGTCTAAGAAGGATTGCTGACCGACTAGATCGTCATCTAGTCGGTCGGTGACTCTTCTTTGACCGACTAACTGTAGTCATAGAAAGAGCTGAATTAGAGAAGGCAAACTAGTCGGTTTAAGTAGAGTTTCCGACCGACAAGATCGTCATCTAGTCGGTTGGTGACTCTTCTTGAACCAACTAACATGCACACGAAGCCGAGGGAAGAAGCGATAGGCTTCGGGAAAGTTTCTAATGGCTTCTATGATAATCCTAGCTCTAAGATATGAGCGAAATGAAGATTATAAAGTAAGTCCTACTTAAGGCTTAACATTCTAATCTATGAAGCTAGAAGACTATAAAATAAACCTTACGAGCCGTCTTCAAAGCTTCAATCTTCATTCCTCTTGACTTCAATATTGCTCCTTGAGCTTCAACGAAGCTCCAGGCACACGATCACGCGTATTGAGAAGTCTTGAGACGTCGCTTTTGTTGTACGTGGTATTTTGGTGACGATCTCCATAACTGCGCTCACAAATAAGTTAGTATACATTATTTATTTTTGCTTTACATCCAAAACCAAATCCGGGGAATCATATCACAACACAGTCTACCGAGACGCTAGCAAGGAGATATATGGAGGTAAATTCTTTTACTCTCCGTTTTTATTTCCCTTCCTAGTTTAGATAGTGGTGTAACGTGAATCGTGCAGGAGATCGTACGACTTCATGGAGTCCCTGTGAGTATCGTGTCAGACAGAGACACGAGATTCACATCTCAGTTTTGGCAGAGTCTACAGAAGAGCTTGGGTACGAGTCTGAGTTTCAGCACGGTGTACCACCTGCAGACGGCTGGCCAGTCCGAGAGGACGATTCAGATTTCGGAGGACATGCTGAGAGCGTGCATGTTGGACTTCAAGGGATCTTGGGAGGATCATCTCCATCACGTTGAGTTTGCCTATAATAACAGCTACCAGGCTAGTATTGGAATGGCGCCTTTCGTCGCGCTATATGGAAAGAAATGTCGATCGCCACTGAGCTGGGATGACATTGGAGATCGGGAGCTGTTAGGACCGGATATGATTGTGGAGGCCATGGATGTTGTGAGAAACTTCCAGGAGAAGCTGAGGATTGCGCAGGACCGTTTCAAGCATTGGGCCGATGCTAAACAGAGACCTTTGGAGTTTCAGCCTGGAGATCATGTCTTTCTGAAGATTTCTCCGAACCGTGGAGTTATTCGATTTGGGAAGAGAGGCAAGCTGAGTTCGAGGTACATTGGGCCGTTTGATGTCCTGGAGAGAGTTGGAGCTGTAGCTTATCGCTTGGCATTGCCGCCATCGCTGGAGGGAGTTCACGACGTATTTCACGTATCTCAGTTACGTCGATACATTAGTGATCCTTCTCACGCTGTGGATTTCTCGGAGATCACGGTTTGTCCGGATCTATCTTATGATCAGTAGCCATTTGAGATTTTGGATCGTCGACAGAAGCAACTGAGGAATAAGACCGTCGACTTGGTTCGAGTGCAGTGGCGTCACGGTTCCCCTGGTGAGTCCACCTGGGAGCGTGAGGATGAGATGAGAGAGCGCTTCCCGCACCTTTTCCCGAGCAGTGCTTGATGTTGATTCTGAGGGCGGAATCATTTCTAAGGTGGGTAGGATGTAACGGTCTGTTTTCGTTGTACTTTGTTTGTGCACGTGCTTTTGGCCCTGCACGTGTTTATTTTAGACTTTATTTGTTTGTGAACACTTTCCTGTGATATGCCGTTGTGAACGTCTCTGAGAGTAGTAAATTGTGGCACTAATTTGGAACGACGTCTCTCGAGTCGTTTTCCCACAATTTAATCTTATTCGAGGAGACGTTGCGATTTTCACTTTTGACGGGAGACGTTTCTATTTTTAGTTTCATCGTCCGACATCGAAATTGAGATCCGTCTTCTTAGTTAGATTCCTTTCGTCATTACGATCATCCCGATATTTATTTTATAATTTTTGGAGTTTATTTGACCACTTTTATATTTTTAGCAAGGTTTATAATATTTTTAATAATTAAGTTTTAAGTTATTTTCAGCCAAATAAAATTTTATTACGTTTTAAATACTTCCAAATATTTTTGAGCCAAATCTCAGCTCATTTGGAATGCATCAAATCCTTGTGCGAGTTGGAGAGGGTGAGATACGAATTTTAAATATTTTTGAACTTCTAATCCCATTAGGATTAGCCCTAGACCTAGTCAACCCATCTACACTATATAAACAACCTCTCGGAAGACCTATTTTCGCTAGAAATTAACCCTAGCCGCTTCCAAAACCCAAATTTGATGTTGCGACGAATCGTCGCAACGTTGCGACAGCCATCTCCCCGCATGACCGAGGTAACAAGGCCCGTTCCCCCGCTCAGACCGCTAGCCGCCCCCGCACCGCAGCCGCTGCACCGCTCCACTCCGTTCTCCCGCTCCGACCGAGAGAATCTCTCGATCAGACCGAGAGATTTCCCCGCTCACACCGCATCCCCGCACCGCACAGCGCCCCGCACCGACCCCTGCTTCGTTCCCCCGCTCAGCACCGTGTCTGACCGAGTCGATCGCCCGCACCGATCGAAGCACGCAACGTTGCAACCGTTGCAACGTTACAGTGCTCCGTTCTCCCGCATCCAAGGCTCCCGACCAACGGTCTGCTCCGCTCCGACCGAGAGAACCAAGGCCCGCACCGACCACTGCGCTGTGCAAGCCCGTTCCCCTGTGTCTGACCGAGCAAAGTCCCCGCATTGGCTGTGTACGACCGAGAGCCATTAGTCGCAACCCCGCATCCGTCGCACCACTTGCCACCGTGGGCCCCCCAAGTTCTCCAGAGGTATTGTGGGTCCCCTATTGGTCCCTAGGACTACTATGGGCCCCACCTAGGTGCTTTCTCTCCGACGATTTGCCGTGTACGACGTTGCGACACGTCGTAGCCCGTCGTCGCACGTGCTAGCTTTGGAATCTGCACTCGTCGCTCCGGTTGATGCTCTGAACTTTCCAGCAAGGAATCTATATTGGAATCAGGACTTGGAGCGCGATGTTTTTATTCCAACCCCTGGCGTCGCTACCCGACGCCAGTGTAGCTTTCGCGTCGTGTTGAGGTAACGCTTTGCACCCCAAGGACCCTCAATCTATTGCATGCTAATCAAGATTAAAATCAAAGTTTTTAAAGTATTTTTAAATGTTTTAGAATTCATTAATCAAGATTAATAAAACTGATGTAGGCCGGTGGACTTGTGCACGTAGGATAATTGTGATTTTGGACTCGTTGGTCGGTGTGCTCAGACGTGATACTTGCAGGCAAGTGAAACTTGCCAACTCTTTCTTAGGGCCATGTTTTTAAGCCACTTTCTTGTTTTTAGCGTAAAAGAGACTAGTCAGTGAAATGATAGCTGGCTAGACGCCTACTTGATCTAGTTTGACAACGAAACTAGATCCGTCACCTAAACTGATCTAGCTTGACAACGAAGCTAGAGCCAACTCTTTAACTTGTTGATCATGCATACTAAACTGTCATGTTTACTTTCCTTACCTGCACGCTTTACTACTTGCCATGTCATGTCATTCATGCATTGAATGTCGCATTCGTAGCACACGCTACATACTTGTACTTGCTTGTCCCGGGCTAGGTGCACCCCTATGCCAACATGAAAAACACTTCCTAGCTCATGGTCCAGAAGCGAGCATTCCCGTTCGGGGGTAAGGCCTTGGCTCGATACACGTGGAGGGCTAGGGTTGAGCGACCACTCAGCGTAGAAGTGTGCCCGTACAGCCTCTTCAGCTGTAAGGCGTGAACTCTGTGCACGACTTGAAAACATGACTTGTGATTGATAGTAGTTGCTACTCTTGCCATGCCATGCTAGTTGTCCTCTTGTACTTGCTTTACTTTACTTTACTTGTTGCACTCATACTTTAACTGCCATGTCATTGCATCATGCTAGAACTGCTAGGTTGCTTTTACTTGTACTTTCAGTTTCCTTGCACAAGTCTTTTAGACTTGCTGACATGTGCCCTTTGCTCTTTTGGGTGTCACATGTTAGACCCTGAGCGAGAGACAGTTGTTGAGGACAAGGTGTTTACTGACGCTGAGCCTGATCCTACGTTTGACGAGGAGTTCGTGGACACCGGTGACCAGTCTTAGAGACTATTCTGAGTTGCTTTTGTTTAGGTTGCTGTTAGTTGTCGGTGCGTAGCACCATTACTTTGTTTTCGTACTTTGTACTTTTGTTGGCCATGCAGGGGCCTCTTTTAGACTCTTTTCTTTTAGCCTGGTGGCTTTTCTGCGATGTTGAAATTTATTATTATGGATATTATGAGTTTTATCTTTGGTCTCATTTCTTTATTATTATCTTTGTTTTGTTTCGCGTTGCAAGGACTTGTAGTTTAAATTTGATTGACGCTTATCGGACTTGCAGCTTTGTAGCTTCAACTCTGAGCGGACCTTCTCACGCTTCGCCTCCACGTTTTTGGGAAGCGGGGCGTGACAACTCTCTTCGTTGAAACACACACCAAGTCCTCGATCGAGTAGCTACGGACTTTTAGAGCAAGCTCGATCGGCGACTAAACTTTTAGAGCAAGCTCGACCGGAGTAGTCCTAGCAAGACTACGACGGCTGTTTGGATTTGGATCCAGACGTCTAAGACGCGGGTTCTACTCTAGTGAAAATTTCTACCGCATGTGATCGGATCTGAGGCGAAAGTCGGTTCGGGCGGATCGGTTCGAGGGTACGAGGCGGCTCAGGCGGATCGAGTCAAGGAGCTTCAGAAGACGGTGCGGTACATCTTGCCTGCTCCAGGGCCAAAATTCCGGGTATGTGGTTAAGTAATATTTAGTGTAGATTTAATTTATCGCTTTAGGATAGATCCCTCTTGGGGTGGTCAGATCCACCCCAAGTTGGCATAGATCGGGCTAGGTTCTGGCTCCCTCAGAGCATAGCTAAATTTTTTAGCTAGCTTAAAAAGTTTTGTTTTTTATTTTTCGCTGCGTTTTTAATCCCCTGTGGTCCGTCCGACTTAGGACGGACATAGACCCGAGCTCTGAGGGTCTGCCAAAACCCCAACACGTTTATCCTCAAACTTACCCTTAACTGCTACATCAGTTTACCATTATGGCTACCAAGCAAAACCCTTTTAGGATAGAAGAGAAGACACTAAAGAAATTCTGGTGTTTACAGGTGTTTTCTCACCGCTGAATCGTTAACCGAAGGACGGGTGGTTAACATGGTCAAGGGGTCACGTGGGACCCCCTAGGTTCCGTCAGGAACGTGATTGCCCAATGAGGGGAGGTCGGATCCTCACGATAGATCACCGAAGGGTAGCCTCGGCGTTACGGGGTCGAGCGGGCTCGTTGCTGGGAGTGCTCGAATCCTAACGATAGCTCGCCGAAGGGTGGCCTTGGCGTTATGGGGTCAAGTGAGCTCGTTGCTGGGAGCGCTCGACCTCGGTTGATGGGGCGCAGAGGGGTAGCCTCGGCGCCGCGGGATCTTCTTGTTGAGTATTGATTCCCCGGATTTGGTTTTGATGATGAACAAACATAAATATCGTGAACTAACTCTTTGTGAGTGCAGTTATGGAGATCGTCGCCAAAATTCTACGTATATCAAAAGAGACATCTCAAGACTTCTCAAAGCGCATGATCGTGTGCCTGAAGCTTCGTTGAAGCTCTAGGAGCATTATTGAAGTCAAGAGATTCGGATTGAAGCTTTGAAGACGGTTCGTCTTGCTTATTTTTATAGTCTTCTAGCTTCTTTTCGTAGAATGTTAAGCCTTGAGTGGGAATTACATTATAATCTTCATAACGCTCATATCATTAGAGCTAGGATTATCTTAGAAGCCCATTCAAACTTTTCCGAAGCTTCACGCTTCATTTCGCGGCTTCTAGTGCATCTTAGTTGGTTCAAGAAGAAGAACCAACCGACTAGATTGTCATCAAGTCGGTCAGTAATCCTTCTTGAACCGACTAGATCTCCTTGCTCAAATCAGCCTCTTCACTGTTGAACAATTAGTCGGTCCAAGAAGGTTCACCGACCGACTAGTTGTCAAACTAGTCGGTTAGGAATCCGTCTTAGACCGACTAGTTATGTCTTTCACTTTTCAGCCTGAGCTACTGTTTTCAGTTAGTCGGTCCAATAACATTCATCGACTGACTAGTTGTGAAACTAGTCGGTTGGAATTTGTTCTTAGACCGACTAGCTCTCATTGAATTCAGCCTATTGTATTTTAACTCATAGTCGGTCAAAGAACACTCACCGACTGACTAGTTGGCAAACTAGTCGGGTGGCAAGTCTTCTTAGACCGACTAGTTCTAACTCCTGAAATTCATCTTATTGGCTGTGAACCATTTAGTCGGTCCAAGAAGAATCACCGACCGACTAGTTGAGAAACTAATCGGTCAGTGATCCTTCTTAGACCGATTAGACTGCTTCAGAAATAGATCCGTTGGAGCATTAAAATGCACGAATTTTTCCTCTCTCTTCTCTCTATCCTATACTATACTTGTGATGCTTCTTCATAGCATTCAAGGCTGATATTATTAAGACTTTGAGAATTAAAGAGAGAGCATTTAATTCCTATTTCCAAGCTCCCTCTCTTCACAAGAATCTCTCCCTCACTCTTATTCCTCAAAAGAGATTCTTATTGATTGTGAGCCACTCAAGCTAGGAGCTTGAATCCAAGTCACCAACATCTCCCTAGCCACCTATTGCTGATCATCTTGGTGGAGCTAGGGTTTGGTGCTTGCTTCTTCCCCAAAATCCTTCTAGCCCTAAAATCGTAAGTTTTACTCAAGGCATAGGATTTTGTTGGTAAGTGTTTTATATTTCATTTACTTTGATATTAATTTTTTTTCTCGGTTGTGAGAGAAGTGTGTGATCCCGGTTTGTGGGAGTCACATTTCGTTTGTGTATGATTTGATCTTGTAGAGGTTTTCTACAAGAATTTCATAGTGCAAAGCTTGGGTTAGAGGTTTCTAACTCAAGTAGCTGGAGGGGATCCGGGTGTTTGGGACGTAGGATCACCAGGAACAAGTCGGGGAGACTTGGGTGGATCCGAACCCGTTATATCGTTTGTTTGCATTGTCGAGTATTGTTGTCAATACTTTCATTCCGCATTATTGGTTGAGTTTGCGCAATAATTAGGAATAATTACTCTTGATTATTTTAAAGTACTATTCACCCCCCCTCTAGTACCTGTGCAGTAGCTATCAGGGCGTTACATTTAGTATCAGAGCCAAGTTCAGAGCTATGTCTACCAACGACAACAAGACCGTTCGTCCACCTTCAGACTATAGCACTGTAACGGTCGGTTTCCGATTGTGCTATCTTTGTGCACGTGCTCTTGGTCGTGAACATGTTTATTTTTGACTCTACTTGTTTTGGAACATTATTGTGTGATATGTCGTTTTGACCCTCTCTGAGAGTACTACAATTGTGGTGTTGGCTTGCAACATCATTTCACGGGTCGTTCTCCCACGAATTGACTTTTTCTGAAGAGACGTCGCGTTTCTCGCTTTTGGCACGAGACGTTTTTATTTTGAACTTCGTTTCTCGTCATCGAAATTATGATCTGTTTTCTCTGAAATCTTTCTTTCGTCGTCCCGGTCGCCCCGGTATTTTTTTTATAATTTTTGGGCTCCGTTTGAGCTGTGTGCACGTTTAGACCCAACTTATTACAATGTTAACCCGAACGACTTAACCCTAAAATTAACCTAGATCTAACTAAATGGCAGCCCCACAATTAGACCCCTCCTCCTACTCACGTGGGCCCCACCTCTATAAGTAAAACCTAGGGTTGTGCGTTCTTTTCATAGCAAACTTCCACAGCAGGCCCTAAAACACAAGCCACCCACGCAAAACCCCTCTCCTCATCGACCTGACCTACGTCGGAGGCCTCTGCCGCCGCCGACGAACTCTGGCTGCCTCCCCCGACTCCCCTCTCTCGTCTGCGACCCCGTACGCCTCCGGTCGCCGCCGCTACAGCCGCAGATCCGTCGAAAAACACACACAGCAGCAGCAGCAGCCTGCAACGGCCGCAGCCGTCACTGCCGCCGCCGCCGTAGCCCCTTTCCACCGCCGTGGATCCCCCTCTGCCCCCTCTCGCTGTTGACAGCGACCACATGCCGCAGATCCGCTGAAAACAGTGTGTTTGCTCGCTGTTTGGCGTATTTGACGTCGTCCCGATGCGTCGCTGCGATCTCGCCGTTGTCTCTCGCTGTGGGAGTCATCTGACAGCCTCCTGCATCCCCTAGGGGTGTCTTCCAACGTCATGAGCATCACTTGTGACTCTCGACATCGTAGGCGTAGCGTACGACGAACCATTCGTCCCGAGTTGTTGTTACGGTTTCCCGGAAGCCGTAGAACGCCTTTTCGACGCTCATGTTCGCTGTCCAGCCCCTAGCCCGATGTCCGTACTCTCTGTCCACTATCAGAGCATGTCTGGCTACGCTGCCCATAGCCGAGACGCCGCTAGAAAACGTTCCGTAGCCGTGCCACTCAGATCGGGCGCCGTTCAGACTCTATTTCCCGTTCGCGCCAAGCCCCGAAGAGGTTAGTCCCTAAACTCGTAGCGCAACCCAAACCGTAGCAAAAACTGAAAACCTTACTAAAAATGGCAACGTAACTCATTAAATTTAATTTCTGCTCTCTTAAAACGATGTGGAACCATAGACCGACGATCGGACTTTTGACTGTGCACATAGGATAGAATCATCGGATAGGCTGATCGGACAACTCGACTCGTGACTGTTAGGGTAGCCACGCTCAACCTAGAAATGAACTTAAATAGGAATTTCTAAAATCGCGACCTGACACCGTCGTCGTGACTGTTTCTGACGGACTACCGCGGCGCGATGACTAGACGAGACGCCCCGGACGGACGACACCCTCGCCACCGCAGGCAAGTGTACACACTTGCATTTTTGACCGCGTCTTGGTCTTAAATTGTTAGAACTGTTAGACTGTGAGTGTTTAGATTCTGGACGTGAAATGATAGCGTCTGGATCACCCTGACGACTTAGACTTGACGACGAAGTCTAAGTCCGACGAACCACAACTTGTGACACTTTAGGATTATCTTGTGTGTGCATGTGTGTGGACACCCTAGAATAACTCTCCCGTACACTGGTCGTGTCTTGTCACTGTTATACACTGGTCGTGTCTTGTCACTGTTACACAAAAAGCCTTCGGGCGTTTCAGATGCTTCCCGAGCGGAAGTGATCTCTGTGATACAAAAAGCCTTCGGGCATTTCAGATGCTCTCCTTGCGGGAGTGATCTCCGTGTTACAAAAAGCCTTCGGGCGTTTCAGATGCTCTCCTTGCGGGAGTGATCTCCGTGTTACAAAAACCCTTCGGGCGTTTCAGATGCTCTCCTTGCGGGAGTGATCTTCGTGTTTCAAAAAGCCTGCGGGCGTTTCAGGTGCTTCCCTAGCGGAAGTGATCTCTGTACTTCTTGTCCTGACTTCTGGGGTTTGAGGTAGGGTTGAGCGTGCGCACGGGGAGAGGGTCTGATCCCCCTCAACCCGTAAGGCGTGAACCCTTCGTGTCGTGACGTGTCATGTCCTACTTGTCTTGTCTGTCTTCGTCTTGTCCTGACACCTTTAGGTTAGTCCCGTAGTCGATAGCACACGCTACGACTACTGCCTGCTACGCTTTACTTTCCTGCTACATACTTCTTTTGCTACTTTGTTGTAACCCCAGCATGTTAATCAACCAGTAAAACGATGTTTAATAGTTCAGTGCACTTGCAGTAGAGTCTGACGTTCTGTTGTAGACTTTACCTGACGTACAGTTCCTTTCTTTGGTTATGTACGTCAGGTGTCGAGCCGGAGTACGACGACCAGACCGAGCTACCAGAGGACATAGAGCCGGAGGACGTCAATCCTGAGTACGTGCCCGGGGACGACCAGAGTTAGAGATCCCCACTGATGATCCAGAGGTTCCTCTTTAGTTGTTGGGAGCGTAGCACCCTTTTGTTTTCCTCTCGAGGTTGGGTGCATGCACCGGTAGTTTCCTTTTCTGCAGTTGTAGCCCTTCTGGCGACTTAGACTCTCAGTACTTTGGATATTTATTTTGGAATAAAATGATTGTCTTTCTTTTCGTACTTTTATTATTCTGTACTAACATGCAGGGACCTGTACCTTCGACTTGTAGTACCACACAGACGCTTATTGGGTCCGGGCTTCTCGCCCCGGCCTAAGCGGGCCTTAGTCACGCTTCACCTCTGTTGTTTTGGGAAGCGGGGCGTGACAGGTTTTAGTGGTGGCCCATGCAGGTCCCACCCCATTCTTTCTGCAAGTACAGAACAATAGGAGTCAGGACATTCATTTTATGATATCCAGTAATCGTACGAGTCTAATCTCTGTATTTCTTGACAATAGGATGGCAGGACGACGCGTGACCCGATCCGGGAACTCAGGCGATGGAGTTCCGGAGGACCAGAGCGGAGACTTCCGTCAGTTTCTGGGTGTGATGAGAGAGATGCTGGAGGTGCAGCATCAGTTGGTTCAGCAATCTCAGCGTGCTGCTCAGGCTCCCCCAGTTGCACCACCAACACCTCCGCCTACCCGACGAGCTGCTCTAGGAGTGAAGCAGTTCAATGAGCTCCAGCCGAGGACTTTTTTGGGGAAGGAAGGACCCCTAGCTGCTGACGAGTGGATCCAGAGCACGGAGGAGAAGTTAGTTGCTGCGAATATTCCTGATGATACCCGAGTGGAGATAGCGAAGATGCAACTGATAGAGAATGCAAGGAACTGGTGGCGCATTGAGGACAAGCGTCTGGAGAAGCCAGTGGAGTGGAAGACCTTCCGCTCGATATTTAAGGATAAGTATTTCACCAAGTCTGCGAAGAGGGAGCTGTTGAGCAAGTTTATAGATCTGAAGCAAGGGGATATGACTGTCGAGGAGTATGAAGCTGAGTTCGAGATGCTGAGTCGTTTTGCTCCGCATATGGTAAGGAAGGAGGAGAAACGAGCTGATCGCTTTCGTCAGGGACTACGTCCGAAGATTCATGCTTCCATGTCTTCGGCGAGTTTCACGACTATGAGGGAGGTGCTAGATGCTGCGAAGAATCATGAGCTTATTTCTCTCCTACCTGGCCCTCCAGCTGATAAGGGGAAGCGTCCCATGGAGCAGTACCGGCCACCTGCTAGGCCGACGATGAGGCCAATCCTGACGGTGCCTTTCAAGAGGCCAGGAGCACCTATGCAGATTCAGAGTAAGGGACCATGCCATTACTGCGGGAAGACATGACATGTTCAGAAGGAGTGTAGGAGGAAGCTGGGACTATGCTTAGTTTGTGGAGATGCATCGCATGCTGCCAAGGATTGTTCGAGAGCGCGTCATGCTATGGTCAGAGCACCAGCCCTGTTACAGAGTAGAGCACCTGCCCCAGTTCAGAGAGGAGCTGCCGTGCGTGGACCACCCTTGGCGCCACAGAGGCAGATGTATCAGAGGGCAGTGCAACCCCAGAGGCCGGCGTACACCATGACCGCTGTGGAGACTGAGCAGCTGGATGGAGTTAGTGCAGGTATATTTCGAATCCAGACTTTCTTTTCGTAGTATAGATCTTAATGGATAGCTATGTTTGTTTGCCTTGTTTGCTAGAGTAGTGTTGTTGACCTTAGTCTATTTATATCATAGGCACCATTCTAGTGTCCTCTCACCCAGCCTTGGCTTTGTTTGACTACGGTGCATCCATGTGCATCTTATCCCGGAGGTTCATAACAAAGTACTCCATTCCCACCCACACACTTCCTAAGTGTTGGGACATCACCACACGGAACGAAGTGGTGAAGGTGAACTTGGGTTGTCGATCAATTCCTTTAGTGGTCAGTGGACACGAACTATTTGCAGACTTCATCGTCCACGACCTGCCGCATTTCGATGTCGTTCTTGGCATCGATTGGCTAGGCGACTTCCACGCCTCGATTGACTGCCACAGCAAGAGGGTTGTGTTCCGGATTCCAGGCCATCCTGAGTTCGAGTTTCGCAGCAGAGATGAGTCGCTTGGGCCTATCAGATTTCGGTCCAAGCCGGAAGTGCCGATTGTTGTAGCCATGCAGATGGAGATGGAGATCGAGCGACCAGCAGTCGTCAGAGACTTCGACGACATCTTCCCAGAGGATATATCGGGTCTGTCACCTGACAGAGCTCTAGAATTTGGTATTGATCTTATGCCGGGAGCGCAGCCGATATCGAAGGCGCCGTATCGGATGGCTCCTACTGAGCTTGAGGAGCTGCAGAAGCAGTTAGATGAGCTACTGCAGAAGGGTTTCATCCACCCTAGTGTGTCACCATGGGGTGCACCAGTTTTACTTGTGAATAAGAAGGATGGGTCCCGCAGGATGTGTGTGGACTATCGAGGGCTGAATGCTGTCAACGTGAAGAATAAGTATCCGCTGCCACGCATCGACGATATCTTTGATCAGCTTGGAGGTTCGAGAGTCTTCTCGAAGTTGGACTTGAGGAGCGGATACCATCAATTGAAGGTGAAGAAGGATGACGTTCCGAAGACAGCCTTTCGGACGAAGTACGGACATTATGAGTTTGTGGTCATGCCATTTGGCGTGACCAATGCGCCAGCTGTGTTCATGAATTTGATGAATTTAATATTCTACGACTTCCTGGACAAGTTTGTTGTCATCTTCATTGATGACATTCTTATTTATTCGAAGTCTGAGGAGGAGCACAGCTGTCATCTGAGGACAATGCTGGAGACGCTGAGGCGACACAAGCTTTATGCCAAGTATAGTAAGTGCGAGTTCTGGCTGGACAAGGTCGTGTTTCTGGGACACGTGTTGTCTGGTGATGGCATATCAGTAGATCTGGAGAAGGTCAGAGCAGTCAGAGATTGGCCGACTCCGCAACATGCGTCAGATATCAGGAGCTTTCTTGGCTTAGCAGGCTATTATCGACGGTTCATCAAGGATTTCTCGAAGATTGCGAAGCCGATGAAAAATCTGACGAGGAAGGACGTGGAATTCCTTTGGTCTGATGCTTGTGAGGAGGCTTTCAGTATCTTGAAGGCGAGGTTGACCACAACACCAGTTCTGGCTGTACCGGATCGGAGCAGAGGTTTCGAAGTGTATTGTGATGCATCAGGGAAGGGCCTAAGATGCGTCTTGCATCAGCATGGCCACGTGGTCGCATATGCTTCTGGTCAGTTGAGGACACATGAGAAGAATTACCCGATGCACGATCTAGAGTTGGCAGCGATGATTTTTGCACTGAAGATTTGGAGGCACTTCTTGCTGAGTGAGAGCGTGACGATCTTCACCGACCACAAGAGCTTGAAGTACATCTTTACGCAGAAAGAGCTCAACATGCATCAGAGACGATGGTTAGAGCTCATGGCTGACTACGAGATTGATTTGCAGTATCACCCAGGGAAGGTGAACGTAGTGCCGGATGCCTTGAGTAGACTTCCTACTGCGATGATGCTTACCGCCGATTGGAGGATTCAGCAGGAGCTGAGAGAGATGGATTTGGAGGTTGTCCTACCTGGTGTAGTTCATTCATTCATGAATCTGCAGATTCAGTCCACGATCGTGGATCGGATCAAGGTAGCACAGGCAGGAGATCCGAAGCTGCAGAGGATCAGGAGGCAGGTTGAACCTGGGCTATGGACGGAGTTCGTGATTCATGAGGATGGTTCGCTGTGGTACGGCAGCAGACTCTGTGCACCTGCAGGGGATGTTCGCGAGGAGCTATTGAGCGAGGCTCATAGCTCGCCATATTCTATACATCCTGAAGGCACCAAGATGTATAAGGACCTCCGTCTGAATTATTGGTGGATTGGCATGAAGAGAAGTGTGGCATGGAGCGTTCCAAGTGTTTGATATGCCAACAGGTGAAGGCTGAGCACCATCATACGGCTGGTTTGCTACAACCGCTTCCTATTCCGGAGTGGAAGTGGCAACATATTACGATGGACTTCGTGACTGGTTTACCTCGGACCCCGAGGCAGAACGACGCAGTTTGGGTGATCATGGATCGGTTGACCAAGTCTGTGCACTTTATCCCATTCCGAGTGGGCCAGTCTACGGAAGTTTTGGCGAGGAAATATCTGGAGGTAAATTTCTTTTTACTTCTCTTTTAATTTCCTCTTGAGTTGGTTGTAACGTAGACTGTGTACGTGCAGGAGGTTGTGCGCTTACATGGAGTCCCCGTGAGCATTGTTTCTGACCGAGACACGAGGTTCACATCTCAGTTCTGGAGAAGTCTGCAGGAGAATTTGGGTACGAGTCTAAGTTTCAGCACGGCGTATCACCCGCAGACCGATGGCCAGTCCGAGCGGACTATTCAGATACTGTAGGATATGCTGCGAGCTTGTACGCTCAATTTGAAGGGATCATGGGAGGACCATCTTCACTTGGTGGAGTTTTCATATAACAACAGCTACCAGGCGAGCATTGGCATGGCGCCGTTTGCTGCCTTATATGGAAGGAAATGTCGATCGTCGCTGAGCTGGGATGACATCGAAGATCGGGAGCTGTTTGGTCCAGAAATGATAGTGGAAGCTGTGGATGTCGTGAGGGACATCAGGGAGAAGCTCAGAGTTGCGCAGGATCGCTTCAAGCATTGGGCTGATGCCAAGAGGAGACCGTTGGAGTTCCAGCCTGGAGATCACGTCTTCCTGAGGATTTCTTCGAACCGCGGAGTTATTCGTTTTGGGAAGAAGGGAAAGCTGAGCCCGAGGTATATTTGACCTTTCGATGTGCTTGAGCGTGTGGGAGCAGTGGCCTACCGCCTTGCTCTGCCACCATCTTTGGAGGGGGTTCGCGACCTGTTCCACGTATATCAGTTACGTCGGTACGTCAGTGATCCGTCGTACACTGTGGATTTCTCAGAGATTACGGTACGTCCGGACCTGACGTATGAGCAGCAGCCTGTGCAGATCTTGGACCGTCGACAGAAGCAGTTGAGGAATAAGATGGTCGACCTGGTGAGAGTGATGTGGCGTCACGGATCACCTGGAGAGTCCACCTGGGAGCGTGAAGATGATATGAGAGAGCGTTTCCCGCATCTTTTCCCGAGAAGTGCTTGATGTTTATTCCGAGGACGGAATCTTTTCTAAGTTGGGGAGGATGTAACAGTCGGTTTCCGATTGTGCTATCTTTGTGCACGTGCTCTTGGTCGTGCACGTGTTTATTTTTGACTCTACTTGTTTTGGAACATTATTGCGTGATATGTCATTGTGACCCTCTCCGAGAGTACTATAATTGTGGTGTTGGCTTACAACATCATTTCACGGGTCGTTCTCCCACGAATTGACTTTTTCTGAAGAGACGTCGCGTTTCTCGCTTTTGGCACGAGACGTTTTTATTTTTAACTTCGTTTCTCGTCATCGAAATTATGATCCGTTTTCTCTGAATTCTTTCTCTCGTCGTCCCGGACGCCCGGTATTTTTTTTATAATTTTTGGGCTCCGTTTGAGCTGTGTGCACGTTTAGACCCAACTTATTACAATGTTAACCCTAACGACTTAACCCTAAAATTAACCTAGATCTAACTAAATGGTAGGCCCACGATTAAACCCCTCCTCCTACTCACGTGGGCCCCACCTCTATAAGTAAAACCTAGGGTTGTGCGTTCTTTTCACAGCTAACTTCCGCAGCCGGCCCTAAAACACAAGCCACCCACGCAAAACCCGTCTCCTCATCGACCTGACCCACGCTGGAGGCCGCTGCCGCCGACGACAAACTTCGGCTGCCTCCCCCGACTCCACTCTCTCGTCTGCGACCCCGTACGCCGCCGGTCGCCGCCGCTACAGTCGCAGATCCGCCAGAAAACACGCACAGCAGCAGCAGCAGCCTGCAACGGCTGTCGCCGCCGCCGCCACCCCTCGCCACCGACGTAGATCCCCCTCTGCCCCCTCTCACCATTGACAGCGACCACAGGCCACAGATCCGCTAAAAACAGTGCGTTTGCTCGTTGTTTGGCGTGTTTGACGTCGTCCCGACGCGTCGCTGTGATCTCGCCATTGTCTCTCACTGTGGGAGTCATCCGATAGCCTCCTGCATCCCCTAGGGGCGTCTTCGGACGTCACGAGCATCACTTGCGACTCTCGACGTCGTAGGCGTAGCATACGACGAATCGTTCGTCCCGAGTTGTTGTTACGGTTTCCCAGAAGCCGTAGAACGCCTTTCCGACGCTCCTGCTCGCTGTCCAGCCCTTAGCCCGCTGTCCATACTCTTTGTCCACTACCAGAGCGTGTCTAGCTACGCTTCCCGTAGCCGAGACGCCGCTAGAAGACGTTCCGTAGCCGTGCCACTCAGATCGGTCGCCGTTCAGACTCTACTTCCCATTCGCGCCAAGCCCCGGAGAGGTTAGTCCCGAAACTTGTAGCGTAACCCAAACCGTAGCCAAAACTGAAAACCTAACTAAAAACGACAACGTAACTCATTAAATTTAATTTCTGCTCTCTTAAAACGATGTGGAACCATAGACCGACGATCAGACTTTTGACTGTGCACATAGGATAGAATCGTCGGATAGGCTGATCGAACAACTCGACTCGTGATTGTTAGGGTAGCCACGCTCAACCTAGAAATGAACTTAAATAGGAATTTCTAAAATCGCGACCTGACACCGTCGCCGTGACTGTTTCAGACGTACTACCACGGATGCTACGATTGGACGAGACGCCCCGGACGGACGACACCCTCGCCACCGCAGGCAAGTATACCCACTTGCATTTTTGACCGCGTCTTGGTCTTAAATTGTTAGAACTGTTAGACTGTGAGTGTTTAGATTCCGGACGTGAAATGATAGCGTCTGGGTCACCCTGACGACTTAGACTTGACGACGAAGTCTAAGTCCGGCGAACCACAACTTGTGACACTTTAGGATTATCTTGTGTGTGCGTGCGTGTGGACACCCTAGAATAACTCTCCCGTACACTGGTCGTGTCTTGTCACTGTTATACACTGGTCGTGTCTTGTCACTGTTACACAAAAAGCATTCGGGCGTTTCAGATGCTTCCCGAGCGGAAGTGATCTCCGTGATACAAAAAGCCTTCGGGCGTTTCAGATGCTCTCCTTGCGGGAGAGATCTCCGTGTTACAAAAAGCCTTCGGGCGTTTCAGATGCTCTCCTTGCGGGAGTGATCTCCGTGTTACAAAAAGCCTTCAGGAGTTTCAGATGCTCTCCTTGCGGGAGTGATCTCCGTGTTTCAAAAAGCCTGTGGGCGTTTCAGGTGCTTCCCTAGCGGAAGTGATCTATGTACTTCTTGTCCTGAGTTCTGGGGTTTGGGGTAGGGTTGAGCGTGCGCACGGGGAGAGGGACTGATCCCTCTCAACCCGTAAGGTGTGAACCCTTCGTGTCGTGACGTGTCGTGTCCTACTTGTCTTGTCTGTCTTCGTCTTGTCCTGACACCTTTAGGTTAGTCCCGTAGTCGGTAGCACACGCTACTACTACTGCCTGCTACGATTTACTTTCTTGCTACGTACTTCTTTTGCTACTTTGTTGTAACCCCAGCATGTTAATCAACCAGTAAAACGATGTTTAATAGTTCAGTGCACTTGCAGTAGAGTCTGACGTTCTGTTGTAGACTTTACCTGACGTACAGTTCCTTTCTTTGGTGCTGTACGTCAGGTGTCAAGCAGAAGTACGACGACCAGACCGAGCTACCAGAGGACGTAGAGCTGGAGGATGTCGATCCTGAGTACGTGCCCGAGGACGACCAGAGTTAGAGATCCCCACTGCTGATCCAGAGGTTCATCTTTAGTTGTTGGGTGCGTAGCACCCTTTTGTTTTCCTGTCTAGGTTAGGTGCATGCACAGGTAGTTTCCTTTTCTGCAGTTGTAGCCCTTCGGGGGACTTAGACTCTCAGTACTTTGGATATTTATTTTGGAATAAAATGATTGTCTTTCTTTTCGTACTTTTATTCTTCTGTACTAACATGCAGGGACCTGTACCTTCGACTTGGAGTACCACACAGACGCTTAGTGGGTCTGGGCTTCTCGCCCCGGCCTAAGCGGGCCTTAGTCACGCTTCGCCTCCGTTGTTTTGGGAAGCGAGGAGTAACAAGCACCTTCAGGAACCGTGAAGGAGCTTCTTCGGTGATGGAAGGACACTCCTCAACTAGGCCTCCTTATTTCACTGGTGCCAATTATGGGTACTGGAAATGTTGGATGGAAATGTTCCTCCGGAGCACTTCACTGTGGATAGCCACGATGACGGAGTACTGTCGAACAAGACTTCGCTAAGTGGACTACCGCGGAGGTCACTGCGGAGGTAAACTATGCCAAGGCAATGAATGCCTTGCAATGCGCTTTGGAGCCCGAAGACTTCAACAAGATATGCACATGTAAGAGTGCATATCAAATCTGGAACTCACTCTTCATCTTGCATGAAGGAACGAATAGGGTAAGAGACTCCAAACTCACTGTTGTAAATAAAGAATTCGAATTATTTCACATGCAACAGGGTGAGAAGATGAAGGAGTACTATGCTCGCTTCGTTGACATTACAAATGAATTGGAGGCTCTTGGAAAGACTTACACCCAAAAGGAGAAAGTCTCAAAGATCATTGACGGACTTCCTTCTTGTTGGGAAAAGTGTACCTTCGCCATCGAGGAAGGTAACGATATGAATAAATATACAGTCGTTCAACTAATGGGTACCTTTATGTCTTATGAGGTACGCAAGGATTGTAAAATAAAGATTCAAGGCAAGATGAAGTCGTACTTGAAGCAAGACGAGCCAAAGAAAAAGGTGATTGTGTTCAAGGCCACTCCATCTATATCTACTGATGATGAAGAACCGGAAGACGAGTTGGACTTGGAATCCATTGCCCTCATGGTAAAGAAGTTCAACCGATTCTTCCGGAAAGGTAATTTCAAGACCAGATCAAATTTTAGTTCTACTAACGCCTCCGCTCCTTTGTGCTTTAAATGCAACAAGCCAGGACACATCAAAGCAGATTGTCCTCAAAATAAACAAAAGGAGAAATGGAAGGCGCCAAAGTTCGCCAAGTCTCGGAAGTACAAGAAAGGGTACAAGAAAGGGCTTGTCGGCACATTCACCGACTCCGAAGAGGACTCCTCAAGTGGAGAGTCGGATGATGAACAAGTGGAGCAAGCACACATGTGCTTCATGGAAAGAGAGGAACATGATCAAAAGTCCTCCTCCGATGATAGCGAGGATGAAGGCGATGAGTTAACAATGGATGACCTTAGATTAGCTAACAAGCAAATTTGGTCTAAGTATTCTAAATTAGTAAATAGATATACTAAGATTAAAGATGAGCTAACTAGTATCCAAACCTCGCCTAAGCCTATCATCATCATCAACGATACTGTTGTTGAAGGTTTGAGAAATGATATTGTAAATCTCAAATCTCAACTTTAGCATGTTCATATTGAGGAATCGGATGAACAAGAGATAGCGGATTTGATTTCTCGAAACTCAACTTTGAGTATTGAGAATGAGAATCTCAAGTCTCGTGTTTGTGTACTTACAACTCAAGTGTCCACTTTGGATACTTCAATACTTTCTCTCACCGAGAAGTATGAGTCCACATTAGGCCGAATTAATAAATTCAATAAGGGTAAGGACCATTTGGATAATATCCTAAATGACTTACTTCCGGCCAATCATCGCATTGGCTTGTGGTATAAGATGTGAAATTCATCCAAATCGTCTACCACCTTTGTTAGTCCAACTTTCGATGTCTCAACGAGTGGGAGCAAACACCCCATTGGTAGTTCATCTACCAATGGTGCTTCCACTTCGTACACACCCCCATTTGGAAAGAAACCCACTTTGGGTGGACCTCCAAAGAAGGGTCATGTATTTATGTACACCAATATTATGCCACGTAGGAACACACCTCCTACTCCACATGTTCACACGTATGATGATTTCTATGCACCACATCCACGAGCACATGTACACCAAGTGAGACACCCTCACGCACGTGTTCCCTCACATGCATATGTTCATCCACATCACTATCATATGAACAATTATCATCATGCACCATATCATATGTCGCCACCACCATTTCATCATGTACCATATGCTTATCCACGACATGCATCACGTAAAAATCAACAACGTATGCATGCTCCCAATAGGAATAGGGCTCCCAAAATATTCACCATTTGGGACCCCAAAAACACTAACATGCATGAAAAACAAGCATACATGAATTCCTATTTTATGAATGTCGTGCACAATGATGATTACATTGGAAAGTCTAAGTCCAATTGGACTTGGCTTCCAAAGGTCTAATCTTTTAGGACCCAATGACCTTGGGTACCATGGAATGATATTTCTATCTTTAGGTACCCAAGAAAAAGAAACGGAGCAACAAATCCAAATTTAGCTCCAAGGATGGGTGATACTCGATAGCGGGTGTTCAAAACACATGACGGGTGAAGCTCAATTGCTCTCCGGTGTGGTGCCCATTGAGAATGGGAACCAAGTAGTCTTTGGAGGCAACGAGAGCGGAACCATCATTGGTGTTGGTAAAGTTGGTAACCCATCTAAACCTCTAATAAGTGATGTTTACCTTGTTAGAGGATTAGATCACAATCTTATTTCAATAAGCCAACTTTGTGACAAAGGTTACAAAGTTAGCTTTGCGAAAGGAATGTGTAATATTTTTAGTAAAGATATTGATAATTTGTTATTTTCTGGCACACGCCATAAGGATATATATATCCTAGATCTTCCCAAATCACATGAACAATGTCTCATTGCCAACACAAGTGAACAACACTTATGGCATCGACGTTTTGGTCATGTGAACTTTGGAACACTTTTCCAACTTTTCAAGTTAAATTCTATTAAAGGATTTCCTAAGCTTTCTTTTCAAAAGAAAAGCTTTTGTGACTCGTGTCAACGAGGCAAACTTCCAAAATCGTCATTTAAACCTAAGAAAAGCATTTCCTCTAAACGGCCTCTAGAGCTTTTACATCTAGATCTTTTAGGGCCAACTAGAGTTTCTTCATTAGGGAATGCTCGATATGGACTTGTCATCGTTGATAACTTTTCTAGATTTACTTGGGTATTTTCTTTAAGTAATAAAAATGATGCTTTTGAAAACTTCACAATATTTGTTAAGAAAGTACAAAATCTCATTGGAACCACCATTGTCACTATTCGTAGTGATCATGGAGGGGAATTTGAGAATGAGTCTTTCTCAAATTTTTGTGATGAAGTTGGTATTACTCACACCTTTTCCTTCCCTCGAGCACCTCCTCAAAATGGTGTTGTTGAGAGAAAGAATATGACGCTAGTGGAATGTGCTAGCACTATGCTTGATGGTAGCCAACTTGGCCATCAATTTTGGGCGGAAGCGGTACATACCGCTTGCTATGTGTTTAATAGAATAATTTTGAGGCCCGGCACCAAACAAACTTGTTATGAATTGTTGTTTGGTAGATTGCCTCAAGTTAAACATTTTTCGATTTTTTGGTGCAAAATGTTTTATTAAAAACTCGTATGGAAGTTTGGACAAATTTGATCCAAGATCTGATGAGGGGATATTTGTTGGATATTTCTCCCGTAGCAAAGCCTACCGGATATACAACAAAAGAACCTCAACGATCGAGGAATCACTTCATGTTTCTTTCAATGAAAATTTTGTCCCATCTAGAATTACCAATGATGATGACTCAATGGATGTTTTATTTGATTCTATTGGTAATTCTAATTCTAATGATTCTATTGATACTAACCCTACTTATGAATCTTTTGAGAATATTCCTAGTGATCAGGGAGATCCCAAACGGCTTTATACAGTTCGTGACCATCCCGATGAGCAAGTCATTGGCAACATACTTGATAGTGTCAAGACGAGATCTCAATTCAACTACTTCGCTCAATAGAGCCAAAGAATATTAACGAAGCGTGCGAAGATAGTGTTTGGATCCTAACCATGGAGGAGGAAATCATTCAATTTGAGAGGAATGAAGTTTGGGAGCTTGTTCCATTGCCTTCGAAGAACCACACCGTTATAGGAACAAAGTGGATTTTCAAGAACAAGACCGACGAGAACCAAAACATCGTCCGGAACAAAGCTCGGTTAGTAGCTCAAGGCTACCGACAAGAGGAAGGTATAGATTTCGAAGAATCCTTTGCTCCGGTAGCTAGATTAGAATCTATTAGGTTGTTGTTATCTTTTGCATGACATAAAGATTTTAAACTCTTTCAAATGGATGTTAAAAGTGCGTTTTTAAACGGAGATGTCGTTGAGGAAGTTTACGTTTCTCAACCTCCAGGTTTTATAAATGAAAAATTTCCAAATCACATTTTCAAACTTAAGAAAGCACTTTATGGTTTGAGACAAGCTCCGAGAGCTTGGTATGACCGCCTAAAGAACTTTCTTTTGGATTTGGGTTTTAAAATGGGTGAAGTTGATTCTACACTATTTGTTAAGTATTCGAATCATGATATTATTTTAGGTCAAATTTATGTTGATGATATCATTTTCGGTGCTACTAACTTCACTCTTTGCGAAGAGATTACTAATGTCATGAAGGACCAATTTGAGATGAGCCACATGGGTGAGCTCAAATATTTCTTAGGTCTCCAAATTCGTGAAATACACGATGGAATCTTCATCCACCAAACCAAGTACACGGTGGAGTTGCTAAAGCGATTTGGAATGGAGAATGCCTCAGGCAAGAAGACTCCAATGAGCAATACTACACATCTTGATAAAGATACGGGTGGTAAAGATGTAGACATTCGTCTATATCGAGGTATGATAGGTAGTTTATTATATCTTACTGCCAGTCGGCCCGATATTATGTTTGATGTATGTTTATGTTCTCGTTATCAGTCTCAACCTAAGGAATCTCACTTAGTAGCGGTAAAACGTACTTTCCGTTATTTAAGTTACACACTCAACTATGGATTACTTTATCCAAATCTAGCACATATGAGTTAATCTCATATAGTGACGCAGATTATGCTGGATGCAAATCCGACAGGAAAAGTACTAGTGGCACTTGCCATTTTATAGGAAATTCTCTTGTTCTCTTGGTTTTCCAAGAAGAAGAATTCTGTATCATTTTCAACCACCGAGGCAGAATATATTGTCGCCGGTGCTGCGTGTGCTCAGGTTCTTTGGATGAGACACACTCTTAAAGACTTCGGTATAAACTGTGATACTTGCCCTATCATGATAGACAAACAAAGTGCAATATGTCTCTCTAAGAATCTGGTACACCATTCACGTTCTAAACACATAGATGTCCGTCACCATTTCCTTGATGATCATGTTGCTTGAAAGGACATCATTGTAGTGTACGTTGAAACCCAGAAGCAAATCGCCGATATTTTCACGAAACCACTCAAGGAAGACTCCTTTGTGCGGTTATGTCGAGAATTGGGGATTATGGGTGAATCCGAGATTTAGGATTCATATGTTCAATAATCTTGCATGATAATAATTTTTATACATATGCTCATGCTAGATTTGTTGGGATTTTCTGGATTTATGGTTGGATTTTTGGAATTTATGCTAGAAATATTCATGCACGTCGTATTTATGATTTTCGATGTTTTATGGGGTAGAATAACGATGTATGAGAGTATTTCGATGTTTCGTCCAAGTGCGCTTAGGAGAGAACTCAAATTTTCAAAATTTCAAATTTTTGGACTCTTTTAGTCGGTCCCAGTTCATTAGCCGACCGATTAGTTTGAGTTCTAGTCGGTCAGTGATTGAACTCAGACCGACTAATTCATGCTCTTTATTTGGCCTCTCTTATTGTTTGCATTTAGTCGGTCCGAGCTCACTGGCCGACCGACTAGATTGCATTCTAGTCGGTTGGTGATTGAACTCAGACCGACTACATTTTGCCCTATTTTTTGACTTTGCTGCTGTTTGCACTTAGTCGGTCCAAGCTCATTGGCCGACCGACTAGATTGCATTCTAGTCGGTCAGCACTTGAACTCAGATCGACTAATTTCGCAAGGGCAGTTTCGTCTTTTCCTCTTTCAGTCGACTTATACTCTTTGGGCACCGATTAGATCTCACTCTAATCGGTGTGATCCTTCTTCTCAAACCCCCTAACCCCGTGACCCTCCATCTTCCACTGCCAGCTCCGCCGTCTCCGACCGCCGTGTGCCACCATTTTCGGTCGCCGACAGTCGCCACCGGCCATCTTCCCTCCTCCTAGGGTATATCTTCTGTCCCTCTCAGCTTTTAGGGTTAGATTTCTGTTCATTTCTGTTGATTTCAGTTCGTATTAGGGTTGTTTCTAGGGTTTCCGTTTTTTGATTTCGTGTCGATTTCGTTCGTTTGTGTTGTCTCGTATCACGATCATGGACAGAACACGTATCCATATCCGTCCCTCGAGTCCGTCTCCCATGACCGTCGAGTCTCCTCCTATCGACCCTCCTCAACCCAAACGTCGAGCTAAAACCACTCATCCCTCCTCTTCCTCGCGTCCCCTCAAGAAGAAGATGACTTCCAAGCCTAAACCCCAATCTCAATCTCAATCCAAGCCCCGAACCAAGGCCAAAGAAAAGATTTTGACTCCGGCCCCTTCCATGCTCCCACTCCTCCCGATGACTCTTACGAAGAGTATATTCCTGAGTCTGAGCCTACCGAGAAGGCTCCTACTCCTCCTCCTCGATCTAGCTCTCGTCTGTCTAAGGGGAAGGCTCACATGCCTTTGGGTGGTGTCGATATCTCGTTGTATCGCGATGACCCGTTGTGTCTCGCGGCTTACAACCGTATCGAGCACTGTCCGTTGATCCTAGAGCACTTCGTTCAGTTTTCTGACTTTCCACATCTCGCCGATCTTCTCTCCTATAGCGGCCTATTAGATTATCTTTGCCATGATCCCAAGGCAAACCCTCCCCATACCCCAGACTCGTCAAATTATTATATGCCAATCGAGTACGTGGTGAGTATGATGACACCCACTCCATTGAGACCACTGTCTTGGGGACACCTAGTGTCCTCACGGCAGAGATTTTAGGGGAGTTGATTGGTGTCTCATCCTCTGGCCTACTCCCTACTGATATCTATGTGGATAATATCCACGATCTTGACCAGACCATGCTTTCTGAGATGTTCCATGTCATCCCTCCTGCCATGATTGGTGTCCCTTCGAAATCATTTAAGCCTAATGCTTGGGTCTTGAATCTCATCCTGAAGTTGTGTCTTCTACCGAAGTACGGCTCTTCTAGCTTGCCCTCCCAGCCTTTCCTCAAGCTTATCTACGCTCTTTTCATAGGAAGCGAGATTAATTGGGCCCGGATCATTCTTGACAAGATGGATTCCTTCGAGTGCATAAGGAAATCCACCAAGTCTGCCCACATTCCTTATCCTTGCCTATTGACTCTTGTTTTCCATCACTTCGGCATCCCTCTCCCTCCAGATGACCAGCATCCTTTGGGTCCTCCCCTGAACGCGAATGCCGTCAAGAAGTCTCTTACGGCGCTGCGTCACGTTCAGAGGACTACCCCTGCTGCTGCCCCTCCTCCTCCTACTCCATCACTCGCTGAGTTTTCAATTTTCCTGAGACGTCAGGAGTCTCGTATTTCTCGTTGTGAGGAGATGCTTACTCGCATCTGCGAGTATCTGGATATTGACATTCCTCCGACGCTTTTTGATGAGGAAGTCATGGACATTGACGAGGATGAGGAGTGAGTTGCCTCTCCTGCTCGTGCCTCCGAGGGTACGTCTACTGGCACTTCTTCTGCTCGTGCTCCTGAGAGCACACTTGCTGCCACCATTCCTTCGGTGGATACTTCTGCTGGTGCTCCCGAGACCACTCTTGTTGCCACTCTCCCTTCGGTTGACACTCCGGTCGTTTCCGATACCACCACCTCTTCTGCAGAGCCTGCTGCTGCTGCTGATCCTCCCTCCACCTCCTGAGCTTGCGTTGGAGGACTCTCCCAGGTGCACTTGGATGATGTATTTGTTGTGAGAGAGTGGGGTAGGATAGTTGGGTGGTGATGTCTTTTTGATGTATTTTTGGATGTTTTGATGATACATTTTGATGTACATTCGTTTTGATGTCTGTTGAGACATATCTGCATACTTTTGATGTATCATGTTATATATATTTTTTTTGGAAAGTTAGTAGATCTTTATTAATAGAGAAACGTACAAAGTATACAGCGAGCAGGAAGGGGGAATCAATAAAAAGAGGAGAGGGCACAAGCGCCGTCACTCTTTATTAGAGATTCCCTTCCCTCCGCAAACTATACAAAGAATGTATCAAAACAAAACAAAACAACCATTCATTAGCCCAAATCTCTAATCTCCCAATTTGCGAAAATAGTTGCCTCCTCGGCGGTGATAGACTCCTGGCTTACCATAGCCACTCTGACATCAGCAGCTATTGACTCAAAAATATCAGCTCTCCCTCTGCTCCTCCCCTTGAACACCCTGCTATTTCTTTCATGCCAAATGTGCCACACCAACGAAGAAAGAGCCGTTTTTGCTATTCTACTCCGCATTCCTTTAACCCCAAAATTTGACAAGAAATAATCGCTAATATCAGTCAAATAGATGCCAAACTGATCTTTGACATTCAGTTTTAGCATACACCTTTTGAGCAGGTAACCCGAGAAGGGGCAAGAGAAGAATAAATGGTTCAAATTTTCCAAGAAATCACCACCACAAAGAACACAATTAACCGATGTGTTATGACCCCATTTGCTGATAAGATCTTTTGTTAGAAGCTTACCCCTGAACGCACGCAAAAGCGTGATGCTCCATTTCGGGACATGACCTGTAAACCAAACTAACTTATAGAAGCGAAATGGCCTCCCCCGCGTCCGAACACCTTCCCAGGCCGCCTTAAAGGAGAATGGATCAGCTGTAGATAGTGGGCATTGTATACCAGTAGGGGAACTCAGAAAGGCAGGACGCATCAACCCCGGACTATGGCTGCTGAGAAAAGCCGCACCAGTGCGACCTGATGCACACGGGTTGTCCCCAGCGGCCAAGTGCACAGCTCCATGATGCACAGGTCCATGAGAGGTGCCTTGCGGGTAGTTTACTGTGGAAGCCGGCGCCCATCGCCAAGAATCAGATCCCTGGGAGAGAGTCACACTGGCAAGATGATGCCGGATGCTGCTTAAATCAGGGTCATTGACCCAGGCACCTTGGCCCCAATACTCGCTCACCCGCTTCATATGTGATTCCAGGGGAACCGCAACTTGATGTTTAAGAGGGCCACAATCAAGCCAGGAATCATGCCAGAAGAGGGTGGAGCGTCCGTCTTTCACCACACGCCTTATGAGTTTATTGGAAGCCAATCTACAGTTAAGCATGTGTTTTCAAGTGCCAGAATGCGTCAATAATCCACTAGCCGCATAGAAACCAGCATGCCCATCATATCTAGCTCTCATATGCTTAGCCCATAAGCTCTTGGAAGTAAGGAATCTCCATGTTAGCCTAACCCCCGAGGCGACATTGAGATCTTCTAATAAGCGAATGCCAACTCCTCCCTCATTTTTTGGGGTACAAATATCCTTCCAAGACCATGCCCGCGAGGGACCCATAATGAAACGCCTGCATAGGGAAGAAATTTCCCGAACAACTGTATATGGCATATGATAGGCTTGCATCCAGAACGCCACCATTCCATAAATGACAGATTTAACCAACTCAATCCGCCCTGCTGTGGATAACATAGTAGATGTCCATCCCATAAGCCTCTTCCTGCATTTATCAATCAATCTCCCGTACATTGGCGCCTTTGGATATTTGGAAGATAATGGGAGACCAAGATAAGTACTAAAAGTGGAAGAAATTTTGATACCCAAGCAATCCGCTAGAGTAGATCTGTCCTTGGTTCCCTTACTAAAAATAGCCGAACTCTTATCCCAGTTTACCTGCAACCCCGACAAGTATTTGAACTCCAAAAGAATGGTCTTGATACACCTGAAAGATTTAAGATTGGCTCTGCAAAACACTAGCAGGTCATCCGCAAACAGAAGATGTGAAATGGAACCAGATCGTCGCATAGGCAGGAGAGCACCACACCCCAACGATTTAGCCATCAGAATAGAGAAATCTTTCATAGCAATGACAAATAAGTAAGGCGAAAGTGGATCCCCCTGCCTAATACCCATGTTACCCTCAAAGTACCCTACTGGGGAGCCCCTTACCATCACAGAGAAAGTGGGCGAATTAATGCATTCGCTAATCCATCTAATAAAGACCTGAGGGAATCCCATTTGGCCCATAAAGTGAAGAATAAAAGCACGGTTCACAGAATCGAAGGCTTTTCGCAAATCCAGCTTAAGGCATGCCCTTCCCCCCATAGGGCTACTGAAATCCCTAATCTGCTCATGTGCAATAAGGGAGCTATCCGACAACAACCTCCCCTTAAGGAAGGCTGCTTGATTAGGAGAGATAAGCTCATGAATAACCACCCTGAGCCTATTGCAAATAATCTTGCTAATAATTTTATACAAAACATTGCAGCAAGCGATAGGTCTATAGTCGCCAAGGGTGGTAGCATTAGAATTCTTAGGAATTAGCGTGAGATTGGTATGATTTACCTGCCTTAGAAGGGAGCCCGAAGCAAAGAATGATTTTACCGCCAAGGTAACATCATCACCAATCCTGTACCAATAGCGCTGAAAGAAATACGCATTATATCCATCAGGGCCAGGGGCCTTATCGGGGTTCATCTGAAATACCACAGTCTTGATTTCCTCACCTGAAATCCTCCTGATTAGCCAGGCCGATGCTTCCTCAGTAAGAATGCGCTTTGATGTAATGGGAGGGAATGGTGTGGCATAATTATCTTGGTTATACAACCCCACATAAAAATCAATAGCATCCTTCTTTAGCCCATCAAATGTACTCGAGAGCCTCCCCCTTGCATCCACCAAATGAGACAAACTGTTATGACTTTCCCTCGCCTTCATAGCTTTATAAAAGAATTTAGTATTCCAATCACCCAAGGAGATCCAATCCTGCCTACTCTTTTGGCGTAACATCTCCTCTTCTAAACTCATTGCCCTAGACAACTCCTTCAAAGCTGCCTTCTCAGTGGTTTGCAAGGAGGCATCAGAAAGCAAAAGTGGATTTTTCCGTAAAGATTCCAGATTAGAGCGGGCCAAGTTCACAAGTTTGGAAGCATTGTGATTAGTAGACCACTTGCGGATTAAAGGCCTCAACATCTTTAGTTTCTGGCTGACACAATACATAGGCGTGCCCGCCGCATAAAGCCCCCAGCCCTCTTCAACAATGTCAGAAAGTCCAGGGCATTTGCTCCAAAAGTTAAAGAATCTAAAAGGCTTTGGGTCAGAATGTACCTGAGCATGAAGTCTGACCACCATTGGAGCATGGTCACTAGTGACCGGATCCAGATATTCCAAAAAAGAATCAGTAAACATGCTGAGCCATTCATTAGATACGAAGACTCTGTCGAGGCGAGCGGTAATCCGGCCACCACCAACTCTGTTATTGCACCAGCTGAACTTGTTTCCCTTGCTCTTAAGCTCCAAGAGGTGGCTAGTCCCAATGCAATCATTGAACTCAAATAGGACTTTATGGTCCAACCTCCTACCTCCAACTTTATCCGCAGAGGTTAGAACACTATTAAAATCTCCTCCAACCATCCACACCCCCTTATTCAGCATAGCTGCATCACACAGAATAGACTTCCATAAGTCTTTGCGCTCCCCTACCGTATTCCTGCCATACACTCCAGTTATAGCACAGGAAAGCCCTCCATTGTTAGTACAAGTAATTGTGACATGTTGATCCGAAGCTGAGAAAAGCACAGCTTTCCAGACTGCCGAATCCAATGATATCACAACCCGCCCGCCCATGGCTTTGTCCATATTATGAAAAGAAGTCCAGTGCTTAGGAAGCCAAGTAAGCTTCTCTAACGAACTCAGTTTAGTCTCTAGAAGAATGATAACTGACGGTTTAATAATGTTGATTCTGTCCCTCAGGTCTCGACGGCGAACAGGGTTATTCAACCCCCTAGTATTTCAAATGAAGACCGTCATTGACTAGCAGTATTTTTGGGAACGCCACCCTGAATCCTGGAGCTCCTCCTAGTAACTGATTCAGACTGACATTCAGATCTCTTCTTCACCTTCTTGCCTTCAGCACCCTCCTTAAGACGAATTTCCTCTGCCACCCACTCCGGGTTGTCAATAGACAGCACCTCAGGGATCCTGTCAACATCGCCCCCCCCCCCCCCAGAGTCATCTAGAAGGGAAGGGAGAGTAGATACTCCTCCAGGCTTTACAACATGACAATGTTCCTGCGATTCAGAAGCAAGAACGGGATTCTCGAGCACATCCGGATCCTCTCCCGGCCCACTTCTAGGCGTGCGGATTGAATCCTCCGGAGCTGCCTCACCAGGTGCTTCACGTGAGGAATGAACCTCCGGACAATCAACAGCTACGACCTACGGATCAACAACAGTGCTCCCCCTCGGGTGGAGACCTCCATCCTCCACCTCCGGAACAGGCGTGGCCATGGTGGTGACCACAAAAATTATAGCTGGAGAAGCTTCAATCTCATGGTCATTTGCGGAGGATGGCGTAGCGGCATTATCTGGAAATACGGCCTTCACCCTCTCCCCACTATCAGACTTAGTCGGTCCCACCTCTGCATGCCCCACATCCTTGACCCCAGCATCCAAATCAGTGTCATCAAGAGCCTCCCCATTTGCCACTCCTTCATCTTGGATTGAAGGGGGCTCTCCCGCCACAGTGCACTGGGCATCGGTATGGCCAAAGCATAAACATTTGCTACACCTCGGAGGCTATCCTTCGAATTTCGCCTCTAGACTTAAGATTTCCCCCCCATCCAGTTCCACTTCAATAGCTTTCTGTAATGGTAATGACGCATCCACTTCGACCAAACACCGCGCATATGAAATCCTCTCCAAATTAGCAGTGGCCCGATCCAAACACATAGGAGTACCAATCACTGAGGCAATGATATTAAGCGTCTCCAGATTGCACAAATATAAGGGCAGCCCATGTAACTGAACCCAAACCGGCACGGCAGTAAGAATGTCCCTGTCGTGACGAAGTTTCATGTTCCATTTTTTCAACACCACCAACCTTCCATCAAATAACCATGCCCCCCCCCCCGCAGGATCCTGTCACAATCATCTGATGATTCAAATCTGAAATAAAAGAACCCATTGTCTTATGAGTAGACCTGCACCTTCTTCTTTAGCCTCGAAAGCCTCTCCAGCCACGCCACAATTTGACCATAATAAGGGGTGTCACCCAGAACATACCCAACAAGTGTATTCTTCCACATCTCGGCCCCACGCTCAACCAAGGATCCAGAAACCCTAGCGCGGGGGGTGCCATTCTCACCAATTACAGGAGGAACCAATTTCATTGCCAGCCCCGCCCCGTAAGTACGCCGGTCAGCGCAAACATCTATTCACGACCGCTTCACCGCATTAGCATCAATCGTAATAGGCGCCATAGGTCTCGGCGGAAGGGCATGTCTTTTAGGCAATTCCGCAAACACCTTGCGGGCAGAGGTCGGAATTTTCCCCCGCTCCATAGGCCTGATAACCGCCGGTGGCCGCCCCATAGGAGGCCGTCTCCAAGAATGCGGCGTCGGTCTTCCTCGATTTGGAAGGGAAGCTTTGCTCTGTCGATTGCGACGGACATCCACCCAACCTTCATCAACCTCCATACCGCCCTCCGGCGCCACCATCTCCTTGCGCACCGAAGTCCCCTCGCCTGATGACAGGCCCTCAGCCGGACCTCCCTTGGCAGTCCGGGCAACGTCGCCCTTAGATCCCGCCAATCTCTCATCAACCCCCCCCCCCCCCCTCGCAACACCCAGCGCAGGAGCGTAGGAGGAGCCCGCACCCGGATCGCCCTTCTCCCCATCAGCCAGGATCCATCGAGACCCACCCGCCGGCCGTCGGTACCCTAGGTCACGAACGCCGCCATTGCGAGATCCACCTGGGTCGCTCAAATCACCTGCTCCTGAAATTACGGACATCTCTTTATTCTGTATCATGTATGTATGTATGTGTGTGTGTGTGTGTGTGTATATATATATATATACACACACACACATACATACATACATCATGTTGCCCTTTCCTTCTGTGTGCAGATCATATTTCTTTTTGTCTCTGATATTGATTTCGTCGTTCGACGATTATATTTGATTAAATAGAATTCTTTCTATGAAAACATAGAATTGTTTTCCATGCACTAAACTCACTAAGAATTTTGATATTGGAGAGTATGTTCCATAACTCAATTCGTGAAATTAATTTGAGTTTTAATGATTTCGTGTTTCGATTTTCAACTATGGTCTCGTTGGCACGCTTTGATTTTCTTCGTGATTTTACTTTGGTGTCATTTGGACCGTGGTCGTATTCTTCAACTCCAGTGCTTTTATTTTTTAGCCATTTTTGTTGTCGTTGATCTCCTCTCACTCTTTTTGCTAATGCCAAAGGGGGAGAGAATTAATAATGACGATGTGCTAAATTAATAATTTAAAGCAATTTATCATGAATCTAATTAGATATGTTAGATTCAGGGGGAGTTAAGATATAAAAATGGATTTCAAATCCGATATTTCAATAATTGGATTCACATTTTATTCTTTTCTCGTCTGCTTAATGCGTATGATTATTATTTAATTTGGAATTAACGTGTCATCATTGCAGGGGGAGTAAGTAAATTTCATTTGAATCATTATTGTTGATTATTATTTATGTTGGTTTGTCATCACCAAAAAGGGGGAGAATGTTGAGTATTGATTCCCCGGATTTGGTTTTGATGACGAACAAACATAAATATCGTGAACTAACTCTTTCTGAGCGCATTTATGGAGATCGTCGCCAAAATTCTACGTATATCAAAAGTGATGTCTCAAGACTTCTCAAAGCGCGTGATCGTGTGCCTGAAGCATCGTTGAAGCTCTAGGAGCATTATTGAAGTCAAGAGATTCGGATTGAAGCTTTGAAGATGGTTCGTCTAGCTTATTTTTATAGTCTTCTAGCTTCTTTTCGTAGACTGTTAAGCCTTGAGTAGGACTTACATTATAATATTCATAAATCTCATATCATTATAGATAGGATTATCTTGGAAGCCCATACAAACTTTCTCGAAGCTTCACGCTTTATTTCGCGGCTTCTAGTGCATCTTAGTTGGTTCAAGAAGAAGAACCAACCGACTAGATTGTCATCTAGTCGGTCAGTAATCCTTCTTGAACCGACTAGATCTCCTTGCTCAAATCAGCCTCTTCACTGTTGACCAATTAGTCGGTCCAAGAAGGTTCACCGACCGACTAGTTGTCAAACTAGTCGGTTAGGAATCCTTCTTAGACCGACTAGTTATGTCTTTCACTTTTCAGCCTGAGCTACTGTTTACAGTTAGTCGGTCCAAGAACATTCATCGACCAACTAGTTGTGAAACTAGTCAGTTGGAATTTGTTCTTAGACCGACTAGCTCTCTTTGAATTCAGCCTATTGTATTTCAACTCTTAGTCGGTCAAAGAACACTCACCAACCGACTAGTTGGCAAACTAGTCGGTTGGCAAGTCTTCTTAGACCGACTAGTTCTAACTAGGGATGGCAATTCTACCCGTAGGTACGGATACCCGTGGATACCCGTCCATTTGGGTACGGGTATGGATAGACTTTTGTACCCATGGGTACGGGTATGGGTACCCATGTTTTACACATGGGTAAAATTGGACGGGTATGGATATTATATATACATACCCACGGGTACTCGTACCCGGTCATTTTAATATTAATATATTATTCTTATAAAGTAAATTTCATATAAACCCCAATTAAATATTTTTCAAAAATAATAACTAAATTAATATATGTAAATACAATGAAAAAAAATATAAAACTATGCATAACAATTAACAAACCTAGAGTTAACTTAACACCACAGCCAGTGGTTTCAAATTTGAGGTCTCACATGTATAAATACCGATTCAATAGTCAAGGCCAAGGGTTTCTAATTTCCTCCAGCATGCGGGGTTGCAGCATATCTAAATATCATTATTTATGTGTTTCATTCAATATTTTCTACATATTGTGCTATTCTGTGAGCCAAGTTGCAATTGTGTTGGCTGTTGCATTATAAGGCTTAGTGACAAAATGCTTTCTTGTATATATATGCCTTAAAACTAGCACTAAATTTTACTTGTCTTTGTCAATCTTTTAAACCAGTGAAGATGGGTAAACTGCTAATTTAAACTTGATTGTTATATAGTCTCTTGCATACATGTGTATTTTTACAACTTTGATGTTTGAAAAAAAATATAATTTTTTACATATCACTCAAAAAGCTTACAATATGGATACGGGTATGGATGTTTGTCAATCTTTTTACAGGTAATGGTTATGGATACCCATATCCATTGGGTATATGGATATACATACTAATACGTCTATTTTGCGGAGGCCCAACAGCATGGGCCCAAAGGCGCAGCCTACAACGCGAAATCGTGGGGGGTCCAAGCCCACCCAACGAAGCCCATGAGAGGACCCCGAGCATCGATCCGACCCGACCACGGAGACGCGCGAGTCACTCGCCCACTCCAGCGATAACCGTTCCCCCAGGCCTGCTGCCACTTAATGGCCGTTATGGGGAGGTGCTGGCAGGGCGCAGGGAGCGGAGATGGGGAGGCGGATTGAGGGGGCATGATTGGGGGCGGACGAAGGACGTGAGTCATGGGTGGTCGCGATGAGAGGCCTATAAAAGGGCTAGGAGGACGACTGAACAAAGGACGGCATCTCAGGTAACAAAACCTAAGGTACTCCATCAACGACCTAGTTCCCCCACTTCATCTCCTCCCCCCGCTCGCGCCGGAGGACGTCGTTCCGATCTCCTCTCGAGTCGAACCGTCCCCGCCGAGCCTCCTCTTTCAGATTGTCATCTGACTTAGGCATCGGAGGGGATTTGGCCGGAACCAAGGTCCGGCCTCCCTGATGAGTGTTCTCGTCTGTTCAGGGAGACGTTTGATCCAAGTGTCGAAGCTTCCCTTCGACACCAGGCGAACGCCATCAGGCACCAGCCAAGGCATCGAGGCCACCCCTCGACGCCAGGAGAGACCGAGGCCGAGCGCATCCATCCGAGCCGAGGCTTCCCCTCAGCTCTACACCGGCCGCGCATCAAGCGAGATGACCGAGGTTACCCCTCGTCGTCTGACCGACCGAGGCCGAGCGCACCCCTCCGAGCCGAGGCTTCCCCTCAGCTCCGCGTCGGTCACGCGTCAAGCCAAGGTGCCGAGGCTTCCCCTCGTCGTCCGACCGTCCGAGGCCGAGCACCTCACACCGGGCCAAGGCTACCCCTCAGCCCCCCAGAGGCCGAGGATCCAGACCCGGCCCAGCTGACGTGCTCTGCATCGACTACATCTCCGATTCGCGTAACGTCTACACGCGCTCGACGCGCCCAAGGGACCCTAATTGGCCCCTTGACCACGTTGACCGGGCAATCCACGGTCAACGATACTGTAGTGAGAAAACACTCTGAAACATCTGACGCCGTCTGTAGGAACGAACTATCCCACGAAAAAACAAACCACACTTGCAATGGCACGCGCCTGCAACGGGAAGAGACGCATGCCCCCTATCCCGGAGGAGGGAAATGGCGCACCCAACAGCAACCTTGAGGGCGCACCCAACGGGAATCACCACGCCCCCTCAGCCGAAGAGACTGGCGAGTCCGAGCTGGCCACGCAGGAGCAGCTCTGTGCCCTGGCCCAAGATACCAACGTGAACATTCAGACGCTGGTCGCGACGGTATAACAGCTCATCAGCACCGCGCCAGCCAACGGAGACGTGTTGGGCGACGGTCATCGTTTGGGGGGGCCCCCGCCCCTGCGGTCCGCTGTGGTCACTGACCACGGAAACCGAATACCGAACACGGAGCGTCGGTTCACATTACCCGGCTTCAACCAGGCGAGATCGCGTGCCTCCTCCTCTTATCGCGAAAGGAGCAGGAGGGGTACCGAATACACGGGGGACGAATCGGTGACCGCGTCGTCTCGACGGCCACGATCACCCCACCACAGAAGAAGTGATCGGCACCACTCGAGGGACCGATCATGGCTAAGCGGAAGCTCCCGCCGGAGGAGCCGGGAACGCCGGACCAGCCCCACCCCCAGTGTGGCGAGGGCCGTTGAACCAGCCCAGCCAGCGCCTGTGCCATCTCCATAACCGAACGAGCCTGAGGTAGGCAGGTGTCAGACCCCTGGAGGCATCCACGGAGACCGGTGCCCCCTGTTGCAGAGAATAACCGACGCGTGGGTCCCCTCTCGATTCAAGATCCCGACGCTGGGGAAATACGACGGGATAGGAGATCCAGGGAACCACGTGATGGACTACGAGGGGGAGATGTCCTTCCAGGGAGCCGATGATACCCTGCTCTGCAGGGGCTTTTATTCGACCCTCAGGGGAGCAGCGAGAACTTGGTACCGTAGCCTACCCAGCCGCTCCATTGACAGCTTCGAGGAACTCACCCAGCTGTTCTGCAAACAGTTCATAGCAGGGCGACAGGTAATGCCTGATGCTGAACATTTGTTTAACATAGTGCAGGGCCCGACCGAGCCGCTCCGACAATTTATGCGTCGCTTCAACGCTGAGCGGCTGAACGTAAACAGCCCTCCCGACTTCGTTGTCCAAACGGCCCTAAAGAAAGGGCTGCGTCATAGAGGCTTGAAGAAATCTCTGCACAATGATCCCCCGAAAGATCTCGCTGGGATCATGGCGAGTGCCGAGCGCTTCATGTTGACCGAGGAGACCTTGGCCATCGAGGCAGGAAAGGCCAGACGAGGGACCAAGCGCGGCGATAGCGAGCGCCGCAGCCCCGAAGGGTACCGGACAGAGAAGAGGGCGAGAAACAAGCAACGGAGGGAGGATACGAGGGACGCCACCCCGGACGTCGTCCTCACTCAAATGCAGAAGGAAGAGCACGCTGATCGCCCCCCGTCGAAGACAAAAAGAGGGGGGAAAATGAGGAAAAGTATTGCCGATACCACAAAGACAACGGCCACGACACTGAAGACTGCTGGCACTTAAAGAAGGACAACAAGAAGTTAATGAGCCGAGGGCACGCAAAGAACTTTACCGATGACCCGGCCCACGGAGAAGGAACATCCAAGCAGCCGGACAAAGGAAAGAAGGTCAACGCCATCCAAGGACCCCTCCACATCATAGAGTGAGCAGGCGAGGCCCCCCAGTCACCGCCTAGTCGGGAGGAGATTATCTAGGTTCACATCCCCCCGTCTTGCTTTATTTCTTTTTTCCTCCAAATGTACTAGTCCAATAGGACCTTTAAGAGTACAAATGCACTCCTTTTTCCTTTTCTTCATCTCCGACGGAGTTAACATTTCGCTAAGGCTGCATAAGAGTGAAGGCCGCCACCTCACCGAACGGGGGGTCAATCAAAACTGGTCCTAAGCCGAGGAGCTTCACCCTCGCTGACCGACTCCGACGCTCGTAAGTCTGGGGGCAATTCCCCCAGCCAGCGCAGACGCCGACCGGTCCTAAGCCGAGGAGCTTCACCCTCGCTGACCGACTCCATCGCTCGTAAGTCTGGGGGCAATTCCCCCAGCCAGCGCAGACGCCGACCGGTCCTAAGCCGAGGAGCTTCACCCTCGCTGACCGACTCCATCGCTCGTAAGTCTGGGGGAAATTCCCCCAGCCAGCACCGACACCGACCGGTCCTAAGCCGAGGAGCTTCACCCTCGCTGACTGACACCATCGCTCATAAGTCTGGGGGAAATTCCCCCAGCCAGCGCAGACGCCAACTGGTCCTAAGCCGAGGGACTTCTCCCTCGCTGACCTACTCCATTGCTCATAAGACTGAGAGCGACCCCCGTAGCCAGCGAAGACGGTTAGACCGACTCCATTGTTTATAGGACTGGGGGCAACCCCCCCAGCCAATAAGTACATCAACCGTCTTGTCCACTCGAGGGACTAGGGGCGACCTCCCGGAGGAAAGAGGCGAGCGACCACCATCAGCAGAGGATCCGAAGTCACAGCAACAAAGCAAAATGCGCTGAAAATTCAAGCAGGTCAATTTCATTTCCAACAGTTAACCGGGGTACAAAAGTGTGTCTTTTTACAGGAAATCGAAGTGGAGGAACCTCCATACAAATAATTCACTCTCGGCGAACAACAAAATTCGTCACCCACGAAAACTGGGATAACGCCGGCAGAGCAAAACTTGTCGACCAAGAACACAAAATTGCTGGCTTAAATGAACATCCTTGCAATCAGCAATTGTTTGACCTGAAGCAGAGAGCCGGTAAAGATGCCAATGGAGATTGCGAGGTCAGGGATCCATTTCAAGTAGGCTGGGCCAAAGAGAAGCGGATGCTGAGAAATTTGAGGATAAAAACAAGGATGACAGGCCGGGAAGAACGACCTAGGGGACCCGGGCTCGGGAGGACGCATCCTCGGGCGCCTCGCCCTGCCCGGAGCGAGGGGGATCGGCAGACGAAAGGGGTTGCAGGACGCGCTCCGTACAATCCCGGAAGGAGGACTGGACGACCTCGACGATCCGGGGACCGATAAGGTCTTCATACTTACCGAAGGCCTCCCTGAGGACCTCGAAGATCCTCTCTCCCAGAGTCCCGACGATGCCCCTCTCCACCTCATCCGCGAACCGTGCCACCTGATGTCGATCCGACAGTTCCCTCTGGAACTCCTCCCTCTCCAGGTGGAACGATTCCGCCGCTTCCCCGGCCGACCGCCGGGCGTCCTCCAACTCCCCCTGGAGATCGGCCACTCGTCCCTCTAGCTCGGCCACCCGGAGCTTGAGTTGCCGAGACTCCATCTGGGCCGCCACCACAGCTACCTCCGCCGCCCCAGCCCGCTCGTGGTCCTTTGCAGAGGACTCCTCCAGCTCCCTCAAACAGATAGCTCGACGCTGCGACTCGATAGCGAGTGTTGAACCCTGAACGACAAGACATGAGCCAAGAAGAAAGCGAAGGAAAGAAAGGGACAGCGGGATAGCCAGACCTGTTGAAGGATCCAGACCAAGATGTCCGACACCTTGTCGGCGGGGGCCCTCTCGAGGAGACCACGGTCCCAGGGGAGGACGGAGCCCTCGGCCAACTGCTGAGCCAAGGCTCGGTCGACAAACACCGAGTCCCCGGGGGTGACCGCGAGGGAGGCTGAGCAGCTAGCCAACAGGGCACCGATTCCCGATAATGGAGGCAGGGTCGCTGTGACGGGGGTGGTCGTCAGGGTCACTGGAAGATCCTCGACGGCCACCGCCGGGGGCACGGAGCGAGCCGGACTGGGGGGATCCGTGCCTTCTTTCCTCCTCTTCCCCCCGTGAGGCTTGGCAGGCGCCGAAGGGGAGCGCTTCCGCCTCATACCGCCTCCACCCTCAGAGACAAGAGGGGGCGCGCCAGGCGTAAGAGGAGCTGCACCGGACCCATCATCACCCCCCACCGCTTGGGCCGGTGGGATGGATCCGGCTCTTGCGACCTCCCCGGGGAGGGGACTACCAGAGGTAGAGACGGGAGGCGCGGTCGCCACCTTGCCCACGGTGGGCTCGGCTCGACGCACCTCCTCCTCGATGGTCTACCGAGGCGCCCTTCCCGAGGTGCTGCCTCGGCTCAGAGCGGCTCCACGCCGAATCAGCTCATCGACGTTGCGGGTGAACTCGTGACCAGCCATTCCTGCAAGCGAAACCGAAATCAGGGTAAGCCACGGGGCAATCCAGGACTAGGAAAGCGACCTACCCGGAGACCACAAGACGGCCTTGAGGAGTAGGTCATCCAGCAAAGGCCAAATAGACTTCGCCTCCTAGGGGAGGGCCGACAGCAGCGCGACGGCCGCCTGATCAGCCTTGGAGAGGGTTAGCGTTTGGCAAGGCCGACCTGACCCACCCCAACCTGTCAAAATCTGAGCATCCTCAAGGAAGACTACGAAGACATAACCCGAGCTCCAATCCCCCGCCCAGTGGGGGTAGCCCGACAGGCATTCCCTCCCCGCGCGGGCTCGGAGGTGCAGCCATGACCCTAGACCGACCGTCTGGATCTGATAAAAATAGAAGAGGAGTGGGAGAGATGGCTCCAGACCGTGAGTGCAGCAGAGCATCACAAAGCCTGTCAGAACCGCAACCGAACATGGGATAAACTGGCAAAGGGACACCATGTGGTACTCCATGACTTGGATAAAGAAGGGCTTGAGTGGGAAACGAAGACCCAGACGGAACATCTCGACGTAAACGCCGACTTCGTTGCTCCACGGAAGACAGATCCGCTCGTCGATGAAAGGGACTCAAACATCATACGGGTGACAGAGGTACCTTCCCCGAATCTCCGCAGCCGCCAGAAAAGGAGTCCTCGACGGCGTTCTGAGGATAACCGGAGGTACATTAAGCTGCGCGGCAACCAACGCCACATCATCGCCGGCATAGTCTGGGAACAGCTTCCCCTTCCCTTTGTCTCGGAGGGAACGGCTCCCCGAGGAGGAATCGGATCCCTAAGATCGGGGCCCGCCACGCTTGGACTCAGGGGGATCCCTCGCCCCTTGGCCAGAGCCACCTATCCTAAGAGCAGCCATAATATGAGGATGGGAAAGGAGTTACCTTTTTGTTTATTTGGAGAAGGCAAGAGAACGAAGGCAGCGGAAGACTCCGAGTTTGTGGAAAGCCCGGAACAGAGAGAAGAGCGAGGAAGAAGTTAGGATCAAAGCAGCTGGTGCACTTATATACAAGACCCAGGGGCGAATTCAAAACACCTGACAGGAACGCGTGGCAAGCCTCAAAGAGCCGGCGGTGTTTCGAAATCGGTGCCAAGGGAAGTCCTATCGATCCGCATCATCATGACCTTCATTTATGACCACGCCTCGACTGACGTGCCAATCGGAACCACAGGAGTCACATCGGTCGAACCGAACCGGCCAAGGCCGATCGGCCCAACCGATGGGGGCAATTGATACGTCTATTTTGCGGAGGCCCAACAGCATGGGCCCAAAGGCGCAGCCTACAACGCGAAATCGTGGGGGGTCCAAGCCCACCCAACGAAGCCCATGAGAGGACCCCGAGCATCGATCTGACCAGACCCCGGAGACGCGCGAGTCACTCGCCCACTCCAGCGATAACCGTTCCCCCAGGCCCGCTGCCACTTAATGGCCGTTATGGGGAGGTGCTGGCAGGGTGCGGGGAGCGGTGATGGGGAGGCGGATTGAGGGGGCACGATTGGGGGCGGACGAAGGACGTGAGTCATGGGTGGTCGTGACGAGAGGCCTATAAAAGGGCTAGGAGGACGACTGAACAAACGACGACATCTCAGGTAACAAAACCTAAGGTACTCCATCAACGACCTAGTTCCCCCACTTCATCTCCTCCCCCCCGCTCGCGCCGGAGGACGTCGTTCCGATCTCCTCTCGAGTCGAACCGTCCCCACCGAGTATCCTCTTTCAGATTGTCATTTGACTTAGGCATCGGAGGGGATTTGGCCGAAACCAAGGTCCGGCCTCCCTGACGAGTGTTCTCGTCTGTTCAGGGAGACGTTTGATCCAAGTGCCGATGCTTCCCTTCAAAACCAGGCGAACGCCATCAGGCACCAGCCAAGGCATCGAGGCCACCCCTCGACGCCAGGAGAGACCGAGGCCGAGCGCATCCATCCGAGCCGAGGCTTCCCCTCAGCTCTACGTCGGCCGCGCATCAAGCGAGACGACCGAGGCTACCCCTCGTCATCCGACCGACCGAGGCTAAGCACACCCCTCCGATCCGAGGCTTCTCCTCAGCTCCGTGTCGGTCGTGTGTCAAGCCAAGGTGCCGAGGCTTCCCCTCGTCGTCCGACCGTCCGAGGCCGAGCACCTCACACCGGGCCGAGGCTACCCCTCAGCCCCCCAGAGGCCAAGGATCCAGACCCGGCCCAGCTGACGTGCTCTGCATTGACTACATCTCTGATTCGCATCGCGTCTACACGCGCTCGACACGCCCAAGGGACCCTAATCGGCCCCTTGACCACGTTGACCGGGCAGTCTACGGTCAACGATACTGTAGTGATAAAACACTCTGAAACACATACGATGGGTATGGATATCCATACCTATACCCAGTGGGTACACGGGTACCCACGGGTATCCGTATACCCGCTGGGTATGGGTATGGGTACAAAAATTTACCCATCACGGGTATGGGTACGGGTATGGGTACGGGTAAATCGAGCGGGTACGGGTATGGATAGTGCATATCCATAACCGCCCACCCATTTTGCCATCCCTAGTTCTAACTCCTGAAATTCATCTTATTGGCTATGAACCATTTAGTCGGTCCAAGAAGAATCACCGACCGACTAGTTGAGAAACAAATCGGTCAGTGATCCTTCTTAGACCGATTAGACTGTTTCATAAATAGATCCGTTGGAGCATTAAAATGCACGAATTTTCCCTATCTCTTCTCTCTATCCTATATATACTTGTGATGCTTCTTCATAGCATTCAAGGCTGATATTATTGAGACTTTGAGAATTAAAGAGAGAGCATTTAATTCCTATTTCCAAGTTCCCTCTCTTCACAAGAATCTCTCCCTCACTCTTATTCCTCAAGAGAGATTCTCATTGATTGTGAGCCACTCAAGCTAGGAGCTTGAATCCAAGTCACCAACATCTCCCTAGCCACCTATTATTGATCATCTTGGTGGAGCTAGAGTTTGGTGCTTGCTTCTTCCCCAAAATCCTTCTTGCCCTAAAAATCGTAAGTTTTATTCAAGGCATAGGATTTTGTTGGTAAGTGTTTTATATTTCATTTACTTTGATATTAATTTTTTCTCTCAGTTGTGAGAGAAGTGTGTGATCCCGGTTTGTGGGAGTCACATTTCGTTTGTGTATGATTTGATCTTGTAGTGGTTTTCTACAAGAATTTCATAGTGCAAAGCTTGGGTTAGAGGTTTCTAACTCAAGTAGCCGGAGGGGATCAGGGTGTTTGGGACGTAGGATCACCGGGAACAGGTCGGGGAGACTTGGGTGGATCCGAACCCGTTATATCGTTTGTTTGCATTGTCGATTATTGTTGTCAATACTTTCATTCCGCATTGTTGGTTGAGTTTGCACGATAATTAGGAATAATTACTCTTGATTATTTTAAAGTACTATTCACCCCCACCCTCTAGTACTTGTGCAGTAGCTATCAGGGCATTACACTTCTTAGCTTGGATAGACGAAGAAGCTCGTTGGGGGGGCCGGACCTTGGTTCCAGTCAAGTCCCCTCCGATGCCTAAGTCAGAACGGATCTAAAAGATGCCCAGCGGGACCAGTATGGCTCACATGGTGGCCGATACGTGTATCCTCGGACCAAGTTAAGGGAGGGAATGTAAAGTGGAAACCAAGGTCTTTTTGTAGAATACCTCCGTCTATTGGTATCCGGGGTGAGCTCCCTTGCTCGGTTGTCTCTCGAGTCCCTTTATAGGGATCTTCCCACGATCGCTTCCCCTCAACGCCCCCCTACTCCATCCCCATGATCCGCCTCTTTCAAAGCGCCTGCATGTACCTTGGAGGAGGGTTAATGGGGCCCCTTAATGGCCATTAAGGGGGCGTGTTTTGGGGAGCGGTTAGCTCCCGCTGACGTGGGCTAACAGGGCATACGTTCTCGTCGTGGTCGACCTGATTTCAAGTCCGTGTGAGGGCCTCGATGGTCGGCCCGAACTCCTTTTGGGGGCCTCCAGCTTCAAATGTGGGCTTGGGCCACTCGTTCTCGGGCGGTCTCCAAATGGTCGTATCCATTTCCCCCATCCCTCGTGTCATTCGGATTATACCGGTTTGATTCGGGCGATGTGATTTGTGTGAATTTTGACAGGTGCATCAGTCGAGACAATGCCATTAAATGGAAGCCATCATGACGCTACCCGGTTGAACTTCTCCCATCCCTGGATGCGGAATTCGAAGCGCCATGCCTTGCGGGATGTCGACGCGTGTGCACAAGTGGTCGACTCGCGATGGGGTGAGAGAGTTCGAGGGGGCGGTATAAAGGGAGGCCGCTGTTCGACGGATTAGGGTTTTGCTATTCCACTCGTCACCCTTTTCTCCCCATCCCTCGCAGCTATCCCAGATCTTCTCCAGGTGCTGCCTCATGTCGTCCTCCTCTTCGGCCACAGGTTCAGGGTGCCCGACAGTCGCTACCAATCCAGGCCAGGCTCATGGTCCCATCGCGACGGTGCGTCGCCATGGGGGTGATCTCTCTGGGGTGCTCCCTGAGGTAATGGGGTGGCAGTCGTCTATTTGCGCCACTTCTATTGGAGCGTTGCACTCAAACTATCTTCTCCCACCATGTTTCGCCCGGGCCCCTGAGAAGGACGAGCGGATCTGCTTCCTCGGCCCTCGTGAAGTCGGGGTGTACGAACAGAGCTTCTGATTCGGGCTCCGATTCCCTCTCCACCCTTTTGTCGTCTGTTTCTGTGAGCTTATGGGCTTCCCTTATGCCAATTCTGCCCCAATGCCATCGGGTCTCTAGTGGGGTTTGTCGTTCTCTGCGTGCTAAAGGGGATGGAGCCGTCCCTCCAACTCTTTGCCCAATTCTTCCACCTGAGCCATCATCAGTCGGGAGCCTGGCTTTACATCAATGCCCGACCGAAGAAGAGCTTGGTGCTGGGGCTGTCGAGTTCCTTAAATAACTAAAAAGGAGAGTACGTCTTCGTTGGTTTCCTGTCAGAGGTGAATTTCCTGGCCCGATCGGTGGCGATGAGCATGCTGGCCCTTGAGCTAGGGAGCCCTACCGATGCCGAGCTCAAAGCGGTCAACACTTTGCTGGTGGTCCCTGCTGAGGACCGAAAGATTGACGTCCACTTTTCCAACCAAACCTGTGAAAGACCGTGTGGCCCATTGGTTAGTCTTTGCTGAAGTCCTGAATGTGGGGGAGTGTCGTCCGAAACCTGCCCAAGTGTGACCGTTTCCTTATCTTGTCCTTTTCTGCAGGTAGGTTTGGCCAAGTTCTTCTCAGCCTCTTATTCCAGCCACCGTCTGTAATGTCCTACGTAGCTACTACACAAGTACTAGAGGAGGGGTGAATAGTACTTTAAAATAATTAAGAAGATAATTCCTAATTATCTTGCAAACTCAACCAACAATGCGGAAATGTAAATATTGACAACAAAGAAAACAATCGCAAACAGACAATTTAACGGGTTCGGATCCACCCAAGTCTCCCTGACTTGTTCCCGGTGATCCTACGTCCCAACCACCCGGTCCCCTCTGGATACTTGAGTTAGAAACTTCTAACTCAAATTTGCACAATGAAATACTTGTAGAAACCTCTACAAGATCAAATCATACACAAATAAAATTGTGACTCCCACAAATCGGGATCACAAACAAACTCTCACAACCGAGAGTAAAACACTTGCAATATCAATGTAAATTGAAATATGAAATGCTTACCATAAAATACTGACGTGCGTTTATATTTCATATATTTGCGCATGTTTTCTTCCGTGTTTTTCTGTTATTTACCACCGTCTTGTATTCGTTTTCTCGTGTTTTCTTGTTTTCTTTCACTTTTCCGTGTTTTCGTATTTTGCAGGAATTTACCGGTGTAGGGGACATAAAACGACGATACTATGAGTCCTCGGAGCAACGGGAGGAGTCACGCGTGATCCAGGGGGGGTCAAACGACGAAGATCGCATCTTTTAGCCCCTCACCCGACCGGTTGGTCACTTCCAACCGATCGGGTGATGCACACGTGCACCACCCGGACACAAGTTGGAGCGGCCAAGAAGTCACCCGATCAGTTCAGTGACCGGTTCAAATGCCCCAACTCTCTGGAAATCTGATGCTGAATGCCAACGGATCGGGTGACCTTCACCCGATCGGTTCACCTGTAGCCGATTCTCCGAAGCCACCATACGGAGAGATCAACCGACCGGTTCACCCGACGGCCCGAAGACCCAACCGATCAGCTTCAACCTCAACCGACCATGCTGTGGTGACCGAGTGAAGCTCCCGAAGCCCGATGGCCAAAGAAACAAGCGGCTCACCTGATCGGTTGATGTTTCAACCGATCGGATGGCCTTTTCTTCCACTTTTGCGCACTGCTGATGCACTCATTATAGATCTGATATCATTCCAGAGGTATTTTGGGTGATCTCTTATTTTTCTAGCGTCGGCATCGTCGTTAGCTTTCCAACGATAGGTCGCATGCCCAAATCAGATTTTTCTACATTTTTCTGGAATTTTCTGAGCGCAGCTGTGTGCTGAAATTGGCAGCAATCTGAATTTTCATTTCACCCGATCGGGTGAGTTACCACCCTACCGGGTGAGATCACTTTCTGTGGATTTGAGCTCTCTGTTTATTCCACCCGGTCGGGTGAGTTTCCACCCGATCGGGTGGGCCTGTTTTGACAGTTTTGAGTGGGTTTCTGGACCCGAACAAATTGGGTTTCTTTGGGGGCTATTAATACACGATGATGGCCGAATGTAGGGGGGATCTCCTCTAATTTTTAGGGCTTTTTCAGCCCCTTTGCTGGGAGTTTAGGATAGTTTAGCTTAGGGTTGTATCTTTCAATAAATCTTGTATTGGATCGTTGGATTCAAACGGAGATAAGTATTTTCTTCCCTTTTTCTCCATTGTTTTGTATTGTGTTTGTTTTGCTTCATGATGAATGTTTGTATATCTTTTATGTTGTTTGTTTATATGTTTTCATCATTGAGTAGTATTGATGAACCCTAATACGGGTTAGGGTAGGATTGATGCTTGGTTGTTTCATTTGACTTGGTTGCATGGCATGTGTTCGATGAAATGTGTCAATGTGGATTTCTAGCAATCTGAGCCCAATTCATATGGCAACACACTAGTCGTGTTGGGGGTTGGGGTTTGGTGCTTGCCCAGTCAAGATCTGCTTCGATGTATTGCTAGAAATCACATTTGACCTATTTGGCCATTAGGGTTACGCGGGGGTGTTTCATTGTCATTGGCGGGAGAAAGACCGCCTCTGACCGTCAGGCCAAGGGTGAATAAACTTGGCGGTTGACTCCCTAGCCGCAGCTCACACCCCTAGTGTAGACATTGAGTCCTCACGCGTGGGAATGGCTTGGACGAAGTGTTGGGAGTTATCATTGTGGCCTTAAGGCTCCCGGTTGCGGAAGGTGTTAATGGACATGGGAATGCCCACCGTCCGGAACCGGGTAGGCCTAGCGTACTTGGCACCGACCGGAATATCGGGCCATGGACGCTAGGTACCACCTTTTGGGGCAATGTCTCACCCTGGGTCAAGTCAAATTCCAAGTGTCATGAGTGCTCCAGCCCGTGTTAGCAGGGATTCATTTCGTGTCTTTTTCATTTCTTTCTTTTATTTCTACACTTCCACCCATATCATCCGCGTAGCTAGCACACGACCTAGGCGAGGCTAGTAGCCACTCAAGCCATCCACCTCCCTGAGTTCGATAAAACCGCACCCTACACTAACCGTGCACTTGCGGTAAAACGACACCGCGCCCAAACCGTAAACGGGGCACCTGTCACGTTTTTGGCGCCGTTGCCGGGGAGGCGTTCGGTTTGATATTAGCTTAGCTTGGGTTCGTTAGACTACGCATAAAAACACAAAAAGAATTTCTTTTTCTTTTTAAAAAAATATATTCAATAACCAAGTAATTTTTCCCCCACTATTATATTATCTTTTTGTTATTCTCTTGTACTATTGACGCTCATCTCTAGTTTTCTTATTTTTGTTGTCCAGGTATCTTTGGTGTAACCATGTGGAGATCAGATTTCGATGCTCAAATGGGAGGCTACGATCCATATTCATTTGTGATTTGTGAGACTTGTGGGATGGCGTGGCACGTGTATTATGATTGCCCATTTACGCTTGAGATCCTCCCCATACCCGAAGGCCAAACATTTTCCCACAACCTTAGCCCAAACACCTCCCATCCATTTCCTCAACCTTATACCCCTCCACAAACACAAGAAGAATCAAGCATCGTGTCTCTCCTTCAAAGTGCCATGTTTAACCAAGGCCAATTATTACAAAACTTCATGGTACCAATCATCGAGCCTACACCGAGGAGAGGGGATGAAGGAGAGGATATACCTACTTTCATGGTTGAGACTATCATGCCGTCGACCACCATAGACACTTCTCATGCCGATCTCCCATTCTTCCATCACTACCACTTGGATGACGAAGCATTTTTTGATGATTGTAGTGAGGATGGGGAGATTTCTCTAGGATCTGTGGAAGAGACTTCTTGTCTTGATTTAGATACCCCACATGAGTCCTATGAGAGGACCTAGGAGTTTACAGAGCTTATGCATAAGGGCGAGGAGGATGTGCGTGAGGACGAGGACACCATGACCATAAACGAGGGGTCCGCTCTACATCCACCTCCACAGCCATCTCTGTCGCAGCTTCTTCCTTGGTCTGTGGTCAACCACGAGGATGTCATTCAGGACATCGGGCAGATGGTGGAGTATGAGCATATCGTCGAGGAGGATGTGCATGAGGGCTTGGATACGATCGTCCACTTCATGGAGCCTGATCGCGCCCCGGATACACGTCCTGGAGCGATGGTTGTAGTTTTACCGCAAGCGCACGGTATAGCGGCGAGCGGGTATCGAACACAGGGAGGACGAATGACCGTGCTTGTTCCTAATCAACCTGGCTATTCGAGAGAGATAATTGCCTTGGGCGATCCTGTCACAATCGTCAGACAAATGTGCGAAGTATCAAATCAAATAAAGAACGTCTAGGGAATGGGGAATCCCCGCTACTCACCGTATTTCATAAGAGTGGTTCGTCGGTATTAAAATTGCTAGAATGAGAATTCAGAAGAACTAGTTGCAACTGAATGTAGATCCAAGCTCACGCTCTCGCGCTGTTGCCGGTCTATAGCTTTCCTAGGTTCGGGTCCAATCTCTTGCAAACCCTAGCCTAGGGAAGCTAGCATTAGGATCAACATCATCGTCCAATCGCGCACCGAGCCCAATCTCTTGCAAACTCGGTCCACGATCTAGATTGGGATAGTTCCTACCCGTCCAATCTCTTGCAAACAGGTACTGGCATGGAATTGCACCCGGAAATCCTAATATCGGTCCAATCTCTTGCATACCGATACTTCGAAAATCCGACTCCAACCCAATTCGGATTTCTAGGGTTTCCTATCGAATTGGGATCCAATCTCTTGCAAATCCCAATTGATATGAATACCTAGCCATCCGTAGTAAATCGATCCCAATCCAATCTCAAATAACAATCCTAGCTCAATTTCCACCAATTCATCACAATTATGAAATAGGGCTCGTAGGGTTCATCCACACGCCCCAAGACGTGGTGACTACTCACAAATCATAGCAATATCACAAATTTGATCAATGAAATAAGCTATGGAATTCATCACAAATATTGAGATAAACAATAAAAATAGAATTTTTAGGGAAGAGAGATGCAAACCAATGGAGTTCTTCAATTTAATCCAACAAAAATCCAAGTTTTTCCTCTTCTCCAATCACAATAATAAAGCTAAAAAGTAATCTAAAAAGCTGCAAAAAATCTAAGAGATGGCTCTCTAAACTAGGGTAAAAGCAGGGCTTAAATAGCCCTAAAAATCGTCCAAAAATCTTGACCAAAACGCCCCTGCACAGCCTGTTTTCCGCAAATTTCGCTACAGGCAGCGCATCGCACTCGGCCGAGTGACAAATGTAGCTCGGCCGAGTGAGAAACCCTGTACTTTTCCAGTAAGTCGGGGCCTTCAGGGGTCTTCACTTCGGGAGCGGCTCGGCCGAGTGAGTTGTCGTCACTCGGCCGACGGCTTCACTGCACTCGGGCGGACGGGATAATCCACTCGGCCGAGTGGGTCTTCTGAAGCTCAGGTGGCCGAAAAACAGAAACTTCGATATTTTGGAGGGGCTTCGTCTGGGCGCCACTCGGGCGGACGTGGTATCGTCACTCGGCCGATGTGGTCTCCGTCGCTCGGCCGAGTACACATGGAAATCGTGTCTGAACGGGTCGGCCGAGCAGTGCCTCGCTGGTCGGCCGAGTGGCTCCTCCACTCGGCCGAGTGGGACACAAAAAATGCCCAATCTGATTGTTTTGGCCTCCTCGTCGCTCCTGCGACGTCCATTCTTCTTCCGCTCCTCTCCAATAGCAAAATACCCCTCGGGGAGGTCGTCGGTGGCCGTCTAGAGTAAGCGCATCTCGAGATCACTCCAAGTCACGCCAAATCACCTGAAATGCGACAAAAACAACAAATTGTGAAAAGCATCGCAATATCGTCGATATATCGTGAAAAACATGATTTGGGCAATCTAAATGGCATGCAAATACACGGAAAAAGGGTGTAAAATAAGGAGTGATCAAAATCCCCCAATCTTGCCTCTTACTCGTCCTCGAGGAAGATAAGTAAAAGGCGAACCCGGTGGATTCGGAAAACGAAAACGGCGAAAAACGAAAAAAAATGAAAAACGAAGAAGAATGAAAACGAAATGGAAACAATGAAGGAAGAAAGAAAGAAAGAAGCGAAGAGGTGGGATGCTAGATCATTTTCTCAGGACGTGGGTTTCACTTATTCTTATAACATGCACCGAATGAGAAATACCTGTCAAAGAATTTTATTTTGATATCATAGTATAATAGTGCAAATAGAAATAGAAAACCCACGAACAACGATATAATCATGAAAAACGGAATGATTTTAAAATTAACATCGTCTGAATCATTTAAAGCGGTATACAGATCACAGATCACACACTTTTCAATTGAACGCTTTCTATCTGGAGTATAAGAGTATCACACTATAGATTAGAGAGAATAGAAAAGTATGGATTTCATGAAATGAACGCTAGGCTTAGATTTCTGGATTTCGTAAAGCTAGAAACAATCTCACCAAGTACAGAATATTACTTAGCCTAGGTTGTCGTGCAATGTCAAGTAGTCACTCTCTCACTCATCAATGGATCCCCTCCCCCAAGCTTATCTATAAGCGTGGTGGCACAAAAATATTTACATCCCCATTTTTTATATATATAGCTCCAAAAGCAACGAAAAGAAAGAGGAGAGAAAGAAAGTGAGATGGGATCTTTGATTGAGGATTTTTCCTCTCTTTTTTTTCCCTTTTTTCTTTTTTTTTCTTTGCAATAAGCAATATATACACAATGATCCCAACTCAGAGAGAGATAATGATATACAAGAATGTTTTTCTCTCTTTTATTATTATTATTTTTTTTTGAATAGGGGATTTGGAGCTAGGAATTAATAGCGGTGGAAATGCCATGAAATAGAATCACTAAGGGGAGATTCACCAATGATTTTTAAAAGTAGAGAAATGATGTTCAAGATTTGTGGAGAAAGAAATATATATAACCCTCGGCTCACTCTATAAGACATGCACGACAACTTCAGCAGGGTAATCTAATCTACTCAGTTTTGATCACAAAAAAGCTACTAATCCAGATATATCATAGCTAATCATCATTCAATCATCCTGAAGTGAAGTGTACAATTCATGCATATAGAAGTGATAAAGGAAAAGAAATCAGTACTCCAGATATAGGCATTCAATGCGTGAATCTTGGTGTGTTTTCTGTGATAGCATACATATGAATATTCAGGCTCAGCTAATAATAAAATTTCATCCATTTTCATGTGGAAAAAGTGTGGGTTACTATTTCTAAATGCAAAGCAAGTCATAGCATATGATATCAGAAATAAAATCTAAGACACGACAAATATAGCATGCATATAGAATAAGCTAACTCCACGTAGACATCATCACAGAAAATTCATCTCTAGCATGAGATGAAAAAAAAAGAAAGAAATAAAGATAAAGGAAAAATAGAACTATTTACAATGCGGCACGCAGAGAAATAAGAAAAAACGTGATGCATGGTAAAATGAGAAAGAATGATGAAAATAAGTGCAAATAAGTGCAAAAGCGGAAAGTGGCGTGAAAAACTAAAAATAAAGGTGGCAAAACGAAAAAGAACGTGAGAACTCACTCCCCCAAGCTAAACGGCACAGTGTCCTCAATGTGCAAAGCGTGGCACACAGAGAGACAAGTAATGTGAGGGGCAAGTGAGGATGCATGCATGATGGAAAGAAAAAAGATAATAAAACGAAAAATAAAGAAATGAAAATATGATGCGGATATGATGCATGCACAGATATGAGTGATACGAGTATAGATGTGTCACCAAAAACTCTCCCTCTCCCAAAAAGGATATATAAATAGATACGGCAAAATGAGAATCCCAAAATAAGTTAGGGGAGGGGGCGTACAAAAATGCAACGGGACCCAGCAGAAACGGGCAGCATAACGGCAGGAATAGACTAAGGCATCAGGGGTGCCTAAGAAGGTGGCGCTGCACCGTCTCCGTCCCGAGGTGGAGGTGGTGGTGGTGGTGGTGTAGGCTGCTGAGCTGAGGTGGGCGTGGAAGTGGGAGCAGGTCTAGTGTGTGTGGAAGTGTGTGTGGGAACCTGCTGGATGGGTGGGGGTACGCGCGGGAGACGCTCTAAGATCTGTGTCAGGCAGTAGTGGATCTGAGGGATCAGGTCAAAGCGTCCAGCCATCGTAGAGACGGTGGAGTACAGGGTCCTAAGGTCACCTCTGAGACCGCCCACCGCCAACTCAAGAGCACGAATGCTCTGCAGTACAGTGTCGGGCGGGGGTGGTGCAGAGGGACGCACCGGTCTAGGCTGCGCAGGGCGAGGCTGGCGTACGCGTGTGGAGTATGTAACGGGCTCAGCAGGGAAGGGGACAAAAGGTGCCGCGTCAGCAAATGTGGGCCTGGCCTCAGTGTGAGGCCGGGACGCCGGCTGGTGAGAAGTAGAGGCAGCGGCAGCAAAGGAAGCGTGCAAAAGTGGCAACGAGGTGGCAAGAGAGGTCAGTGGCCCAGAAGTGTGGACAGACGCCACGACGCTCTCGGAGAATACGGCGGTTGTGGAGACAGAGGACTCTACCGCTGGGGCGGAACTGTGTGGACCAAAAGGCGCAATCCCAGCGGAGATCATGCTAGCCATGGTCTCCACGACCGCAGCAAACGAGGGCTCTCCATGCTCGACAAAGGTCGGCGGGCGCTCGGGGAGTGCGGAGCAAAGAGGCTCCACGGTCAGAGGGCCAGAGGTGGCAGCGGGAGTGGTGGGGACAGCCTCGGAAGTGGTGACAGTGGTGGAAGTGGGCTCAGAAAAAGTACTCTCGACACTGACAGAGGTGGGGACAGAAGTGTCAGGAGCAGTGGAAACGACTGGTATGGGCTAAGGGGCCACTGGGTCAACAGGGTCGGCGGCAGGCTCGGCAGGGTGTGCAGCAGGGTCTGCGGGGGCAGCCTGGGCAGCGTGGGCAGCGTGGGCCTGCTCGGCCTCCTCGGCCTCGAGCACGTAGGCGGCGGGGATGAGGACATCCATCTCTGGGAGCCAGTCAACGTGGGCTGGTGCAATCTGGGTCCGAGCAGGGCTCGGGAGAATCATGTAATCGGCCCCGTAGGGGCCGTGCAACCAGACCCAGTGACGCTCACCATGCGGACGAAGCATCTTCATCCGGGCCATGACATCAATCGACAAAGAAGTGGGGCCCGATACTCGCCGCAGGTCGCCAGGTAGGTCCTCGCCCGTCATCATGGTAAGCAGGGTGATCAGACCGCCGCAGCAGATCGGTGAGCGAGCGCCCACCGATACAATGATGCGGTCTAAAAACCAAGCCGCAATGTCGATCACGACGGCGGGGACAAGCTCGTGTCCATCCCTAGATAGAGCTTTGGGACGTGTCATCGCATAGAGCATGTAGAGCTCTGGCGTAGACATCGTGCCCGGCTCATATCTGGCCAAAAAGGTGGTCGCCATGAGGCGCTGGGCAATACGTAGGCAGGGGTGGACAATGGCCGAGGCCTTGGCCCTACTAGGGTCAAAGGCGGCGTGGTGGCCTGTAATCCGGCCCCAGAAGGCACCGGCGTCGAATGAAGGTGGGGGGATGTGGGTAGGGCCGTAACCGCGATCGGCTCCGGGGACTGCGGGCCATGAGAAGAACGCTCTCATCATATCGAGAGTGACCTGGCACTCTCGATCCATGAACCTGAATGAGCATCCCTCATTGGTCCGGGCGATCGAACTCAAAACCTCAAGTGTCGGGCGGGTGAACGTGTCCGCCGACACCTGAAGGAAGTCGCGCCAACCCACGTTGTCGTACAACGTGAGTATCCCCTCTAGTACCCCCAGGCGTCCAAGGTCAGCGAGGTGTGCAAACCTGGAGGGTACAATCAAGCGCTGGGAGATACGGTCGAAGACGGCGCGGTGTGCGTCATCTCGGAACGTGATCCCGAGCGGCCCGACCAGTGGAGCCGGTGGTGGTGGCTGTGCAGCGGCGGGGAGTGGCTGTGCGGGCTGTGCGGGCTGTGGGTGCGCTGCAGGCTGTGCGGGGTGTGCGGGGCCTACAGGATGTGCGGGGTGTGTGGGGGAAGGCGGAGGAGAGTCCTCCACCAAGTGGGAGGGGCCGGGCTCGTCTGACCGCTTCCGCTTGGCGGAAGCTCTCGTCGACCGCGGCCGTGTCCGGGGCGGCATATCGGCCCCGAGCGCGCGCCGAAAAAGTGAAAAAAGTGCGGTGCGTGTAAAAGAATGGAAAGAGTATACCCAAACACGCCGCGAGTGCTAAGCAGTGGAAGCGTGCGAAGTCCGCGCCTCCACGAAGTCCTGAGCAGCCTGTAGAAGCTCCCCTGAGCTCCCCTAAGCTCCAAAAAGCAACCTGCGCATGAAAAAGCGATATCAGCGAGTAATAATCAAAATGTATGGAGCAATAGGGGTATAATGGATAGATATAGGAAATGATTTGGGTTAGGGGGGCGTTTAGCACATGGATCCTCAAGAAATACACGAAAAGAGGAGAAAACGGCGAAAACAGGGTTACCGGAGGTGATCGGACGGCGTGCCGCCGGCGGCGACTCGGGCGAGGCACCGGCGTGTGCTCAGCCGGCGGTGGTGGACCGAGCGGCGGCGCGGCGAGGTCGTCCGGGTGAGTGAGGGTTTGAGCGAAGCGAGATCGGGCGAGGGGAGCTGGAGCGTCGGGCGCTTGGGGGGGTTTTGGGATTTCGAAAAATGAGCCCCCCTCGGCCCTTATATAATAAAACTTACGACTCGGCCGAGTGACGTGGTCACTCGGCCGAGCGAGACCATTGAAAGTTTCCCCCCCCCCCCCCCCGATATCGCTTCGACCGAGTGGCTTTGCCAGCCTCGGCCGAGTGGAGTAAGTCCATTCGGCCGAGTGACTCAAGCTACTCGGCATGACTCGCCCTAGGAGGGTATCCGTTTCACTTGGCCGAGTGAATATATATACTCGGCCGAGTAGCAGTTATAATGAAATGAGGAAAATAGACAGAGAGTTGGGTACAGCAGACTTCCCTCGTTCGTGAGCGGCTCGGCCGGACGAACTTCTGTACTCGGCCGAGTGACTAGTATGCTCGGCCGAGTGAGCCTTGTTTTCTGCTGTTTGTCTTCGTTTGGGCTCTAAACTCCGTCTTTCTTCCTCCAGTCGATTTCATCCTCCTCCTAAGCGTCGAGCGCCTTCTTGGGGCGCTCCTCGTCGTCTCGTTCATCCTCCTCATGATGGATCTACCTATCTCCTCTCCTGTCAAGAAAAATAGGACCCGTTATCACAAAATTTTTGGGCGAACGACTCGAAACACTAAAAATTTCTAGAACGAAAATAAAGAAAAAGTAAAAATAAAGCAAAAACCATCGGGTTGCCTCCCGACAAGCGCTCGTTTAAGGTCGTGAGCTCGACCCCCTATAATTTTCAATCAATGCGGGATGTTTGGTGCATATGAGATGCACCCATCGAATTTTCCGGGGAGCGCGCTTGGATTTGGATGTGGCGGCGGCGCGTTCTCCCGCGGTGGTCTCTCGTCTCGAATAGTGTCGGTGGGAGGCTCCCCCAAGCTAGCGTTTGCTCCGGTCAACGGCTTAACCGGTGATGCCGGTCTCCGTGCCGACGGAGCTTTCTTTGGAGACTTTAATTTCGAGAGCTTGCAGAGCTCTCGAATTCTTTCGACATCAGCGTCGCCTTCATCTTCTTCACCGGAGAGGTCGGGGGAATCATCTTTATTCTCTTCATGGCCTAAATCCGGGCCTTCTTCAAAATCTTCATAAAAAAGGGCGCCAATTGAGTGGGGAATCGCCTCTTCTATCACCTCATCAAGGAGGTCCATGTAGTCAAGTTTCTCGTGATAAGGCATATGCTTCATAGCCTTAGGAATGTGGAGCTCCACCTCGATGTTTCCGACGTTTAAGGTTAAGGTACCTTCGCGCACGTCGACGATGACTCCGGCGGTGGCGAGGAATGGGCGTCCAAGTATCAATGAGGTGTCTCCCTCCTCCTTAACGTCCATGATGACGAAGTCACATGGCAAGCATATTCCACCCGGGACTTGAAGTGGGATGTCTTCGGCAATCCCCACCGGCCTTATTATCCGTCCATCGGCTAATTGAATGCGCATGTCGGTAGGTTTCAACTTTGTCCCGGTGTTTAGTCTCAAGAAAATGGAGAGGGGCATGAGGCTCACGCTAGCCACAAGGTCAACCAACGCCTTTTGAAGAGGAACACCGCCCAAGGTGCAAGGAATCCGAAAACTCCCCGGATCTTTAAATTTCGACGGCTCCTTCTCTCTCTTGGTGAACCAAGAGCCCTCCTCGGCTAGCATTATCTTTTCCTTCCTCTTTCTCCCCGAAATCAAGTACTTCAAGAATTTGGCATATGTGGGGATCTCGACGATGGCGTCAAGGAAGGGAATATTTAGGCTAACTCCTCTTAGGTACTCGAGAAATTTTGCTAGCCTTTTCTCCATTTTATCTCTAGCGAGCCTTTGGGGGAATGGGACCGGTGGCATGAAGCGCCTTTCCTCAATCAATTGATCCGCTCTAGATTTCTCCTCGTCATGCGGCTCCTTCTCATTTTTAACTTCTACTATTGGCTCAATTGGCTCCAAGCGCTCCTCCACGGGCTCCTCGGTAGGAATCATGGCAGGGGTGGTGTCCTTCCCGCCTCTAGTAGTAATGGCAACTACGGCGTTGATGTGGCTGGTGTTGCCCCGTGGGTTTTGCTCCGGTTGCGCCGGCAATCGTTGAGTGTTCCGATTGAGCAAAGCCAATTGCTCCGATATTTGAGCCACTACGGTATTAAGAGAGTCTTGCCCCGCCTTCAAAGTAGCATTCACCTTATTTTGCTCGACCATGAACGCCTCCACTCTAGTTTCGAAGTCGGTTCGTTGCGGAGCTTGTGGAGGGCTTTGGTGTTGATTCCTCCACCCTTGGTTGTATCCGGGAGGCCTATAAGGTGGAACTTGTTGCTTCGGTTGAAATTTTTGTTGAGTGGGCCCCCTCGGTGGGTAATATTGTTGTTGGGGTGGTGGTGGCCGAGCTTGATTAGGCTGTTGTTGTGGCGGGTTCAAAGCTCCTTCATTGTTGGCGTAGGAGAATCCCGGATGATTTCTTGCGGCCGGATTGGACCAATACCCTTGGTTCCCCGCAACATATTGTGCTTGCTCCAAGGATCCTTCTACTTGCTCTCCTCCCGAGTACATGGCTTGAGATTGGTCTTGCCAATCACACATTTGGTTCGTCGGCGCGGAGGTGGAAGGGCTTGCTTGGGGCTCCGTAATGAACTTCTCCAATCTCTCCACCACCTTGTGGAGAGAATCAAATTTGCTCGTAAGCTCCGCTACGGCCTTCGCCTCGTAGATGCTTGTTGGCTTTAAGGAGGATGTGGAGTGTCCTCGCTCATCGCCCCATTGTTGGTTATTTGAGGCCATCTCCTCGATTAGGGCCGTAGCTTCCTCGGGAGTCTTTGACAAGATAGCACCATTCGCCGCGGCATCAATAATTTGTTTGGTCCCCGGTTGGAGACCGTTGTAGAAGCTATGCACTAGCTCCCAATCTTCTATACTGTGGTGCGGGCATTGATGCTGTAAATCCTTAAATCGCTCCCAAGCTTCATAGAGCGTCTCTTGTGGTCCTTGCTTGAAGGACATGAGAGCGCTCCGGATCTTCACCGTCTTGGATGGCGGATAGAATTTGTCAATGAATGCATCCGCCAACCCGTCCCAAGAGGTGAAAACTCCGTCAGCCTGCGTCCTCAGCCAATAGAGTGCCTTGTCCTTTAGCGTGAAGGGGAAGAGACGCAGTCTGATGGCATCGATGGGGACCCCCGGCATTTGGAATGTGGCGCACTTCGACAAGAATGATTGGATGTGGTAGTGGGGGTTCTCATGGGCGTTCCCATGAAATGGGTCTTGTTGCATCCAAACCACCAATCCAGTCTTTAGCTCGAAGTTCTTGTCGGCCGCCAACTCCGGCACGGCAATGGATGATGTGGTAGAAGAGGTCTTAGGCCGAAGCCTATCGCGAATAGAAATTATTCTCACCATCCTTGCCGCCAATTCTTCGGGAGTTTCCGGGTTGGTCATAAACCGCCCTTCCGGATATTGTCTTCTTTCCGCTCTAAGTCTCCGCGCGGTACGTTCGATCTCCGGATCAAATAATAAGGCTTCGGGGTCCGCCGTAGATCTCGTGTACATGCACATGGAAAACAGAGTTTCAAAGAGATGATTAGTACCGTGGAAGGGTTAGGTAAGAATAGTAATGGAAATAATAATAATAATGAAAAAAGAAAAAAAATAAAAATAAAAGAAAGAAGTAGCTAGGGTGAGAAAGGATCAAACGCAATCGCCTCCCCGGCAACGGCGCCAAAAACTTGATCGCGCCCCGGATACACGTCCTGGAGCGACGGTTGTAGTTTTACCGCAAGCGCACGGTATAGCGGCGAGCGGGTATCGAACACAGGGAGGACGAATGACCGTGCTTGTTCCTAATCAACCTGGCTATTCGAGAGAGATAATTGCCTTGGGCGATCCTGTCACAATCGTCAGACAAATGTGCGAAGTATCAAATCAAATAAAGAACGTCTAGGGAATGGGGAATCCCCGCTACTCACCGTATTTCATAAGAGTGGTTCGTCGGTATTAAAATTGCTAGAATGAGAATTCGGATGAACTAGTTGCAACTGAATGTAGAACCAAGCTCACGCTCTCGCGCTGTTGCCGGTCTATAGCTTTCCTAGGTTCGGGTCCAATCTCTTGCAAACCCTAGCCTAAGGAAGCTAGCATTAGGATCAACATCATCGTCCAATCGCGCACCGAGCCTAATCTCTTGCAAACTCGGTCCACGATCTAGATTGGGATAGTTCCTACCCGTCCAATCTCTTGCAAACAGGTATTGGCATGGAATTGCACCCGGAAATCCTAATATCGGTCCAATCTCTTGCAAACCGATACTTCGAAAATCCGACTCCAACCCAATTCGGATTTCTAGGGTTTCCTATCGAATTGGGATCCAATCTCTTGCAAATCCCAATTGATATGAATACCTAGCCATCCGTAGTAAATCGATCCCAATCCAATCTCAAATAACAATCCTAGCTCAATTTCCACCAATTCATCACAATTATGAAATAGGGCTCGTAGGGTTCATCCCCACGCCCCAAGACGTGGTGACTACTCACAAATCATAGCAATATCACAAATTTGATCAATGAAATAAGCTATGGAATTCATCACAAATATTGTGATAAACAATAAAAATAGAATTTTTAGGGAAGAGAGATGCAAACCAATGGAGTTCTTCAATTTAATCCAACAAAAATCCAAGTTTTTCCTCTTCTCCAATCACAATAATAAAGCTAAAAAGTAATCTAAAAAGCTGCAAAAAATCTTAGAGATGGCTCTCTAAACTAGGGTAAAAGCAGGGCTTAAATAGCACCAAAAATCGTCCAAAAATCTTGACCAAAACGCCCCTGCACAGCCTGTTTTCAGCAAATTTCGCTACAGGCAGCGCATCGCACTCGGCCGAGTGACAAATGTAGCTCGGTCGAGTGAGAAACCATGTACTTTTCCAGTAAGTCGGGGCCTTCAGGGGTCTTCACTTCGGGAGCGGCTCGGCCGAGTGAGTTGTCGTCACTCGGCCGACGGCTTCACTGCACTCGGGCGGACGGGATAATCCACTCGGCCGAGTGGGTCTTCTGAAGCTCAGGTGGCCGAAAAACAGAAACTTCGATATTTTGGAGGGGCTTCGTCTGGGCGCCACTCGGGCGGACGTGGTATCGTCACTCGGCCGATGTGGTCTCCGTCGCTCGGCCGAGTACACATGGAAATCGTGTCTGAACGGGTCGGCCGAGCAGTGCCTCGCTGGTCGGCCGAGTGGCTCCTCCACTCGGCCGAGTGGGACACAAAAATGCCCAATCTGATTGTTTTGGCCTCCTCGTCGCTCCTGCGACGTCCATTCTTCTTCCGCTCCTCTCCAATAGCAAAATACCCCTCGGGGAGGTCGTCGGTGGCCGTCTAGAGTAAGCGCATCTCGAGATCACTCCAAGTCGCGCCAAATCACCTGAAATGCGACAAAAACAACAAATCGTGAAAAGCATCGCAATATCGTCGATATATCGTGAAAAACATGATTTAGGCAATCTAAATGGCATGCAAATACACGGAAAAAGGGTGTAAAATAAGGAGTGATCAGAGCCCGAGCCACATCTACCTCTACCGTCACGCTCCACTTCTTCTGCGGCTGAGCATCTACTTGAGCATATTGCCCCTATTCAGGGAGATTTTCATACTCACTCTCACTCCACATTTAAGTCTCGCTTTTCACGTCCTATTCCTTTAGACTTATATATTTTTGACACACCATATCTCTCGCAGGACACAGGATCGTCTTCCCTTGAGGTATGCTGCGGTGTGTCACCACCTGGAGAGCAACTTCACATGGAGAGCAGGGATTTGATCGTCGCTAGCACAGAGGATAGCATACCATTTCCAGGGAGTGTTCGCCACATTTCATATATTTTACCATCATTTATCGGTGACTATCTCTGGGATACATTTATTTTGGGAAATAATTTCTTGCCATGGACTAATGCACCTCGTCCTTTGCAGGTCACAGGTGGACACCTACGAGGGATGCTTGGAGGTGCATTGCTTGGATCCATTGGCACACGTGGCACATCGCTTCTGGTGGAGCCACAGAAGGAGCAGTTAGAGCAGCTACCTGCCCCACTTCAGATCTTGGATCCGCCTATGCTCAGGTGTATCTTAATCTAGAAGTGTAAAAATTTACAGCTTTCTAGTTTAGATTTGAATAATCTTGTCTCCTCTCATTAGCGAGGGGAGCGTATCTAGGATTTTCTTTTGCATCATAATAATCCATCATGTCGTGCCCTTCTATCACTTCTACCGCCCATACCCCACATCCTCTTTCAAGGAGAACGAGCACACTGTCTCTCCTGCATTCAGATTTCTTTCTTTTCCGATTTTCCCCCTAACATATCTCTACATCCCCATTGATCATATCATTTTGCTAGCATTGTCATGTTCAGCTTGGGGGAAATCGACTTTTGTGTGCATGTTTTCGTGTGTCGTTTTCGTGTGTTTGTGTCTTTGAGTCCTTCGTTGCGTTTTATATCTTTTATTCTGTATGTTTCTTTTTCTTTATTTTCCAGCTTCGTTCGTGTAATTTTCGTGTTTTTCATTTTTTGTTCGGTGCATAACTCCCCCCCATTTTCATTGCCCTCCCGTATTCACTGCTATTGCATTGAGGACAATGCCAGTTTCAGCTTGGGGGAGTCGCACTTCGTGCGTCATTTGTCTCTTTTTCTTCGTTATTTGAATCGTTTTTATCCGTGTTTTTCTTTTTCTTTTTCTTTTCTTCTTTTTATCTCTTTCTCCTAGAGATGAACCTTATGATGAATCGCCACTGAAACACACGCGCACACCTAGCATGGCATCGATAATCACATTCACTAACCCTAGGATATCGAGTCCTCTTGCATTTCATGCATCGTGGGTCCACTTAGCTTTTTGTGAGTCGTGCGTCGTGCCTAGCTGTTTGGTGTGCTTCTACTTTGTGATTATGTTTTATATTCCTATCCTTGGTTGACCCCTAGATTATCATGCTTCGATTTAAATATGCGGTATTTGCTTCTACTATCTGCTTCTATATGCATGCTATATTTATATCGTATATTTCAATTCGCATGTGTCGGGATTCCACAAACAAGGACTAGGATAACCCATTTAGCCTATGCTCTGATTAGCGAGAAATATCTCCTTTGCCTAAGTGTTTATAATTCGATTTCATTTTTATTTTACTTGGTGCAAATCCCCTCGTCGTGTACCGTTCTCCAACTTGGGAGAGTACACATGTAAATATCCCAATATCCAAAAATCCAAAAAAAGAGAGAAAAGAAAACCCAAAAAAGAAAAAAAATTGTATAGCCAAAAATCCAAAAAAAATACAAATACCCAAAACCCAAAAAATTCCCGTGTGAATATTTTCCTACTTGCCGAGAATAAAGGGAAGGCGAGAATTTGCACCGAGTGTTCTACTCCACATCATCTCAACCCTCATCGTTTTCGAAAACACTTGGCATAGGGACCTTCTAGCGATTATCTAGGTTATAGTGTGGTGATTTTCTTGTCCCTAGCTGTGGAGTCCCCGATGCATGATACGCTTCTATTCATATACTCTTCTCATGCATGCTTGAGCTAATATCCGCCGCAATTTCAAATTGAATCGATATTTGGGTCTTACTTTGGGTATGTGTATATGGAGCCTTATTGCACAATGTAGATAGTGACACCGTCTGCTAGCACACGACCACACTCACTCGCGCTTCACTGCGTGGGCCCACGACACTTGTCTGGACTCGTATTCCTTGGTTTAGTGATGTGATTTGGCGTTTGCTTGCTTGGTGTGTCATTTTTGATTTTGTTGGCCCTGACGGGCGATCTAGGATATAGAGTTCTATTTTTTCTCTCTTCCTCTCTATTTTCTCCCTCCGAGCTCCTACTCTCACTCGTCTTCCTCGAGGACGAGGAAGAGTTCAGCTTGGGGGATTTTGACGTGCATTTATATTTTATATATTTGCGCATGTTTTCTTCCGTGTTTTTCCGTTATTTACCGCCATCTTGTATTTGTTTTCTCGTGTTTTCTTGTTTTCTTTCACTTTTCCGTGTTTTTCGTATTTTGCAAGAATTTACCGATATAGGGGACATAAAACGACGATATTATGAGTCCCAGGAGCAACGGGAGGAGTCACGCGTGATCCAGGGGGGTCAAACGACGAAGATCGCATCTTTCAGCCCCTCACCGGACCGGTTGGTCACTTCCAACCGATCGGGTAATGCACACGTGCACCACCCGGACACAAGTTGGTGCGGCCAAGAAGTCACCCGATCGGTTCAGTGACCGGTTCAAACACCCCAACTCTCTGGAAATCTGATGTTGAATGCCAACCGATCGGGTGACCTTCACCCGATCGGTTCACCTGTAGCCGATTCTCCGAAGCCACCATACGGAGAGATCAACCGACCGGTTCACTCGACGGCACGAAGACCCAACCGATTAGCTTCAACCTCAACCGACCGTGCCGTGGTGACCGGGTGAAACTCCCGAAGCCCGATGGCCAAATCAACAAGCGGTTCACCCGATCGGTTGATGTTTCAACCGATCGGGTGGCCTTTTCTTCCACTTTTGCGCACTGCTAATGCACTCATTGAAGATCTGCTATCATTCCAGAGGGATTTTGGGTGATCTCTTATTTTTCTAACGTCTGCATCGTCGTTAGCTTTCCAACGATAGGTCACATGCCCAAATCCGATTTTTCTACATTTTTCTGGAATTTTCTGAGCGAAGCTGTGTGCTGAAATTGGCAGCAGTCTGAATTTTCATTTCACCCGATCGGATGAGTTACCACCCGACCGGGTGAGATCACTTTCTGTGGATTTGAGCTATCTGTTTATTCCACCCGATTGGGTGAGTTTCCACCCGATCGGGTGGGCCTGTTTTGACAGTTTTGAGTGGGTTTCTGGTTCCGAACCAATTGGGTTTCTTTGGGGGCTATTAATACACGATGATGGCCGAATGTAGGGGGGATCTCCTCTAATTTTTAGGGCTTTTTCAGCCCCTTTGTTGGGAGTTTAGGATAGTTTAGATTAGGGTTGTATCGTTCAATAAATCTTGTATTGGATCGTTGGATTCAAACGGAGATAAGTATTTTCTTCCCTTTTTCTCCATTGTTTTGTATTGTGTTTGTTTTGCTTCATGATGAATGTTTGTATGTATTTTGTGTTGTTTTTTTATATGTTTTTCATCATTGAGTAGTATTGATGAACCCTAATACGGGTTAGGGTAGGATTGATGCTTGGTTGTTTCATTTGACTTGGTTGCATGGCATGTGTTCGATGAAATGTGTCAATGGAGATTTCTAGCAATCTGAGCCTAATTCGTACGGCAACACACTAGTTGTGTTGGGGGTTGGGGTCCGGTGCTTGTCCAGTCAATATCTGCTTTGATGTATTGCTAGAAATCACATTTGACCTATTTGGCCATTAGGGTTACGCGGGGGTGTTTCATTGTCATTGGCGGGAGAAAGACCGCATCTAACCATCGGGCCAAGGGGGAATAAACTTGGCGGTTGACTCCCTAGCCGCAGCTCACACCCCTAGTGTAGACATTGAGTCCTCGCGCGTGGAAACGGCTTGGACGAAGTGTTGGGAGTTATCATTGTGGCCTTAATGCTCCCTGTTGCGGAAGGTGTTAATGACATGGGAATGCCCACCGTCCGGAACCGGGTAGGCCTAGCGTACTTGGCACCGACCGGAATATCGGGCCATGGACGCTAGGTACCACCTTTTGGGGCAATGTCTCACCCTGGGTCAAGTCAAATGCCAAGTGTCATGAGTGCTCTAGCCAGTGTTAGTGTGGATTCATTTCGTGTCTTTTTCATTTCTTTCTTTTATTTCTACACATCCACCCATATCATCCGCGTAGCTAGCACACGACCTAGACGAGGCTAGTAGCCACTCAAGCCATCCACCTCCCTGAGTTCGATAAACCCGCACCCTACACTAACCGTGCACTTGCGGTAAAACGACACCGCGCCCAAACCGTAAACGGGGCGCCAGTCAAATACCTATGCCTTGAGTAAACTTACAATTTAGGGCAAAGAGGATTTTGAGGAAGATGAAGGCACCAAACCCTAGCTCCAAGATGTAGATCAGCGATGGAGACCTAGGAGGTTATTGGTGACCTTGGATCAAGCTTTTAGCTTGGAAGGCTCACAATCAATGAATCTCTCTTTTGAAATAAGAGTGAGGGAGAGATTCAAGTGAGAAATATAAGAGCTTTAACTGAGGATTAAATGCTTCTCTTTGTTTCTCTAAAGATCAATTAATATCAGCCTTGAATGCTATGAAAGCAGAACTCCAAGTATATATAGGATAGAGGAAAGAGAGAGCAAAATTCGTGGCATTTAATGCTCCAACGGCTCTATTCTGAAGCAGACTAGTCGGTCAAAGAAGGACCACTGACCGACTAGTTCATCAACTAGTCGGTCAGTTAAACAACATGAACCGACTAAGAGGTGAACAGTCAAAAGAAGAAGTTCGGGGAATATAGAACTAGTCGGTCTAAGAGTACTTACCAACCGACTAGTTTCACAATTAGTCGGTCGGTGAGTGAACGTTGACCGACTAAGAGATAACACAAATAGTCTGAGTTCAAATATAGCTAGTCGGTTTAAGAACAACTTCTAACCGACTAGTTTCTCAACTAGTTGGTCGGTCGTTGTGCTTTGAACTACTAACTGTAAACAGTAAGTTAGGCTGAACAATGGAAGCTCAACTAGTCGGTCTAAGAAGGATTCCTAACCGACTAGTTTCACAACGAGTCGGTCGGTAAACCTTCTTTGACCGACTAACTGTAAATAGTAAGTGAGCTAGAAATTGAGAATGCATTCTAGTCGGTTCAAGAAGCTTTGCCGGCCGACTAGATTGCCATCTAGTCGGTTGGTTCTTCTAATTGAACCAACTAACATGCACAAGAAGCCGCAAATCGAAGCTCGAAGCTTCAGGAAAGTTTGTATGGGCTTCTACTAAGATCCTAGCTCTAAGATATGAGCGTTATGAAGATTAAAACATAAGACCTACTCAAGGCTTAACATTCTACGAAAGAAGCTAGAAGACTATAAATAAAACTTGACGAACCGTCTTCGAAAGCTTCGATCGAATCTTCCTGACTTCAATAATGGTCCTTGAGCTTCAACGAAGCATCAAGCACACGATCACGTGCTTTGAGAAGTCTTGAGACGTCGCTTTGGATGTTCATATAAATTTGGCGACGATCTCCATAACTACGCTCACAAAGAGTTAGTTCACGATATTTATGTTTGTTCATCATCCAAAACCAAATCCATGGAATCAATACTCAACATTCTCCCCCTTTTTGGTGATGACAAACCAACATAAATAATAATAAAAAATAATGATTCAAATGTAATTTACTTACTCCCCCTGCATTGATGGCACGTTAATTCCAAATTGAATAATAATCATACACATCAAGCAGACGAGTAAAGTATAAAATGAGAATCCAATTATTGAAATTTCGGATTTGAAATCCATTTTTATATCTTAACTCCCCCTGAATCTAACATATCAAATTAGATTCACGGTAAATTGCTTTGAATTAACAATTAGCACATCGTTATTATTAATTCTCTCCCCCTTTGGCATTAGCAAAAAGAGCGGGAGGAGATCAACGACAACAACAATGGCTACAAATAAAAGCACGGGAGTCGTAGAATACGACCACGGTCCAAATGACACCAAAGGAAAATACGAATAAAATCAAAGCGTGTCAATGAGACCTTAGTCGGTAATCGAAAAATAAAATCATCAAAACTTAAATTAATTTCACGAATTGAGTTATGGAATATACTCTCCAATATTAACATTCTTGATGAATTAAGTGCATGGAAAACAATTCTATGTTTTCATAGAAATAATTTCTATTAAATCAAGAGTTATCGTCGAGCGACGAAATCAACATCAGAGACAAAAATATAATGTGCACAAAAGAAGTAAATGGCAAAACGATGTGTGTATATATATATATATATATATATATATATATATATATATATCAAACATGGATACATCAAAAAGTACACATCTGCCAACATACAGAAACACGATCGAATGATCGAAGCACATCATATATCACACATCACAACAGATATCGAAGTATCTCAAACCATACAGACATACATCAAAATACATCAAAATACATCAAAATGTCATAACCACCCAAACTATCCTAACCCACACTCTCACTACAAGATATATCATCCAAAGTGCATATGGAGAGTCCTCCAAGCAGGCTCAGGAGGTGGAGGCAGGGTCAGCAGCAGCAGCAGGCTCTGCATGAGGGGTGGTGGTCACTGGGTCAGCAGAAGTGTCCACAGACGGGAGTGTCGCAACAGGAGTGGCCTCGGGAGCACCAGACGAAGTATCCACAAGAGGAACGGTGGCAGCAGGTGTGCTCTCGGGGGCTCCGGCAGAAGTAGCAGCAGCAGCAGACGTACCCTCTGGGGCACGAGCAGCAGATCCAATGAGCTCCTGGAGCTCATCCTCATCCATCTCCTCCTCTTCAAAAACAGACGGAGGAACGTTTATGCCCATGCGGGAGCAGATGCGAGCTAGCATCGCCTCAGAACGAGCACAACGAGACTCCACACGTCTCAACGAACGTGCAAGCTCAATGAGAGTAGGAGTGGGAGGAGCAGCTGAAGCAGAGGCTGAAGGAGTCGTCCTCTGAACATGACGGAGGGCCGCAAGAGACTTCTTGACGGCCGTCGCATTCAGAGGGGTACCAAGGGGACGCTCATCATCGGGAGGAAGAGAGACACCGAAGTGACGGAATACGAGTGTCAGAAGGCAAGGGTATATGATGTGAGCAGATTTGGTGGACTTTCTAATACACTCGAAGGAATCCATCTTGTCAAGAATAATCCTAGCCCAATTGATCTCACTCCCCATGAAGAGAGCGTAGATCAGCTTAAGGAATGGCTGGGAAGGCAAGCTCGATGAGCCGTACTTCGGAAGGAGGCACGACTTCAAGATAAGATTCAAGACCCAAGCGTTGGGCTTTGAAAGATTTGGATGGGATGCCAATCATGGCGGGAGGAATCACATGAAACATTTCGGAGAGCATGACCTGATCAAGAGAAGAAATGTCATCGACAGAGATATCGGCAGGAAGAAGGCCAGACGAGGAGACACCTATCAAACCCCCTAAGATTTCTGCCGTGAGGACTATCGGTGTCCCCAAGACATTCATTTCAATGGAATGGGTCTCTTATACTAACCGCGAACACGGTTCGCATAGAAAAGCTTGACTAGACTGGGGTATGGATGTGGATTCGCCTTTGGGTCATGGCGAAGATAATCGATAAGGCCGGAATGAGAAAGGAGATCGGCTAGGTGTGGGAAGTCGGAGAACTGAACGAAGTGCTCCAATAACAGAAGACATTGTTCGATACGATTGTATGCCGCGAGACACAACGGGTCATCGCGACATAGCGAAATATCGACACCGCCAACTGGCATGGAAGCCTTCCCCTTAGGCTGGCGAGTACTAGACCGAGGTGGAGGAGTAGGAGCCCTAGCGGTAGGCTCGGTCTCGGGAATATATTCCGTGTCAGAGTCAAAATCAACAGGAGGAGTGGGTGCACGGAATGAAGCTGGAGACACGGGCTGTTTCCTAGGCTTGGGCTGAGATCTAGGCTTGGCGATCGCCGTCCTCTTCTTCTTAAGAGGAGGCGAAGAAGACGAAGGATGGGTCGATTTTGATCGGCATTTAGGTTGCGGGGGGTCCGTAGGAGGCGACTCCACAGTCATGGGTAACGGACTCGAGGGTCGGATGGGGATGCGTTTCTTCGCCATAATCGAGACGAGACACGCGCGAACAAACGAGATCGAAAGCTCGGTCGAAATAGAACCCTAGAACAAACCCTAGGCCGAACTGAAAATTGAATGAAACCCTAACCCTAGAAGCTGAAATCAAACCCTAAAGTAGATATGAGAGTGAGAGCTTTACCCTAGGAGGAAGATGGGAGAGATCCACGGTCGGAGATGGTCGGAAAACGGCCGGAGGAGAGGAGGAATACGAAGGGATTCGGGGTTTTTTGGCTGAGAAGAAAGTTTCGCACCAACTAGAAAGAGAAATAGTTGGTCTGAGAGAGTTTAAGTCGATCGGAATGCGAAAAGACAAAGCAGTCCCTGCGCAATTAGTCGGTCACAGTTCAAGCGCTGACCGACTAGATGACAATCTAGTCAGTCGGCCAATGAGCTTGAACCGACTAAGTGCAAACAGTAACTGAGGCCAA